>CAUYUJ010011780.1:757529-1067529 GCA_963575745.1 Prorocentrum cordatum
CGAAGAGGAAGAGGAAGAAGAGGAGGAGGAGGAAGAGGCGGAGGAGGAGGAGGAGGGGGAGGGGGAGGGGGAGTGGGGGAGGAAGGATGAAGGGAAAGGGAGGGTGGAGGGGGATGGGTGGTGATGAGGGGGAGGGGGAGGGGGAGGATGAGGTTTCACAAACGCTTTTTGGGCCCCCTCAAGAGGTGCTGCGGAGTGGGTTTTAGTCGAGATGGAGTTATTTGGGAACAGAGATGACACTAGGGCGCTGGGGGGCGAGGCGACGCAGGAGGAGAGGCAGGATAAGGAGGTCCCCGCTGATTTCGTGGATCGTTGCCCGTTGCTGTACCTCCCTTCCCCGGCGTGCGAAGCGCGGCAAGAATCCGCGTGGACCTCGGAAAGGCACCAGCGTCCTCTGCCTTTTGGAACGCCTATGTGGCCAAACGTTGGGCTTAAGTCTGCCCGCGTTATTGTTCCCCAGCCGTTGTGGAAGCCCTTGGTTAAACATGTTGCGGAGGAAGAGAGAGGAGGAAGAGCTGGAGGATGGAGAGGGAGGCGAATGAGGACGAGGAGGACGAGGAAGAGGCCTCTGAAGGGCTCCTTGATGGCCTGCTGGGGCCTCTTGGGAGCCTCTTGGAGGTCTCAGCGTGCCTTTTGGGCCGTCCTGGGACGCCTCCAGAGGCCGTCCAGGGTCATGGGGGCCTCTCTGGTCTGGGAGGTCCAGCGGAATGACGCCCCAAGCGGATCCTCATTTGCCTCGCCCTCCCTGGGCGCGCGCAGCCGCCTAGCCATGGCCACTTTCGTGTGCTCTTGGGATGTCCGACCAGGCGCTGTCAGCCGCGACAGCCTTGGGAGGTCCAGCGGAATTCGGGATGGGCATGCCTCCACTAAAATGAAGCGGCCCTCTTCTTTAGGACGCGTCTTGGGCAGGTTTGGCGGCCCCGAAGGCCAACGTCAGCATTCCCGCCAGCCACGCCCCCAAGACGGCATTTATATTCGATGGGTTTGGGAACAGTGTTTTTTATATCTGTGTTGAGCTGCTAATTTCAGTGTGTGTTGCATGTTGGTTGAACTTCTGCACGTATAGAGTACGGCCGAGCGTCCATGCTAAAGAGGATTGGTGTCAGAGGTCGCCTCACCAAATGGTGTTGCTAGATGTATCGGGTGGAATGTTATCCAGGCGTGAGCCAAGAATCGGGCAGGACGCGTGGGCAGAAGAGTGTGCGACTGGCAACCGATCGGGCAACAGAAAATGCAGACATTGCAAAGTGACTGTGTGCGCTCAGGGACTCGACTGAGACGACAAACATAGGTTGCAATCGCACGTGATATTCGTTTGGGGGATCGTCCCTTCACGGTCGCCCGTGAGGTGTTCGTTCAGTGACAGTATCCGCCACACATATGTACATCGATATGTATATATATATATATATATACATACACACGGGGGCATTTTCCAATCGATTGTTCTTCGGCCTCGGGGAAGGATGGCGGTGTACAAATCACCATTGAGAGCCAGCAATGTTATACACCGCCGCTCTCCCTGAAGGTACATGCGAATTTCGTCGGAGGGCGTCTCTGTGTATATACATCTATGTCTATGTGTATATATATATATGTATATATATATATATATTCATGGCGTAGAGCACAGCCGAAAGGCTTACTTGCATTGGCTCTGCCTCGAGACGCTGGAGGCCTGGGCTGTGCGGCGACGCGCAGGCCTCGCCTCCGCCCGCGGCTCGCGCCCACCGCCCCCAGCACTGGCCCCCAGGTGCGCAGAGGCGCCCGTGGCGGTGGCATCGCCCTTCGCCGCTCTCGTGTCGTCCTCCTCCGATTCGTCCTCTCTCGCTTCGCCCTCGCTTCTAGACGCGTGCGAACAGAAGCCGGGCGAATCGAAGCGGACGACACGGCCCCGGACCTTCCCGTGCTCGAGGAGCGCCCGAGCCGCCTCTGCGGGGAGCCGCCGCCGGCCGAGGCTCACACCTCCTCCTCCTCCTCCTCCTCTCCTCCTCCTCCCTCCTCCTCCTCCTCCTCCTCCTCCTCCTCCTCCTCCTCCTCCTCCTCCTCCTCCTCCTCCCTCCTCCTTCCTCCCTCCTCCCTCCTCCCTCCTCCCTCCTCCTCCTCCCACCGCGGCCCCTCTCCCCGAAGAAGTGAAACTGCCGAGGCCAGCGCTTCTCCGTGGTGGCGGACACGGGCAGCAACACGCTCATCGTCCCTTCGTGCGTGTGCCAGGAGAGGGGCCAGTGTCCAGCGGACGCGCTCCCCGCCGCGGCAACGCCCCGCCCCGGCGGCGGAGGAGGAGGAGGAGGAGGAGGCAGGCAGACGAGGAGGAGGTGGAGGTGGAGGTCGGTGATACGAGAGGAGAGGAGGAAACATGAGGAGGCGTGGAGGACGATCAGGAGGGAGAGGCGGAGAGAAGGGGAGTAGGAGGAGGAGGAGGAGGAGGAGGAGGAGGAGGAGAAGGAGGAGGAGGAGTTGGAGGAGGAGGAGGAAGTGAGGAGAGGAAATCTGCCAGTAGCCAAGCGAACCGAGGTTCGTAACGAAAGCGGGCAGCAGTGCCAGCAGCTCCCACTAAGCGGTGCCTAAGTGCAGGGCTGGCAGATTTTTCCAGTGCATGCCCATATAATGTTCCTAGAGGGATAATGCAGTTCGGGGCTTCTGGGGGATAGTACTTTGTTTGTTCCTGCAACTCGTATGTATGGAGGCAAGGCTGGAATGTTTTCATCGGGAGCCTCGGAATTTGCACGTACGGATGTAGGTCTCTTCTCTAAAAGGTACGGCCTCGAAACTCTCGGTCCCAGCAGCTCGACATGTTTCGTCAGCGGCCTAGGGCGTGCCCTCTGCTCGACGGTCCTCGAGGGAACGCGCCAAGACGCTCGCCTCTCTGAGCGATCAGTCTCAGAGCGTACGCCCATGCAGCTTCGGCACCCTTTGGAGCCGTCTTTGTTGGGCAAGCATTTGGTGCACACCTGGGCTGCCCCGAGAGCGTCCTCGAGGGGCTTGTGCTCGGGCTCGTCCGCGAGCGGCGCCTTGTTCTTGGCCTTGCCCTTGCTGATGGCCCCGGCCTGGAGAAAGGTGTTGTCGCTCGCGTCCTGGAGGCTCTGGGTCCAGTCGTTGCCTGGGCTGCACTCTAGGCTGATGTTGATGGGCACTCGTTGGCCCTCGCCCCGGACCTCGCACAAGGCGCGCTCAATTCACCTTGTCACAC
This sequence comes from Prorocentrum cordatum, assembly GCA_963575745.1. Classification (NCBI taxonomy): domain Eukaryota; class Dinophyceae; order Prorocentrales; family Prorocentraceae; genus Prorocentrum; species Prorocentrum cordatum. The sequence continues at coordinate 760,720 of CAUYUJ010011780.1, forward strand.
AGAGCCCACAGGACCTTCAGTCCACTTGGGACGTCTTGTTGTTGCCTGGAGGGCATTCTTCGTGAGCGCCGAAGGCACCGAGCTTGCGGAGGATCTTCGTGGCGGCTTGCTTGGCGTTCGTGGGCGGTGTCTTGAGGGCGTCGCGGTACTCGATGGTCATGTGGGCCAGTTGCTTGGCCACCTCGAGGTAGGGGAAGTGCGCGGGGGCTTCGCTGTTCACCGCGATGAGCAGTTGCGTGGCCTTCTCGATTCTCTCAGCCCAGAGCTTCTGCTCGTCCGTCTTGCTGCACGGCGGTGGGCTTGTCCTTGCTCTGGTCCTGTCGAGCCCGGGCGACGGCCACCGTGGGCTCGAACATCACCACGCTTGCACACCATCACCGTGGGATCGTCGCGACGTCCTTCTCGAGAGCCGCCAGCTTCTTTTTCCTGTGCCAGTGCGCCGTTGCTTCGTGAGCGTGGCTTTGGGGCGCGTGTCAGAGTCGGTGCATGGTCTTCAAATCAGTGCCATGGATGTTGAGATCGATCGTAAGATCCATCGTGGGATCGATGGTGAGGACGATAGTAAGGTCTATCGTGCGACCGATAGTGAAGTCGGTTCAGTGATATCGACAGTGGGATCGATCGTGAGATCGCTCGTGCGACTTGTAGCGAGAGCGATTGTGAGATCGATTGTGGGATCGATTGTGAGACTGGTAGGCAGGTAAGTTATTAGATCGATGGTGATATCGATCCATAAGGAGATCGATCAGGAACCCGGGAACCCCAGCGCCCACCGAGAACGGCCTAGAATTAGCAACCGGGAACTTGGGCACCGGGGGACCTGGAACCCAGGAACCCAGCCGGCCACCGAAATAGGCTTGTGAGCCGCTTGATTTTTCAATATTTGTTAGGACACCTTCAGTGCAAGCACTGATCGGGGAACAGGTTCTGTTGTGGCGTGTCTCTTGTGACGACGCGGACGTTCCTTCGTGACTGTGTTCTTGGAGTCGAGTGGTCTTCGTGTCAAGATCCGTGGCGTTGTGTAGCGCGCCGCCTCCTTGTGCCGCTTGGAGCTTGTTTTCTAATCCTAGGTGGGCGCGGTCTCCAAAAGGACGGTGTTTTGTAGCGTCTCCTTTGCCTGCGTCCGCGTCGTCGTTTCCGCTTCAAGCGCCGGGTGATTTAATCGTTGGGAGATTTAGGCGCCGGGTGAGTCACGCGCCAGGTGAATTCGGCCGGATGAGTTCGGCGACAGGTGGGTTTCGCAACAAATGAGTGTGGTGTCGAGTGAGGTAGGCATTCGGTGAGCGGTGTCAGCAGTGGGCTTGTCTTTCTCTCACTATGTCTGTCTTTCTCCCCCTTTTTCTCTTCCTGTAGCTCGCGTCGCCGTCGGTGTCGTCGCCGCCGCCGTCTCCGCTTTGCGTCTTCGGCACGGCTTGCACCCGCGCTCCCCCGACGAGGAGGAGGACGAAAAGGGAAAGCAGGGGGACCAGGGGGAAAGTTAAAAGCAGGAGGAACAGCAGGAGGAAAAGGAGGAGGAGGTGGATGAGGTGGAGGAGGGAGGGGGAGGACGATGAGGAGGAGGAGGAGGAAGAGACGGAGGACGAGGAGGAGGAGGGGGAACACCAGTAGGAGGATGAGGAGGAGGACATTGAAGTTCTAGGTCTTGACGTGGTTTAGGCGCCAGGTAAGTCAGGCGCCAGGTGAGGCAGCCGCCGGGTGAGTCAGGCGCTGGGTAGTTTGGCACCGGGTAAGAGAAGGAGGATGCGGTGAGAAAGAGAGGGGAAGGACACAGATTCTTGAATGCGTTTGGCGGTGGGCGAAGTTGTTCGGACAGGACGAGGGGGAAGAGGACGAGGATTATGAGAATTTGAAGGCGTTTTGGAACAGTCTTGGACCACTGACCGCCCGTCGTCGGTTTGCACAAGCAGATGCCTTCACAACACGTTCGCTGTGTTATTGTCTCTCCTGGATATCTCTGTGCGCATACCGCGGGCGGTGTCGTCGGCCTCCCCGAGGCACCCGAGGCATCCGATCCATCTGGCGGGCGACTTTCGCACATTTTCAGCGACAAAGGCTGCCCTCGGAAGAGTGTCGCATCATTTCGGGTATCCAAAACAATCGGTCCCGGCTTTCTGTTGCCACGGCGAAGCATTGATGAGGAGTTTGCATGGGTCTTCGATTTCAGACGCGGGTGAATTCGGAATGCGAGGGGAGAGATTCTGTGGGTCGCTTGAAGGACTTCATTGTGGCAGCGGGCTTCCGTTCATTGTGGCAGTGGCCTCGAATGTATTGATGGGTCTCGGAGTCAAATAGGAGTGTCATGTGATTCGTTGTTGTCACGTCTAATGGACAGCGAATCTCTGTGACTTGGGTCTGCTGTCGCATCGCAGGATGTGGCGTGCGTCGCGATGCTGTAACACAGGCCAGGCACGACTTGCCCTCACTGGTGCAAAGCGCAGGACGTGTACTGGAGGGGGGCCCGCGTTGGCGTGCAGAGCCGGGGCACAGAACGGAAACACACACATGTACATAACAAGCACGGGAAACCGTTAGACATGTTCGATTATTGCGGAAAGCAAGCAGGCTACATGACCGTTGGCATTCTTCGGGATTTTCCGTTGCGCTTCACCGCGTGTGTACCTTTGTGTGTGTTTGTTTCCTCGTTTGGGCTTCGTCGTGGTAGGATTTAGTCTACATAATTGGAGCTTCCTTGGTGGAGTTAGACTCGGAGTAACGCGTGTGCACGGGGACGCCCGCGATCCGAATCTGCCGATCGGACCGTGCCTCATCGGTTTCAGGAGGTTGACTGAGTCATTCTGGAAGCCTCCCATGCGGGGAATTCTGGAAGGGTAGCAGCGCGTGTGCTACGCTCACGTTCGACTGCACGCAGGTCTGACCCCTCGCCAGAGTGACCCGTGGTGTGATGTCAGCGGCGTGCACGCTTGGATGTGGCCCTCCCGCGCCCCCCCGAATGCCGCGCACCATGGGTCTTTCTTTCCGCGGCGGGGATTCGTCCTTACCGCCACCTGGCAGGCGGCGGATCTGGATAAGTTCGGGCCATGGCGAGGCCAACTATATTCATCTCCGCTAAGAGCTAAGCGAAGGAATGCACAAACTTTTTGGTCCGCGGGCACCATCCAGGCAGGTACTGGCCAAGCATCGGGAGGGGCGCTCCTGCAACGAATTGTGGCATGGAAGGGGCCGGGCAGAGGAGACAGGCGCAACGCTAGAAGTCCTTCACGCGCGTGCCGGAGGTACACAAGGATTTCACAAACTTTAATTGCGAAGGCCTTACGGCCGTTGCCGCCGACCCTGAGAGCGACGAAGATGAACACGAGGGGGGGGCAGGGTGGAGGAGGTGGATGAGAGAGGAGGAGGGGGGAGAAGGATGTGGAGGAGAAGCAAGAGGAGGAGAAAGAGGCAGAGGAGAGCAGGAGGAGGGGGAGCAGAGGGGGGGGGAGGAGGAGGAAGAGGAGGAGGCCAGAGGCTTTCCCGGGACAGCATGTGGCTCTCCCGAGGCCGTCTTGGGCCGTCCAGGGTTTCTTTTTGCGCCGTCTCGAGGCACCTGGGCTGTCTTGGGGCAGTTTGGGCGCCCCTTGGGAGCCTCTTGGGGCTTCTTGGGGCTTCTTCGGGGCCTCTTGGGGGCCTCTTGGCGCTGAGATCTCGACATGTCCGTTCGGGTCCCCCGTCTTCGCACTCTCCTGGAGCTGTCTTGGGGCCTCTTGGGCCGTCTTCGAGGAGGTGTCTTGGGCCGTCTTGGGGCCCTCTTCGGCCGTTAGCGGACCCTCTTGGGGGCCTCTTGGGCCGTCTCGGGGCGATCTTGGGAGCCTCTGGGCCGTCTTGGCGCGTCGGGAAGCGGAAGAGGCAAGAACGCCAACATCTTTCAACCACGCATGGGAAATCCATGACTTTTGCCTTTTGGGGCTCTCGTGGGAAAGCTCCTGGAGGCCTCTTAGGGGCGCTTTGCAGGCCTCTTGGGCCGTCTGGAGGCCGTGAAGGCGTCTTGGACAGATCGTTCGGCGATTCGGGGTTCTCTTGGATTGTCTTTGGGGCCTCTTTTGGCACTATTGGCCCGTCTTGGGGCTTTTTTGGCCTCTGGAACTCCCAGGGGGGGCGTCGTATCTGACCCCCCCCCCCCAGGGCGTCTGACCCCCCCCCCCCCGGGACCCCCCCCCCCCTGCGGGGGAGGGATCGAAGGGAAGGGGCTTCTCTTCGACTCAATTACGACGTTGCTTATTTCGCTTTGGCTGGCGCGTTGAGGAGGTCCCTGGGAAAGGGGGGAGCTTCGACGAGCCCAGGGAAAGGGGGGAGGCAGGGAAAGGGGACGACAGAGACGACGACCAACGAATGACGGAGATGACGACTTGAACGGACAAGCCCCTCACACACGCCGACAGGGTCGGCGAATTTCCGTCGGCAGCGAGGCCGAATGGCTGCACCAGCGATAGAGCTAAACGGGAGCACCGAAAAGCGAATGGGCAAGCATGCAGGAGGAGGAGGAAGAGGGCGGACAGGGCGGCCGCGGAGGGAGGGAAGAGACGGGGCCACTCAGACGCGGAAGGTTCCCATCCCGAGTGAGCTGGCGCGGCCGGCCCCGTCAGCGGAGACCATGGCAGCAGCCAGGCCGCAGCGCCAGGGCACCCACGGGCGATGACGGGGCCCAGTACGTGGAGGCAAGTTCTGCAGTGATGCCGCCGGTGAAGTAGAGGCACTTGCCCGTCAGGAGAAGCGCCGTGTGGCTGCCCAGGTGGGTGGCCTGTTGACAAGGTGCGGCAAGTCCGTGAGGGGTGCTGGCGGCAAGACCAGGCCCAACACCGAACACGGGGGGAGCGGCCCGCTGCGGCAGCAGCGTGGGCGCCATGGCGGCGCTCGGAGGGAGGGGGGACAGTGCAAGGGGGAGAAAGGGGAGACGGCAGGGAGGAGGAGCGCCCCGCCTGTAGGGAGGTCCCCGCAGACGCGGCAGGCAGGCGGCCCGCGCACCGTGCTGCTGCGGGCACCTGCGCACGCAGCCCCAGGTTGGCAGGGCAGGGCAGCGGGCGCACGCCCTGCGGCCGCCCAGCAGGGGGCTGCGGAGCGGGTGTGCAGCCTGGAACGAGACTGCGGCAGAGGCCATGGGGCCACGCGCTGTTGGGGTTCACAGCGCGTGGCGGGTCTGGGGGCACCTACCCGGTGCGGATCCTGCGAATTGAATGGCGGCCGAGGCCGTGGAGAGCCGCGCGCTGCCGGGGTGGACGGCGCGTGGCCGATCAAGGGGCACCCAACCGGGGGAAATCCTGTATGGAAGGTTTCAGCTGAAACGGTATGCGCCACGCGCCGCCGGGGTGGTTGGCGCGTGGCGTGTAGGGGCATCAGGGTGGCTCAGAGTGCGCTGAGGAGGCTGGAACTGATACGACTGGAAGCCCCGCGCTGGTATGGGTGGACGGTGCGCTGCGGGTCAGCGTGCGCCGATATTTGGCAGCTTGAATATACAAGGGCCGCAGGGAATTTGACCGTAGTCCGCGTACTGGCCAGGGGTGTTCTGAGCTGAGCAGGCGCGACGGCCAGGTTGGATTCCCAACTGGTGGGCCTGCTGTTCTGGGGGAGCAGCTTGCGGAAGCGGTGGTGGGCGAGCAGCGTTGGCTATCCTAGGCCGGCCTTGGTGCTAAGGTCTTAAGAGGCAGGGCAGGCCTGCCGAATCTAGACGGTGCTGCCTCGACTGCTTGTTTTTGTGCCAGGTGGGGTCGGCGCGCCTCTTGCTTTTCCCGACCGTGGCCCTTCCCTTTGCCCTTGCCTTTGTCCCGCTGTTGTTCGTTGCGCTGGAATTGGCGTTCCCAGACAGCCTCCCAGTCCACATGGACTCCCCGCAACCTGCAGACTCTGCGGGTGTCCAAGCACTCGTTCACGAGCTCATCGCAGACGGGGCGTGTCCCTCGGGGTTGTGGTCCCTCTTCCTAGTGCCCGGTTGTCCCTGGCGTCGCAGAGAGCGTTCCAGCCTTCCACGAAGGACACCCCGCAGTCCCGCTTATGCCTGTTAACGACCTCGGGCCAGGTCTCACGGGCGTTGGGTCTGTGATTCCACGCTTGGTACCAGGTGATCATCCGGTTGGGCCGAATATATAGCGAGTCGTTGGGGTCTTCGTGGCGGGCATAGCCAGGATCTGACCGCGGAACCCTGCGACAATCGTGCGCCTCCAGGTTGGCGCGAGCTGGGCCGGCGGTGGAGGAGGATGTTCTTCCTGCCCGGTAGTTGGCCCGGGGGTTGGCGTGTTCAGTCCATGCGTCTGGGGTTGGTGACTGTAACCTCCTTGCTCGGCCGCCTTAGGTGATTTACGTGCACGTCCTTTTTCGGGTTTGGTTGCTGCGGCCCGTTCTGCCACTGCGCTGCTTGTGCGGCGGTCGCTGGGTTTGGGTGCACTTGTATTCGCCTCAACTGTAGCGCCGTCGTCCGCGGCCCGCACGTGCTGCGGAAGCTGATTGGTCAGCAGCCGCTGCCTGGAGTTGCTCGCCCGCGTGGGGCCCCTTGATGGGGTTTGATTGGGGGTCTTGTCCTGTGGCCTCGGCGCGAGGGCAGAGGGGGGTAGGCCAAGCGTGGTGCGTTCGCGTAATATCTGTCATCATGCCCCTCCCTCCCAACCCTTACCATGGCGCAGATCTTCTCTTTCTGCGCACAGGCTGATGTCGAGCAAAGCAATGATCCCGAGAGGGTTTGCGAGTCATGGTAACGCACGGCGTAGCATGATGTAGAAGAGCGCGGCAGAGTAGAGCATGTCATAGCATGGCTTGGCATTGCGTGGCGTAGCATTTCATCACAAAGCGGTACATGGCAAAGCATAGCATCGCACAGCGCGTGGAGCACAACGCAACATCGCATTGCATGCCCTGGCATGGCGCCGTATGCCTTGGAGGGTAAATGGCCCGTGCACGCAAGGAGAAGGCATGTCCGGAATCCCGGCTCCATGTCCTGCGCAGTCGTGCTTGCCTGATGTGGGCGCTTTCGAATGCCAAGTGCCGTCTGGTAGGGGTACTTGATAGTGTAAGGCCCCCCCCTTCCGTTCGACACGCTGCCCTGCGTTCCCAGAGCCCCCGTCCAAGTCTCCCTGGGCTGCCCGTACAGCTTCGCACGAGGCGTGGCGGATGGCCCGAAGACTTCCCGAAGCTCGAAGCTCCAGGGAACGCACAGAAATTGCCGACGACGACAACGACGCAGACGACGGCGGCGTCGGAAATTGCGGCGGGCGAGAGCGGGTGTCAGGAAATAGTACTGCGGGCTGCCAAGCTCGATTGTTTGGCTTCCTTGAAGTATCGGCTCACACTGGGCCCCTGGACCCTTCACGGGGTCCAGTCGGATCGGCGTTTTCCAGCCGGATCGTTTTTTAAGGTCCCCGGGGCCCGACAAAGGGGGGGGGGCTTCGCGGCCCCCAAAATCAACGAATCGTCACCGAATGTGTAGTCTCTTCCGATGGTTCTTCAGAGAAATGTTTTTAGATTTTGTGGCCTAAATGGAAGGAACGAAAACCTTGCCGTGGCATGGCGCTGGAAATGATGATGCCCGCATTGCAGCTGGAGCACGATTCGGAACGAGCGGAAGCGCGGAAATGAGGCCCGCGTTGCAGCGGGAACACGATTCGGAGGACACTTGCTTGAGATAGCATGGGTGGCGAGGACTTCCGCGGCCCCGAAATCAACGAATCGATACCGAATGTGTAATCACTTCCGATGGTTTATTCTGGGGGCCAATTTCTCAGATTTTGGGACCTACTTGGCACGACCGAAAAACATGCCGTGGCATGGCGCTGGAAATAATGACGCCAACGCTGCAGCGGGAGCGCGATTCGGAACGAGCGGAAACGCGGAAAGGTGCAGCGGGAGCGCGATTCGGAACGAGCGGAAGCCCGACACTGAAGCCAGCGTGTTTGGGAAATCTTGTTTTGCAAAAGCGACATCGCGGAGGGGGGCCGAACATCTCCCGGACGTCACCAGGGGAGAGAGGCGAGTAGTATTCATATTGAGTACGGTAGGTTTGCGTCGTGTCGACCAGCGGCGACCCCAGCGCGGGCGTTCAAGGTTGAACGCCGCCGGCGACCCAGAATCGATCGATGTTGAACGATCGGACGTTGCGGCAGCGACCGATCGTTCAAGGTTGAACGATCCAGCGCGGTGTCAAAAACCAACGCTGGGGTCGGCACGACACGAACCTGCCGTAATTCTGGAGTGTAGAAGGTTTCTCAGAAGCACCTTGTTTCCTGGAAGCTGCGGGCCTTGTCTGTGGATGCGAGGCTCGCGCCTTCTGAGAAGCAGCCTCCTTCTGAGAAGCCTTCACCGCCAGCGTCAGCGTCAGCGTGACCAGGAGGAGGAGGAGGAGGGGAAAGAGGGGGAGGGGGACGAGGCTCGACGAGGGGGAGGAGGCTGGAGCGGGAGGCGGAGGAGGAGGCTCGGGGAACGGGAGGGGGAGGAGGGAAGGAGGGAAGGAGGAGGAGGAGGAGGAGGAGGAGGCGGAGAGGAGGTGGAATAAGAGTGGTCACCACGTGAGCCAGCTTACGCATCTCGTGCCTGAGGCCACGGCCTCCGCTCCATGCCCCGCTAGAAGCACGGCCGGGCTCCCCAGAGAAGCGAGCACGGCCCCCTCGCTGCGCTCCGCTTCGCTCCGCCTCGCTCCGCTTCCGCAGCATCGGGTGTTGCCAGGAGTGCCCCGTGGCCCAAGGAGCCCCCAGGATTTCTAAGGAGGCCTCCACGGCCTCCGGAACACCCCTCACGAGGCCCAAAGGGCCCCAGGGCCTTCAAAACCGAGCGACAAACTGGGGGCACCTCGGGCCAGGGGCACCTTTCGCACCCCCCGACAGGACGGCTCCGAGCACTGCTTCACCGGTACCAACAGGTCCTCGTCTTTCCAGGTCGAGAGGGACGCGAATGGGCCCACCAGCCTGGTGCTCACCTTCGGCAGCGGCCAGATCAAGGGCATCGTCGCGAAGGCGGCGCTCGGTGTGAACGGTGAGCGGCAAAGATGGATGTCGAGGTAAGAGATGAAGAAGGTGGATGAGGAGGACGCGACGACGACGACGAGGACGATGCGGGGACGAGCGGAAGGATTACGGAAACGAGAGCGCGAAGGTTGGATCTGAGGCATGGTTAACACAGGGTTTGTATTCGTGTCGTGCTCCCTTGATCAGCGCTCGTCTGCGAGATATGTTGTTGCATGCTGCAGGTTCCGCCACCGTGCCATCGCAGAACTTTGTGTGGAGGTGCTTTGAGCACCGCAGAGACAGCCATCGCATGTGACACCTCGTCTATCTTCGATAGGCTCTCATGAGGCCTGTCTGGGCCGTCGCGGGACCTTCTTTGCCCCTGCGGGGCCGTCTTGGGGACCTCTTGGTATCTTCTTGGGCCCCTGAGGCGTTCTTGAGCCTCTGGGGCGTTCTAGGGCGCCTCCTGGCCGTCTGCGGAGGCTGTCTTTGAACCCTCAGTCTCAACCGCCCTACCCTCGTCGCCCTCCTCCTTCCCCTCTCTCCCTCCCTCGTCCGCTTCCTACTGTTTGCCCCCTCTCCTCTCGTCATCCCCCCCTCCCCGTGGGTCTCCTCCCTCCCTCGTAATTCCTAGCTCCCCAAATCATTCCCTCCTATCGCTCCTCCCTCCTCCTTTCACTCTCCTCCTCTCCTGCCCCCTCCCCACCGTCAGGGACTCCACCCTAAGAAGCCTGGAGTTCAGTCGACCGCAAACGTTTTGCCAGCTCGGAGGTGTGTAGCCGTGTTTCCAGTGTGTGCGGCGCACCTGTCTGTTATTTGTCTGCCCATTGTACAGTGCGAATGGCACACGTCAGACCATGACTTTTCTCCATCGAGGTCTCGTCTCCCCCCTTGGGTGTATGTGGGCTGCAGCCGAGTCATGGCAAAGGCAAACCTCCAGCCCGCCTCGGAACTGGGCCGCCGGCCCGCAGTCGCGCACCCCCGCCGTGCGCACCCCCACCGCCGCGCCTTCCGCGAGGAGCGCGTGAAGGTGGGCCAGGTCGAGGCGTTCTTGGACGACGGGCTGCTCCTCATGACCGACCGGGCCCTGAACATCCAGGGCGCCTTCGAGGAGCCTCCCCCTCGTCGTCGGGCTCGTCCGCGGCCGTCGGCCTCCTCTATGGGGGCCTTCTCGTCTGCCCGGCCGCCGCCGTCGCCGTCGCCGTCGCCGTCGCCGATGTCGTGGACGACCCCGTCGTCGTCCGCGTCTCCCTCGTCCTCGTCGCCGTCTCCTTTCTATCGTCGACGGCGTCGTCTTCCTGACGCTGGTTATATCCTCCGTTTGTCCCCCTCTCCCCTCTCCCCTTCCCTTGGCGGCGCGCGCAAAAGGCGGCCGCGGGGAAGGCGGCCTTGTGAGAAGGCGGGAGGCTCTTCAGAAGTCAGTGTTCTTCCAAGCTTCGAAACCTCACGGGTCCTTCTTAGACACCCCATGGGCCCTTCTAAGAGGGCATTCGTTTTGAGATGCCCCCACCCTCTTACAAGGCCACCCTCCTGGCGCCACCTCCATTTGTGCGCCGCCCACTCCATCAGCCTCCCCTTCCACATAATCCTCCGCATGATCTTCCTCGCCCCTCTCTCCTTCCGACATTCCTTCCCCGGCTCCTCCTCTCAACATCCAGAGGACACGCTCGAGGATTCGTTCTGGAGCTCGGGCCGCAGGGGCGGGGGAGGAGGAGGAGGAGGAGAGGCGAGAGAACTTGAAGAGGCCGAGGAGGAGCAAGGGGGGGGAGGATGAGCAGGATGGGGCGGAGGAGGAGGAGGAGGATGGATGGAGGATGCGGGATGCGGGAGCATGATGATGGTGGGAACTGCTCAGTATGATGAGCAGCAGGATGATCTGGACGTGTAGGCGTATGGGAGGAGGAGGATGAGAAAGAGGAGGAGGAGAAGGAGGAGGAGGAGGAGGAGGAGGAGGAGGGGAGGAGGAGTATGAGTGTTGCTCCTCACCCTTGCCTCGTGGCTCAAGATGCCGCCAGTATGGCAGGATCTCGTGCTGTTCCAGGAAGTCCTTGGCCGACACCTTGTCGAGCTTCTGTTCATAGTGACTAATGGTAAGTTTGACTCTGTTTGGCGATTGGCTCGGTCGTACCTGCGTCGGCTTCGAAGTAAGCGCCAACGTGATGGCAAGAACACATCATGCGGAACGGGGCCGAAGGGGGAGCAGGAGGAGGCGGAGTAGGAGGACGAGGAGGAGGAAGAGGAGGAGGAGGATCGTGATGGTGACGATGAGGATGAGGGAAGATGAAGAGGAGGCAGATGAGGAGAGGGGGAGAATGCGGAGGAGGAGGAGGAGGAGCAGGAAGAGGAGGAGGAGGGAGATGCAGGATGGGTCGGAGAATGCGCAGGAGGAGGAGGGGGGGGGGAGGAGGAGGAGGGGGAGGAGGGGGAGGAGGAGGAGGAGGAGGAGGAGGAGGAGGAGGAGGAGGAGGAGGAGGAGGAGGAGGAGGAGAGCCAACAGGAAGAGTGGGAGCAGGAGGAGAGCGAGGACGAGGAGGAGGTCGGCGAGAAGCCGCCGCCGCGCACCGCCGCCAGGGCATCCTCGGGCTGGGTGTGCCGCAGGCCCCCGAGGAGCGCCCGCCCCGCGGCCGATCGACGGCCGGCGGCCTGCGGCGGGCGCTGCCGCTGCCTGGAGTCACCGAGCGCGTTGCGTTCCACTGATGGGCATGTTTTCCACCACAACCGCCATAAGTTGGAGGGGGGAAGGAGGTGGAGGACGAGGAGGAGGAGCAGGAGGAGGACCCCCTCCCCCTCCAACTTATGGTGGTGGTGGTGGAAAACAAGCCCATCATCCAGTTCTCGCAAAGTGTTTATTCGCACATTTCCCAACAAGCGCATGCTTACCTCGATGTAGTGTATCGTAGCCCCCCCGCAACGGATCCAGGCCAAGTGCGAGTAATTACCTTGCGAGTATCGCAACGTACGCGCTTTTCTTTTGAGGTTCAGTCGTCTTGCTGCCAGGTTCAAATCCGAACTGGCGCTGGCAATTCCCGGGTTAATAACTCATTGCGTCTGGCAAAGTCCCGTTGGATCCTGATGAATCCCGCTGAATCCCAGATAATTTGGTTTCACCCTGGGCTTGATCCAGCCTAATTCTGGCCAGTGGCACTTGAATCGGGTTTAATAGTATTGAATCGTTCTGACGAACACCTCCCAGGAGTTGCCTCCCAAGTTAACCGTCGTGCGTTGAGAGTATGTATTGCGAACGCTTTACGACCAGTGCCGCCAACCCTGAAAAGAGACGACGACGATGACGTGGGCGGCGGCGAAATGAGTACCCGTCGGTCGCTGGATTCTCATTTTCCATCCTGCTTTGGTCGAAGGCTCCCTCCCCAAAGGCAAACACATAATTTTCGGAGGTCTGCGCGGCTCTCTCGCATTAGCGCCTCCGGCGCCGCCCCTGGCGCGCACCACGCGCCAGGGAGGGGGATTCAGCGCCGATCCAAGAAATCCGCGCGAACCTCCAGAACTGTACGTCTGAGTTGTTGTTTTTCCTATGTCAGTGGGTCAGAATGAGGGGACCGAAGGGTCATTCACTGTCCCTGGGCGCGTGGCTGAGGTGAGGTTCTGCGGTGTGGATCATTGTTGTTGTTGGTTGTTGTTGTTGTTGCTGCTATTGGATTCTCATATCTAGAGAATATGCATTGTTGATCCCCCTTCCAGTAGCCATGATTTTCTCATTGCAAGTGTTTTTTCCTCGACTCGCACCCTGTGTTTTCTAAGGGAGGGCGAGGGATCACCAACCTGCGTTGTTGGGCCCCGAACTACAACAACAACGGCTCGCGCCTGATACTTCCTCACGCTATGTTCCCAAATCGCGCTCTCGCGGGGGACTTCCTCACAATTTGTTCAGGAATCGCGCTCTCGCGTGGGACTTGCTCGCCATTTGTTCAGACGCCGCGCCCCCGACATTCAGGAATCACCTTCTCGCTGTGGATTTCCTGACGATTTATTTTGGGGATGGCGCTTTCGCTACAGACTTCCTCGCGACTAATGCGGGACGCACGCTTCAGCAACCCGCCTGCTCCACCTGGCCGCCGGGGCCCGCCTTCCCGATGGGGTCTACCCGCCCGGTCTGCCCGCCTAGTTCTGACGCGTGTTACCTGCTCCTATCGGGCCGGGCGAAAGGGGGGGATTGGGAAAGGGGGGGTTACGAAATTTGCTGCATGCAGCTGGTTTCGGCCTCACCGAGGGGGCCATTCCTCGATACATGGCCGCCTCCCGGCGCCGGGAGGCGACGGGAAAATCAGCTACGTGAGCTGATTCTCAAACCCCCCCTTTGCTATCCCCCCCTTTCGCCCGACCTGCTCCTAGCCCCTATCCTGCTAAAGCATGTGCTTTTGGGGCATCGAGCCCAGCTCGGGCGTCTCAGCGGCAGATCCGCGGAGGGCCAGCCGCGGCATCGGTGGCCCTCGTCCTCGGCATTGATGGACAGGGTGAGGGCCGCCAGGAAGGCTCGTGGCTCGGGGCTTTCGGTTGTTCTCGTCGGGTCTCGACGGCTGTCCAGCCTCGGGATGCAGTCCAGCAGCTGTGCCTCGCCGGGAGCGTTCCGGAGGTGCCCGCCTCCCCATGTGCCGATGAAGACTTATAGCAATTCACTGGAAGTTGAATGATCGACGGCGCCGAGATTTACGCGTGAGCTACCCGCGCAAGGTCGCGCGTGAGCGCCCTTGTTTCCAATGCAGCGCGCTGCGCTGGCGGCCCGCGTAAGCCACCGGTAAGACCCTTTCCTTTTCGTCGCTTAGGTGGCCCATGAAGCAGAGGGGCATGAAGGGAGGGGTTCTGGAGGGGTTAGGTTGTCTCCGGCCTCTCAGGGGCCTTCCCTATGTGCCAATTGGGCTGCCAACAGAAAAACACCCATGACGAATAGCGCCCCCCAGGGGGAAACAAAGGGCAACGACCCTTAAGGCGACTGGCTCAGGGGGGCACTTGGCCCAAGCGGAGAACCATCGACCCCCATTCACCCATTCATCGCCAAGTGGGGCCTAGGGACCTAGGCCCCCACGCCGCCAGGATCGCTCGGTTTCGCTAATCCTCGGGGGCCTGTCGCTGATCTATCAGCGGTGAAACTACAGGGATGGGGAGTCGGGTTGCCAGCTACAGAGGGGCAGTTTTTTTGTTGTTTGTCTGGGGGGGTTTTCTTGGATCTTGCCAAGAACATTGCACGCCAAAGACGTTCTCTCTGTAACGTTGAGTTCGTATTGCGTAAGTGAAGGCGTGTGCTGGGGTGCGTTTTGTCACCCGTTGGGCCGTGAGGGAGATCTCGTGGGATCCCAAGAGGCTCCCGGGCGCACAAAGCACTATGGCGAGAGATCTTAGGGCTTGCCCCCTCCTCCTTCTCCATCCTCATCTCTCCTCAGGAGGGGAACACAGACACAAACACCGAGAAACGCTGGTTCCCAGGAGCGCATGCGAAAATATAGGAAGTGCAGGGGAAGACGGGAATCCAGAAAAGATTGAGAAAGTGTACGCGGAATTTTTGGAATTGTGTTTATTGTTTGTGTGCCCCTGGGCCCCCTCACTCTCCCTCCTCATCTTTCCTGCATCTCCTTATTCTCCCCTTGTCCACTCCTGCTCTCTCCCTCTCCCTGCTCCCCCCTCCATCTTTCCTTCTTCTTCCTCCTTCCCGTCCTGCTCTCTTTGCTCCTCGCTTTTCCTCCCTCTCCCCTTCCGCCGTTCTCCTTCCCCTTCCACCCCTCCTCCCTTCCCCTCCTCCCTCCCTTCATCCCCTGAAGGCCCAAGGAGAGCCGAAACGGTCCGATCACCCCCCTCGATCTTCGAAGCCTCGAAGCCTCGGCGGCGGCGACGACGGCGACGGGCCGAAGGATCCGCAGAAGCAGCAGGCGGAAGCTGCCGAGGCCGCGGCCAAGGCGGAACCGCCCAACTTTAGTGGGGAGGGCAGTCAGGGGTGCAGCCAAGACGTTGCTCGGCGGCGAGCGAGGGGGGGGAATGAGGAGGAGAAGACCTTCTCAGACGGCGGCGGGACTTCTCGGAAGCTCTTGCGTCTTCTGAGAAGTTTGTTGTGTCGGGGACGGCTTGGAACATTTCTCAGAAGGCCAGGGGATTTCCGAGCCTTCTGAGAAGGCCCGCCTCTTCTCACTTTCCCACGGGCTCGCCGCCGAGCTGCAACAAGAACATTTTGGGTTCAGCAGGGGCCCTGGTTTTCAGATCTGGGCTGGGCAACGTTTTTGTGGCCAATGCTCGTCGCCGTGTGCAGAGAAACCTTGTCGTTCCTTCTCGGGTGCTCCCTCGGCTGGAGGGGGAGGCCAGCGGATGAGGAAGAGGAGGAGGAGGAGGAGGAGGAGGAGGAGGAGGAGGAGGAGGAGGAGCGAGAAGGGGAAAGAGCGAGGAGGAGGAGGAGGAGCCCAATGGTGTCGGCCAACCCCCCCCTGTCCCCTCTGGCGGGCCTGGGCCTGGGCGCCAGAGTGAGCCAGCCCGGGTCTGAGCGCCACTCGCGGGCACACGCTGAATTCGCCTTGAAATCTTAGTCGGAATGCACGCCAGGAGAGGCACGGGGAGTGGCGGTATCGGCACGCTGTGGTATCACCGAGGAAGTGGAAGCAGGACCTACAAAAGGAGGGGCATGAGGAAGGCTGGGGCAGTAGGAGAAGGATGAGGAGGGAGGCAGGAGGGCGACAGAGAAACACTTTACTGCTTTGCGGCACGAGTGAGGCAAGAGGGGGAAGTAGTCGCCACAGCCCCAATCCGAATTCAGCCATAGCGCCCAGGGGATGCCAGCGCGCCCCGCGTGGGGCCCGCGGCACCGGATCGCAGGAGGGTGCCGCGCAGGGGGCGATCGCAGGGGGACGAGCAAGAGGAGGAGGAGGAGGAGGAGGAGGAGGAGGAGGAGGAGGACGGAGGAGGAGGAGGAGGAGGGAGGAGGAGGAGGAGGAGGAGGGAGGAGGGGGAGGTGGAGGGGGGGCCAGCTGATCGGGCGGGCGACAACGCAAAGGGGGGCCGATTGTGACCACATGGGCGCGCAGGCTGCCCGCGTAGGCATGAACGCACTCTGCTCCACGCAGGCGGCCTGCCCAAGCCACACGCCCTTGCGCTTTCGCCATCGCCCTCCTCCTCCTCCTCCTCCCTCCTCCTCCCCTCTCCTCCTCCTCCTCCTCTCCTCCTCCTCCTCTCTCCTCCTCCTCCTCCTCCTCCTCCTCCTCCTCATCGCCCGAACCGATCTCGCCTTGTTCGACGGAAGCCGTCTGGGAGGGCCGTCTGAGAGACCTCTTGACAGCAATTGGCCTCTGTCTCTCTTGTGTGCAGGCCCATGAGCGAGGCGCCCTGCGCAGCGGTCAGAGGCCTCCTGAAGTGGGTCTCCGCAGCGCAAATGTGCTTTTCGTTTGGCCTTCCATCACGCACCCCAGCCGTCGTTTGGCGGCTTCTATAGGAGTGAATTCTGCCGCTGCTGGCAAGGAAGGGTTCAAACCCCTCCCCCCCGAAACCAGGACTAGAGGAGGGTTCCGGAACCCCACCCCCCAGAAAAATATTCGGCGGGGTCCAGGGCCGCCCCCACCCCAGGATAATTGTTCGAGGCGTCCAGCGTTCCTCTCAGGCAACGACGACGTCGTCGCCGCCGCCGCCGGCAAATGCGGACGACGGGGACGATGACAACGACGACGACGAAGACGACGACGACGACGACGACGACGACGACGACGACGACGACGACGACGACGACGACGACGACGACGACTTCGACGACGGCGGCGGCGGCGTTGACGCTGACGACGACGACGACGGCGACGACGACCCAAACGACGACGACAACGACGACGACCACGACCACGACCACGACCATGACGACGACAACGACCACGACGACGACGACGACCACGACGACGACGAGGATGACGACCACTTCGACAACGTCACCGGCAGCGGCGGCGCACATGTCGCCAGCGCTGTCCGCCAGGTGCTGGCTTTGATAGAATGCTACCAGAGCTGGGTCCAGCTCTCTCTGAGTCCTAGTCAGGCTCGATCCAGCTTGAACGGATGCCTGTTATTGTGGCTGGACCCAGCCGTCATACAAGTTTTATGAGGGGCCATCACGCTCAAATGGAGTGTTTCAAAGTCTGGACCCAGCTTTAATAGAGTCGTACCAGAACTGGATCCAGCTCTATTGGTTCCAGCTATGGAGTCCCACAAGCGCCCAATCCAGCCTTAATGCAATAGCGTTAGGCTTGCATTTAGCTCTCATAGAAACCCACTGGTGTTCGACCCAGCTCTGGCATAGAAGCCGGACCAGCGATGGTGGATCACATTCCTTCGTTGGATTCGAGGGGGATTCTGGGACAGGCTGTTTCGTCGCGCAAAGTGGCGCGATGGCGGATCTGCATGCGTTGGTGCCTTTTGCGACACAACGCCTTGGCTGCGAATTCACGAAGCTCATGCTCCGTAAGGGGTTCCTGGGCCGACGACCAGGACGATCAGCCGTCGAGCTTCCTTGCGTCAACCGCGACACCTCGACCCGCGGTCAGTCGCTGCGTTAGTCCCGCGCCGTCCGCGGGTCGCCATTTCGACGCCCCGAGGCTGGGCCTCCTTGGCGGAGCAACTCTATGGTGGAGAAGCCATCAATGACCTGTGCCACAGCAAGCCTTTCATAGCGCGTGGGGTCGCCGGTGAATGAACATGCCTCTGCGGGCGACCGCGTGAGGAGGTCAACCCATCCTAACCGCCATCCTGGGGGGCTGGGTGGGCGGGGGCGGCCGCTTTGCCGCAAGAGCCAACGCCGAGAGCATCCTCGAATGCTGCCCCCGAGGGGCGGCCCCCAGCGTGAATCCGAGATCCTACGACTGCCGGGCGACAGTTCGAATTTGGCTCGCTTAGTTCCGCGGTCTTAAATTCGCCAGATGTGCGCCATCCAACCAACCCTCCCTGCGCTGGTGGCTGCACGACGTCTTTAGTTCCACCGCCTGTCTTCCTCATCCGGGAGGGGTTTTCTCCCCGACCCCTCCCCGGTTAGGGGTCACAGTTGCACGCGGTCTCAGGGGGTCTTTTCGGGCCCAACGTTGCTCCAACGTAGCTTGAACTAGCTCAGGATGGCCTCCACAATGGCGCGAGATAGCTCGGCGCGGTCAAGCCCGGCCGCTGACGTATTTCCGAACATTTTCAAGACTGCCGCAAGACGGCCCTGGACGGCCGCGGAGCCTTCCCAAGTCGTCCTGGGCGCCCCGAAGCTTACAGCACGCGTGTGATTTTCAATGTGCGTTTGCCATGCCGCCGCGTCGCTTCCGACGGGCTTCCCCGACGTTTCAGCATGGTTCCCAGTTGCCCCGAAACGTCCCCGAGGGGCCAGGACGGCCCCAAGGGCGCTCAAGAGATGGCCCCGAAAGCGTTCGAGCGCGCCCCGATTGTGCACCAGTAGAGCAGTAGGGCCCCGATCGGCGGGCGATTACGAGGACGCCGACGGGGAGGGGAACCCTTTTCAGTTTCTGACAGATGGCCCACAGGATGGCTCACGAAGGTCACGCGCGGCCCCCAATGGGGCCCCAGGAGAAGCTCAAGACGGCACCGAAACCCCACAACTGATCCCGAGAGGGCCCCAGGATGGCTGCAGGGTGCTTCCAGGAGGCCCTTTAGCGTGACTCGCCAAGGCCTGCGTGGTTGACTCCTGTCACGGTCGTCGTCGTCGGCGCCGTCACCGTCGCCCCCTTAGACGCTGCGCGTACCTCCACCAGCGCTGTCTGAGTGGGTTATGCCTCTCGGCATGCACCGAATTTCCTGGCATTTTGCTAGGCTGCACATGCCTGAGCTTCCCTGGATGCCCTCAGCCCGTCAAGATTCCCCCGCAGCCCCGCTGCTGCTTGGTGAGTGGGCCGGCCAGCCTGCGGCGCGTTCAGTAGCTAATTAGGCCGTTGCCGTGTCCCTGAACGCTTCTGAGTCCGCCTGCGCTATCGCTAGTGGACGCGACCGAGCAAAGTAATTCCACCAGCCCATCCAGAAACGATGCACAGACGAGTTGCCCTGATCAGTGATGTGGAGGAGTGGAGTAAACGGCTGGGTAACTCATCGTATCCCGGCAGGGGGAGTAGTGACAGGGTTGGGCGAGGAGCAGGAGGATATAGGAGGAGGAGGATTAGGCGGTTGACGATGCGGAGGAGGAGGAGGGCGAGCAGAAAGGCCTGAGGCCTGTTGGATGCCTGTCGGAGTCTCTTCGGATGTCTTTCGGGAGCTGGGTGGAGGCGTCTTGGGGCTCACTTGCACGTCTCGGGGGCCTCTTGGGGCGTCGTGGGTGTTTTTTTTTTTTTGCGGGGGGGGGCCTCGTTGGGGTCTCTTGGGGACCTCTTGGGGGCATCTCCGTAGTTTGTGTTGGCTAAAGATGTCCACGCAGGAGGTTCCTTGGCCCGCGCGCCGGGAAGGATCCGCTGGATTGCGGCAGGCGCAATGGCGGGTGGACAACGTGGGCATCAAAGGGGCAGACCGTGGGGATGCGTTCGCGGGGGGAAATGCAACCTCGCATGGCGAAAATGGTGTCGAGGGTGCAGCACAGCAGCTTCCAGGCAGTCCCAGACGTTCAAGCATGTGCTCGAAGGCCCCGCAAAAGGGAGAGCGCGGCAGTCACAAATACATTGGACGCCATGCGCGACGAACTCTGAGCAGCGATGGCATCGAGGGTGTATATTCGCAACATGGAAGCCGACGTGCCCCAGAAGTTGATATCGACAAGTTCGACACGTGGGCGCAGGTCTGCAAGGACATGTCGGTATATTATTCGACGGAGCACACGCAAGCTTAATATGATCAGCGTCATGCCCGCAGCCAGAAACCACGTTGCAAGCCGCGGGCGAATCAGCTCACCAACGCGGCCAAAACGCGCGAGCAGGCCGACAAGACGATCATCACGACAAAGCAGGCAGTGGAACGCTGGCAACAGCAGTTGGCGAAATCAACAGAAGCGCTGTCGAATCAATAGACGGCAGCCCACGTAGCAGCAGCAATGGGGCAACTGTTCAAGGTGCAGGGGGTCCAGGAGCGAATCGTCTTCTTCAGCGCTTTGCAGAAGCACTGCGAGGGTGGGCATCGACGGAAGCGCATCCACACCCAAGATGCGCGCGTCGGCCTTCAAGATCCTGGGTGAGGCGTTCGGGATCTCGACGGCCCCTGTTCCTACCAGTCATGGCCCTGCGCGTGGCTGATGGGGGGAACCAAAATGTGGTGGAGGAGCGGCAGCAGCAGCTTCCGAGGACGCGCGCATGGGGCCCGAGCTTGCCAAAAAAGATGGTCAATGCCTCAAAGCAGGTCAAGACCAAACTACCGCTGCGGAGGAGCAACGTCCGAGATGGGACGAGTTTTTCACCACCTTCAAGGAGGGCTCAACCAAGCGTCATCAGCACGGGTAGCAACGGGGCTGAGAAGAGCATTTACGGCAATACCACCATTTTGGACCTTCAGCGTTTCTGGCTGGAGAGCCACGAAGAAGATCTGCGAGGAGGCGCAGGGGCGCCGCCGTGTCGCGCAGCGCAGGGGCGTCGTCTCACGCAAGAAGTGTGGGAATTCTATGCGTAGAGCATGCGTCGGCAGGGGTGCCAGCCAGGGGGGTCTGGGGCAGCCCGGGCCGAAGGCCCTGATGGGGGAACGGGGGGGCGGGGGGGGATTCGTCGGCGGGCGCCGCGCTGGCGGCGCCGAAGGACGAGGGCATTACCTACGCGCGCGGGCAGGAAAAGCAGGACATCTCCTGGAGCCAGTCCAGGTCGAGCGACAGCGGCGCGGCTCGGCGCGCGCAGCGGGCGGGTAAAAGTATCGGTTCACGGGTGGGCGGCAGTCGGCGTGACCTACATGGGGCCGCAATGAGAGCGCGCCATGATGTCCGCGCGCGCTTGGGGGCATCGCGGGCCATCGCGGGCGGCCCGAAGTGGTGGCGGAGCTGCAGTGCCTCAGGATGGCGAAGGCGTTCGCCGCGGCGCCGCGGGCGGCGCGCGCGGGGCGCGCAGGCGCGCGCGCCTCCAGCGCCATTGACCACATCATCGCAGGCGACAGCGTCCGGCAGCAGGTGGCGCAGATCGAGGCGGAGTAGCGGCCGCCAGCACCGCGCAAACAAGTGGGCCCCAGCCTTTGGAAGGCAGTGAAAGAGATGAGGGGGCGGATCCTGGAGTCGCCGAAGTCCAATCCAGAGTTGCTCTCTCGGCGCGCGCCGAAGCCGCTCGTCGATCAGGGGATGGCCAACGAGGAGCGGCGGCAGCCCATGATGGTTCTGGAGCAGGTGGCGTTCGCGATCAGGGCAGGCATTGGAAGTGGCGCGACCGGCGCGCAGGCAGGGTCGCGTCGCCGGCGTGGAGAGCGCAACCCGCTGAGGTCGGCGGCGCGACCGGCCGTGGGCGGCAGGCGCAGCGGCGCGGTGGAGGTGTCTGGTGAGATCCTCGACTGCGGAGCACTGGCGCACGAGGCAGCAGCAGGCCACGTGATGCGAAAAGCTTCACAGGGAGCACCCGCGCAGGATGATAGACTTGGACGAGGAGGGCCAGGGTACGCATGACAGGCGACGAATGTGCTCGCGGCACAAGAAAGTTCTAGGCCCCGCGCGCATCGGGAAGCACGCCAGGAGCTTCGCGGCTGGGCGGCGGCGAAGACAATGCAGAGCGACAACGAGCCAACCCGCGAGAGGCGCAGGGCGCGGGCAGGGAAGTTGGAGGCGGCATCGGCAGGCGCCCCAGGTGGTCTACACAGGCCCATCAGGCCGGTCCCGGCGAGGAGACGGGGGCGCGCGGGGGCGGAAAAGCAGGCGGCAAATCCGCTCGGGAAGCGGGCTCCGCCCTGAAGGGGCGCCGCGCGGCGCGGAGGACGGACGGCCCAATCCAGACGATGCCAAGGGCGCGACCGTCGGGAGAAAGGGAAGCGTTACCTGAGACCGGCGAGCAGGGCGCGGCCAAGCCCGAGGAGGTGGCGAGGGCCGCATGGGAAAATACACGGGTAGGAGTCGATGGATGGCGCCCGCCCCTGCTGGCTGGCGCGTCGGACGAGGCGCGCGCCGAGCTTCTGCGGATGCTGCGCGCGGTGGAGAAGACGCTGATCTGGCCAGGGCAGATTGTCGCGGCGCTGTTTTCCCCACCCCCGAGGCCTTCATTTCGGATCGGGCGATTGGGTTGGCGCCGACTAGGTGAGCGCGTGACAGATGATGCGGGGGCCGCGCATGATAGAACGGGCAAAGAAAGAAAAGCCAGAAGCAGCAAGGGACGCAGCGTCGGACGTCCTACTAATTTAGGATGTGGGCGGCCCAGATAGCAAGGGCCCGCTGGTTGGGGCCACGATCGCGGCGGCGCTGGACCTGGCCGAGGCCTTCGAGAAGGTGGGTCCGCGCGTCCTGCGGGGGGCGGGCACCGAGCTCAGAATTCCAAGCGGTGGCCCTCGAAATGGTACGCCTCAAACTTCGATGGCGAGGGGGCTGGTGGTGGGGGGTCCATTTCCAATCCCGCGAGGACGATGGGGGCGATCATCGCAGGATTTTCGGTGAGTTCCCTGATGTTTGTGATCCAGTATCGTGCGTAGCCTTGTGGCGGAGCACCCTCTTGTCAACTAGAGGATGTGCGTGGGCGACCTGTGCATCAGAATGTGGGGGCAGCAAAAGGAGCTCGCGGAAAGCATCGGCAAGGCGATCGGCTCGAGTTTCCCAGGGTTCGGCGAGTTGGGCCTGAAGTTCTCCGTCGGGAAGGTCGGGCAGCCCTGCCAGGCACGAAGTGGTTCAAACGAGAAGTCGCGCGAGCATGGGCGGGAGGGAACTGCCGATGGCACGCCTGTGCGCATGCCTGGGGGTCGACAGCGCGGCGAGTGGGTCGGCGGCGAAGGGATGGCGGGGGCTCGCGCTACCCTGCGCGATACTAGCTGCACCGACCAAGCGCTTGCAAACGTGATTCTACTGCGTCGAGCGCGCAAAACCTTGGCACCGCAGCGCCGCACCACGCCGCATGGACAATCATCGGCCTACCCCGCCAGCACGCCCGCCCGCGCGTCGCGCGCAGTGCGCCGCTTCTCCAGTCACGAAGGGTTATATCAACATGTGATCGACTGAAAAATACACGGTGACGACTGCGCCGACCGAAGTGCTCGTAGTTTACCCGCGTGAGGTCGTGCGAAAAGGCGATTTTGCTCCTATGTATTGTGCCACGTTGGTGGCTCGCGTAAGTCACCGCGTAATGTCGCTATGCCATCCCAAGTAATACCAGTTGATTTTCGTTGTCAACGTTATTGTCTGCCCATAGAGATTCCAGGGCATTTCGTCCGGATTGCACCCGTGGCGAAGCGAGGGAGGGGAAATGGATCGAATTTTTTGTCCTCTCTGGCGGATCCTCGCGGATCGGTGAACTCAGGCGGCGTCGGGCCGTTCTTTGTTGCTTCTTCCTTGTCCTACCTCCATCCCCCCCTCCGTCCCCCATTCCCCTGCCCTCTTCGTCTCTTTCTTCTCCCACAAGACGCGGAGGACGAGGAGGACGAGGACGTCGACGGTGTTGACCCGCGAACGCGACACGGACAACGACGATGATGACGGTGGCGGCGACGACGATACGACGGCGGCGACGAAGATACGACGGCCGAAGCGGTGGCAGCAACGATGACGATGACGACAACGGCGGCAGCGACGACCTGCGGCGACGACCGGCGGCTGTGCCGCGCGAGGCCGGCGGTGAGCAGCCATCGGGAGATGTCCAGCAGATGCCCGCGAATATGCAGGCGCCCCGCCGCTCCCCGGGGCCCCGTCGTGGCCGGGCGCCTGGAGAATCAGTCGGGGTCCGCCAAGGAGGGGGTGATGATCGACCTCGATCCTCCCCTCAGCTCGATCATCCTCCCTGGACCTGATTTTCGATATTCGATCCTTCCTCCGAGGGTCATACTTCAGACAAGAAGGAGGAACCAGGAGGAGGAGGAGGAGGAACTGCAGGATGGAGAAGCAGGAACGAGGGGGAGGAGGAGGTCCTCCAAGAGACCCCTGACGAGATCATCCAGATATCCTCTGTTTGGATACTCGATCATCGATATTCGTTTCTCGATCTCTCCAGAAGGTCTTTCATGATAAGTTTAGACTTTCGTTATCCGATCATGCTGAACGCACAAAGGCGCCAGATAGGGATAGTAGGTTTGGCTGTATTTCGAATAGTGGAGACCGCCGGCGAACAACGCTAAGTTGGTGATTCCATGTTTGTTTCAAAGGCATGCCTTTGCCACACCAGGGGTACAGGAGGGCCTGAGATTGCGCCCGCGGCTCTTGCCTGCGTAATTCGCCATCATCGTCGCCGAATTATACGAAGTCTTCCAAGCAGATCCTCGTTCTCGGCATTCGTCACCCGGTCCACAGTTCTCCCAGAACGTCTCCTGGGAGAAATCTCGATCTTCGATATACGATCTTCTTCCTCCCAAGGTCATCATCCACAAGAACTTGGGTCAGAAGAGAAAGGATGATGATGCCGATGATGATGATGCTGATGCTGATGATGGTGGTGATGATGATGGTGGTGATGGTGGTGGTGGTGATGACAAGGCTGAGGATTTGGATGAGGATGAGGATGCTGCTGCTGCTGCTGCTGCTGATGATGATGATAATGATGATGATGATGATGATGATGATGATGATGATGATGATGATGATGATGATGATGATGACATGATGATGCGGATCAGGGTGAGAATGATGTTCATGACGATGGTGGTGGTGATGATTGCGATTATGATAATGATGATAATGATGATGCTGATGATGTTACTGATGCTGATGATGATGATGATGATGATGATGATGACTGCGAGGTCGATGATGGTCATGATGATGATGGTGATGTTGATGATGATTATGATGCTGATGATTATGATAACTATGACGCTGATGGTTATCATGACCATGTTGACGATGACGATGCTGATGCTGATGCTGATGATGATGATGATGATGATGCCGATGCTGATGATGATGGCGATGACGATGCTGATGATACTGATGATGATGATGATGACGATGATGCTGATGACGGTGATGGTGGTGATGCTGCTGAGGATGAGTATGAGGATGAGGATTCTGTTGATGCTGGTGACGATGATGCTGATGATGATGATGAATCTGATGCTGCTGCTGGTGGTGATGATGATGATGATGATGACATGATGATGCGGATCAGGGTGAGAATGATGTTCATGACGATGGTGGTGGTGATGATTGCGATTATGATAATGATGATAATGATGATGATGATGTTACTGATGCTGCTGATGATGATGATGATGATGATGACTGCGAGGTCGATGATGGTCATGATGATGATGGTGATGGTGATGGTGATGTTGATGATGATTATGATGCTGATGATTATGATAACTATGACGCTGATGGTTATCATGACCATGTTGACGATGATGATGCTGATGCTGATGATGATGATGATGCCGATGCTAATGATGATGGCGATGACGATGCTGATGATACTGATGATGATGATGATGATGATGACGATGATGCTGATGACGGTGATGGTGGTGATGCTGCTGAGGATGAGTATGAGGATGAGGATTCTGTTGATGCTGGTGACGATGATGCTGATGATGATGATGATGATGATGATGATGAATATGATGCTGCTGCAGGTGATGATGATGATGATGATTGTGATGATGATAATGATGATGACGACTAAGATGAAGATGAATATGAAGATGAGGGTGAGGATCAGGATGAGGAGCAGGATGAGGATCAGGATGAGGAGAATGAGGAGGAGGAGGAGGAGGAACATTTAGAGGAGGAAGAGGAAGATTACTGATTGATGATGTGAAGAAGGAGGAAGAGGAAGGAGCCGCAGGAGGCGCAGGAGAAGGGATAAGGGAGGGCCCAGGAGGCCCATCTGATTCTCCCTGATCCACGGGCCATCCCCAGGAGAGCGCCCCCCCCCAAGACGAGGACATCATCCAGAAGATCATGGGCCAGATGCAGAGCGGCCAGCTGCCCGCCCCGCAGCCGGGCCAGACGGCGCACGGCCAGATCGTGGAGGCTTGGCCTCGGCCAGCCGTCGCCACCGCGCCGCCGCCACCGCGGTGGCGTCGCCGATTTTCGGAGGTCTCTAAAGTTCAGTATCGCTTTTCAGGCGATCGCAAGCATGCATCAAGGGGGCGTGGATTAGCGAACGGGTTCCGTTTCCATGGAGAATCCCGGATTTCCGCCACCGAGCGAGGCGGCACCGGCCGCATTTTGGGGAGGCACCTCCCCCGATCCATGGTTTTGGCGACCGCGCGCCAGATCCATGGATCGCTAATCCATGTTTGCGCGCCCCCGAGTTTAAACGATCACCATCCCCATCTCCATCCCCATCCCGGTCCCCACCACCCCAGTTGGGGACTTACCCCTCGAAGATCGACGAGCCGAATTATATCCCAATATCGGGGGGGTATCGACCAGTGGGGCCCAGGCCAACCCCGTGGGGAGAAGGATCGGTTAAGCGCTGTTCAAAAGTGATCGACGCAGAAGAACGGTATCGTCTGCACCGATATTGTAGTGGCCTCCGGCCAAATGTCGCCGATCCGAGGCGCTTCCGTTGCTGCCGGAAGCGCACGACGGCGGCCATGATCGGCGACGACGGCGAGCGGTCAGGATGATGATGATTAGGAATGGAGACAACGGAGGAGGAGGAGGAGCGGAGGAGGAGGATCATGATGAGGTGGAAGGGGGTGGGGGGGAAGGGCAAGAGCGGCAGGATGCTGAGGATGAGGAGGAGCAGGAGGAAACGGGAAAGGAAGAGGGGGAGGGGGAGAAGGAGGAGCATGGCGAGGATGAGGAGATGTTCGGCGGTTGTTGGAAAACCTCTTTGGGGCCAGGTGTTGGCCTTCTTTGGGTTGCGCGCTCTCTGAAAAGCTGTGTGCTAGAGCTGTTTGCGTCGCGTTTTTTTTTTTACGGAGCCTTGTGCACCGCCGGTCTCTGCTGGGAATCCGGTGGTGTCTTCTGGGGCTTTCGCGCGGTCCTCTGCGGGCCCTTTTACGAGATCATGGATGTGAATGACACCGAAGACGGGAGAAGATGTGAAAGCGTGGAAGAACCTTTTGTTTGCCGCGCTTGTGTTCAGACGCAAGCGTTGTGGAAGCATTGGGGCCGGTTTTGGGCTTCTCGGGGGTGGGTCTCGGAGGCAGCGTGGACGCTTCTAGACGGCGTCTTGGACGCAATTTTTGAGACTCCTGCAGGCTGGTCGGGGGCTTAAGGATGGGTTTAACGCTGCTCAAAAGTGTTCGACGCAGAAGAACGGGATTGTCTGCACCGACATTTGCGCGCAAGCTTCTCGCGTAAGGTCGCGCGCAAGCGCCTTTGTTGTCAACGTAGCGTGCCACGCTGGCGGTCCGCGTTAGCCCCGACGTAATGTCGCAAAGTCATCTTGCGCACGACTCGATAATTTTCGCCGCTCACGGGCCTTCAATTTGTTTTCTGAGGTCTCCGATTTCGGAGATCACCAGACGTTTTCGGTGCATGCCAGCGCGCGTCGATTTCCGAAGCGTCCGAACTCTTTCCCAAGGATTACGAATGTTGTCAGAGGATGCCGCAGGGTCTTCGGTCGCCGTTGATTATCGGGGGTCTCCAGAGGTTTTCGGCGATTTTCGTATGGTTTCGACGTCATTTGTTGGATGCGGCAACGGCGTCAGTCATCGTCGTCGGTTGTCGTTATCGGCTGCGTCGGTCGTCGTCGTCGCCATCGTCGTCGCCGTCGTCGTCGTCCCCGCCGCCGACGCCGCTGTCGCCGTTGCCTTCGTCGTCGCCGTCGCCATCGCCGTCGACGCCGATGTCGCTGTCGCTGTCGCCGTCCTGTCACCGTCGTCGTCGTCGTCGTCGTCGTCGTCGTCGTCGTCGTCGTCGTCGTCGTCCCCCCAAGCATTTTGGCGTCGCGTTCTCTACACCCGACAATTTTTCAGATTTCGGGCTCCAAGGCCTCCGCGAATTGATCTGGCTCGGGAGGTGCCGCAGAAAAACGTGGGGTCTAGGGTTTCCCGCCATGTTCACTCACGGTGCCGCAAATCTTTGCGCGATGTCCGTTGTCGGGGTTCGTCCACGGTCGGTGTCGGTCGCGCTGGTCGTCGGTCTCCGCCGCCGTCCTCGTCCTGTTCGTCGTCGTCGTCGTCGGGCGGCGATGGGTCGGTCGGTCCGCTTTCGTCGTCGTCGTTGTCGCCCTCGGCGGCCAGCGGTCGGGCGGTCGTTCGGCGATCGGTCAGTCGTTGCTGTACACTGCCCGAGGATCCCCGAACATCTCCGCACATTTTCGAAGACTTGAAGGTTTCGGATGGGTGCCGGATGATTGGGGAGGCTCTTTGAGGTTCTGGGAATCTCCCAGGAGTCGTCGTCTCCGTCATCATCGGTCGTAGTCACCGGCGCCGTCGGTCGTAGTCGTTTGTCTTCGTCAGTCGTCTTCGGCTGGGCGTCGTGGTCGTCGTTGGTCGTCGTCGTCGTCGTCGTCGATGTTTGACTGTCAACGGATCCCTTCAGTCGTCATCGGCCGCCAACGTCTTCGTGGAAGATCGAGGATGTATGGCACAGTGTTGTTTTGATGTGTGTGTGTGTGTGTGCTGAAGGAGGGGACGATGACAGTATGTCCGTTCGCATTTCTGTAGTGTAATATCTAGTTCTGTCTGAGTGCTTTCGGTCGATGGAAGGATGGGAAGGAAGTGGATGGGGGGAGGACGGGAAGCACGAGCACCCATCACAGAGAAACCAGTAGTGATGAACATCTGGCAGCTCTAATGACCGCAAGCTGCCATGTGTGGAATCGGAGGCCGCTGCCTCGGACGCCCCTCGCCCTCCGCGCGGGGGGGGGGGGGGAGCACAAACCCTAGGAAGGCAAGGAGCCGCCGCCTGATGTCGACGACGACGATCGTCGACGGCGGCCGGGGAGGCAGGACAAATGGAGCAAAGGGGGGAAGGGGAGGGGGGACGGAGAGCGGGAACGGAACGGTCGCCCCCGAGGGCGTGGGGCCGCCAGTGGGAGGAGGTTTGCGGCTGGCGCCAATTGGCTGCCAGCTACGGCGCGATGGAGCGGACACCTCTTCTTTTTCAGACTGGAAGGGTTGGAAGGAAGAGGACCATAAGGAGAATGTCCTCCTCCTCCTCCTCTTCCGTTGCCATCTTGGTTCAAGTGTGATCAGGGGAGATCGCGCGCGAGCGGGCAGCCCATTCTCGGGCTATCTCGGGTGTCGTGCCCGAGCGGACATCCCATGTCTTTTTCGCATTCCCAGTCTCCCTCGCATCAGTTTGTTGCGCTCTGGCTTCTGCGGCGGAAGCGATGAAGACACGCATCAAGGATTTCCTGGTGAAGATGGACACCATGAGTAGTTCCTTTACGCCGCAGCACGCCAGCATCGACACCTCCATTGGCGAGGCCCCGACCATCAAGAGCCAACTCCACGCCCAGGCCGAGCAGAATGCTGCTCTCACCGTGCGGCTTGGTGCTCTCGAGTCGAACGGGGTAGATCGCTTCCTTGGCCGAGGGCAGCGCTCACGCCAAGTTTCAGGCTCTCGAAGCGAAGGTCGCCCTCCCGACCAGTACCTTCTTCCTCCGGCGCCAGCAGTATCGCCTCTGTCTCGGCCAATGGTCACAAACGAGTTTGCATTGACATGAATTGCGTGCTCATCGGCAGGCACGGGGGCCCACTGAACGCCACCCCCAGAGATCGGTGAACGATCTGGGTCAGCGGTTTTGTTTCCACCATGTTCAGTGCCACGCTCGAGGAGCGCGGCAAGGGATTGCTGGGCCTGATCCCGTTTTGCCAGTCCGACGGGGCTACGGTTCGAGGCTACAACGTGGATAAGTCCTACAGCAGCAAGTTCATCAGCGAGAAGGCCGCCTCAGCCTTCGTGGACCATTACCGCCAGGCGGGCATCCAGTTCCAGGGCGTCGCCACAAACTCCACCATCGCCCTGCGCGTGCGATGCCACGCTCCGACCGAAATCCGCGCCAAGAACAAGTACATCGGGTGCTTGCGGCGAGCCATGTCAGTCGAGATGGAGCGAGCTGGAAAGTGGCAAGCCGACATCAGTCTTGGGTCCACTGATTCCATGGGTATCTTCTACCCCAAGCAGGGCAATTTTATGTACATGCGATTCGAGGTCATCGCTTCCGAGGTCAACCAATTCGAGTGCAGGGCCAACGGCGACATCCTCGACGCGTTTGACATCGACACGGGCGCTGCTGCGGCCCTGATATGAGTTTACCCCGTCTGAACCGAGTTCTAGCTATGTCGCCGTCGCTTCCCCTCCGCCTCGTCCTGGGCAGCATCAAGATGTGAAGGGGGCGATCACGGATTGCAGCTCTGACGGCGAGAGCACATTTTCTTCGCCTTCTTCGTCCTGTAAGTATTTGTGCACGTCTTTGCCTTCTGGTGCTTGCCCTTTTGCTGACAGGCCCTTTTACCTTGCCCAGGTTTTTGTTGGGTACTGTTTCGTGGAATGTGCAGACCCGCTTTGGTTCCGCATCGTCGCCGACCCAGCCGATTGCCAACGCGATGTCGAAACTTCAGAAGGTGATCTC
The DNA here is from genome assembly GCA_963575745.1 of Prorocentrum cordatum. Classification (NCBI taxonomy): domain Eukaryota; class Dinophyceae; order Prorocentrales; family Prorocentraceae; genus Prorocentrum; species Prorocentrum cordatum. The sequence goes on from CAUYUJ010011780.1 coordinate 791,141, forward strand.
GAAGCGTGCCACCATTGTTCTCCAGGAAACACGGAACTTATAATGACCTTCAGTATTTCAAGAGGGAAATAGAGGGTCTGCACGCCTATTGCATGCTCTTCCCTCGCGGCATCAAAAGGTGGAAGTATTCTGCTCCCCAATTCCCGATCCGCCTCTCTCCTTAGCGGTGTTCGGCATCGCTTCGCAGTGGCCAAGTCCATGAGCTTTTCGTGCGAGGTCAGCATGGCACTGTCCAGGTGCTCAGCGTTCACCTCGACCCTTCTCTTCATGTACCTGCTTGCTGTCGCGCTCTGCGTTTCATTGAGGCTCGCTCGTGTGCACCGACGGTGACCACGTCGTTTCTAGTTGCACACGTGTGGGAGGGAAAACTACGTTTCATGCACATGGGCTCGCCAGATTATTCGCTGATCCCTTTCCTGGGCATACCGACGTCACGCAAGCAGCATGCACGCACCGACGTACGCATACCATCGACACTGAGCGCTCCGTTAAATCCATCGCACGTCTTGACAGGATCTGCACCGCACCGCCACGTTTAGTGTTGCCCTAATCGACCTGCAGGCTAACTCTTTCCCTTCGCGGCTGTGTGTGATCTACGCTGGCTATATGATCATGTTCCCGTGTGTCTTGTGCCCTTTCCCCATTCGGCTTCGGGGCCTCCTCGGATTGTTTCCTGGGCGTGCAGACACTCATCGTTTTCATGGACGATCGTGCACGTTCTCGGGATAGCCCCTCCCATCTCTACAGATCCAGCGCTGGAGGCGCTCGACTCTAAAGGGCGCGACCCTTGCTGCCGCCAAAATTCCCGGCCTCGAGTCTCGCGAGGCCGAGCTGAAAAGCTTTCGCGAGCGCCGGCAGCCCACAGAGCCATGCAGAACGGCCCCCTTCTCGCATCCAGCGCGCGCTCAGAGCCTACCTGTAGCTGGCCCGCTCCATAGATGGGAACGACTTGTGCTTGACAGACATGGGCGGTTTTTACCGGTGGTTTGATCGGCGCTCTTCCGAAAACGCCCAGAGCACCCGCACGTGCGCCCTAGCAAAGGTTTCCTTCCAATCAGCGTTTGCACGAATACCTCTCGGCCTGGTCTGGCTCCAATCGACGAGTCTTGCCCGCTGGGGCTACCGACCCGCAGGGGAACGCATCTCGGATCCGAATCGCCTCGCAGATCGGCTAGCTGAACATCGGGGGCAGGCTCGCAGTTTGGAAGAAGGCTGTCCTGAGGCGCGTGAGCAGCATAGGCCATGCGTTGTTCCAGTTCCTGGGCATATTATTTGGGAGATATGCGAGGGGGAGTTTTGTGATCGAACCCCATGATTCGAGATTTTGGCGCGGGCCCCGACGGTATTCTCCTCCTCCCCCTTCCCCCCGCTTACTTCCAGGGTGAACGTACGACGACGATCCCAATCGGGATCAGTAGGAGGAGCGCGAGGAGCAAAGGCTGCGATGAGGACTGCACGAATTACGATGAGAAATTAAGCAAAGGAGAAGCATCGGCAACCGCAGCAAAGGAGAAGCATAGGATGGGAGAAGGAATGGAACGAGTATCCAGAGGGTTCGACGGGGTCTGATGACGTGGAGGACCCGCAGCAAAAAGGTTACATCGGTTTTGGGGGGCGTTTGGAAGCCACACGGGACCACAACTATCTAAATCCAGGCGCGCATGGGGAATACAACAGGAGGAGGAGGAGGAGGAGGAGGAGGAGGAGGAGGAGGAGGAGGACGAAGAGGAGAAGGCTCTCAGACTCTCAGACATGAAACCTGGATGTCCAGGCTGCGCCACTCTGGGCGGGCCCTCGCTCCGCGGGACCTTCCGTTGCGACGGGCCGGCGTGCCCACCAGCAGCGCCACGGCTCCACCCCCTGGCCACTCCAGGCCCGGGGTAGAGCCCCCAGCTCTCCAGCCGAGTCCAGCCGTGGCGACGCCACAACCGAAAAACAGAGGCCAGGCCCCCAGGGGCCAGCCCCGCGCCCGCAGGCCGGGAGGGGCACCACGGCTCGGTTTCGCAGCCCATCCAGGCCGCGAAGCCGAGCCCCCAGCACTCCGAGCCGAGTCCGACCGTGGCGACTCCAGAACCCGCGGACCCCAGAAACGAAGCCTCAGCAGCGAGGCGAAAAAAACAAACTACGGCCCTCACGGCTCATCGTCGGACTCCCGGCCGCTCTACGCCGCGCGCGCCCGCCTTCGCAGCAGGACCATCGCGGCGAGGTCATCGGCCAGCGCGTCGGCGCACGTGCCGGTCGAACAGAGCCCGTGCGCAGCCTGCAGAACGACGAGCCCATTTTAAAGCCTCCTGCAGGCCGGCCCGCTCTCTGGCGCCCATCCCGGAGAGATCGAACTCCTCCATGACGAGCTGCACTACCTTCTCCAGCGCTGTAGCCTCGGTATCTTTGCCCGAGGCGCCCGGCCAAGCCCGCACCGTCATGTCCTCTGGGCCTTCCACAGCAGCTGGGTGGCCCCCGTGCCGAGCCCTCCCCCTCGCTGCCGTCGACGTCGGCCCAGCGCTTCGTACCTGAGCGCGCTGCATAGCCCCATTCAGCCTTGCAGCATGCAGAAGAAGCGCTCGAACATGGAGTGTTTGCCGCGCCGCGCCCTTCTGTACTGCCGGTGGTCCCCCCGCCTTCGCTTGACGAAGACGGCTTCTCCAGCGGCTCGAAGAGCTCGAAAACCTGCTCGTGCTCCCAGCCCGCCTCGAAGTCCTCGCACTCGGTGAAGTCGTAGTACTCCGCCTGGCGGAGGAGGAGGAGGAGGAGGAGGAGGAGGAGGAGGAGGAGGAGGCGGAGGAACAGGAGGAGGAAGACAAGTAGGAGAAGGAGGAGGAGGAGGAGGAGGAGGAGGAGGGAGGAGGAGGAGGAGGAGGGAGGAGGAGGAGGAGGAGGAGGAGGAGGAGGAGGAGGAGGAGGAGGAGGAGCAGCAGGAGGAGGAGGAGGAGGAGAAGGAGGAGGAGGAGGAGGCAGGAGGAGGGAGAGGATGAAGAGGAGGGGAAGAGGAGGAGGAGAAGGAAGAAGAGGAAGAAGAGGAATAGAAGGACGAGGATCAGGAGGAGGAGAAGGAGGACTCGGACGAGCACGGGGACGCGCAGGACGAGGTGGAGGGAGTCGCGAACGAGGATGACGCGGCACCCGATACAGCTTCAGCAGCAGCACCAGCACGAGGAGTTGAGGATGCCGATGACCGGGAGACGACGAGGACGACAAGGGCGAGGACCGGGACGAGGGCACGGCGTGCCGCCCAGGCTCAGCCCGGCCAGCAGCCGCAGGTCATCGAGATTCCGATGCCGCAGGGCGGCCAGGAGCCCTGTGGCCTCGGCCGCCGCCCGGCAGGCTGTCGCGCTCCTGCGGTCCCCAGGAGGCTCGGGCAGACGGCAGCGATCGAGCTGGTAGAGACGGGGGCTTCGGTCTGCCCACCGCCCCGTCTGCCAGCGATGAGAGGGTCGAGATTCTGACCCTTTCAGCAGCCCGATCGAGGATCCGCCGACCACCAACGGACCCCACGACGTCCGACGACCTCGGGAGCCTGACAACGGGGGCCAATTCAAACGGGGTCAGCCAGAGCTCCGGATCTTGCAGGATCCTGCAAAGCCAGGATTGCACTGACCTCAGCTAGCGCGCATGATATTGCAGAATGTTGCAGAAAGTTGCAAAGCCTGACTGACCCTGGTTTGCATTGACCAGGGTGACCCGGGTCAGTAGATCCCCGAACGAAGGGTCACAACATTTTTCGTCGGCGTCGCCGGCGGGCGTGGGCGAGGTGGTCGCTAACGGCAGGACAAGCTGTGTGCGGGCGCCAGAGCGTGTGGAAGAGAAGAGGGCAGCTGCGGGGAAGGATGAACATGAGGATGAGGATGAGGATGAGAATGATGATGAGGATGAGGATGAGGATGAACATGATGATGAGGAAGAGGAGGATGAGGATGAGGATAATGATGAGGATTAGGATGAGGATGAGGATGAGGATGAGGAGGATGATGATGATGCTGATGCTGATGCTGATGCTGATGCTGATGCTGATGCTGATTATGATGATGATGATGATGATGATGATGATGATGATGATGATGATGATGATGATGATGATGATGATGATGATGATGATGATGATGATGATGATGATGATGATGATGATGATGATGATGATGATGATGATGATGATGATGATGATGATGATGATGATGATGATGATGATGATGATGATGATGATGATGATGATGATGATGATCATCATGATGCTGTTGCTGATGATGATAATGAGGAGGAGGAGGAGGAGGAGGAGGAGAAGGAGCAGGAGGAGGATGAGGCGGGAAGGACCCAATCGCCGAGAGTCGGCGAGTGAGCAACGCGCTGGCGGCCTCAGGCTCCGAAGATGGTGTGGAACAAGAGGCATGACAGCATCAGGAGCAGGGCGTCAAAGTAGAAGTCGGCCAGGCGCGATCTTTGGTCGCAGCACGCCAGACGCTGAAGTAGTGGCCATTTGAGGCTCAGGAAGGGCTTTGGTTTTTGGGCCGTGCGTCTGGTCTGTGGCGTTGGACCTATTCGTGGCCGAGGCACGCTGTGACCGAGCCGCGCGGGTCCCCGAGGCCCCCCCCAGCGTTGCGAGGATACTTGCGCTTCGCGCGTCGCGGTCTGGGTCAGACGGTTGGCCCTCGCCGATCAACGATTCGGGCAATTCGTTGGGCGGCGTTGGGCGGCAGGGGCAGGGTTCGCAGTTTGTCGAACACGCAGCGAAGTCCTGCATCGATGCTTGGTGGGGGTAGAGGGTTCGGATGTCGTCAGCACCTACCTTTTCCAAGGGGGTGGCACGTGGGCGCGAGAGGTCGAAGATAGCCGCGCATCGCGGCGCGCGACGCGCGAAGTTAGGTGACCCAGGGTCCCCAGGAGGATCGGGCGGACGGCAACTGTCGGGGTCCCTCAAACGGAGTGGTGGCCAAAGCCGTGTGTTGAGTCTGAGTCACCGCGCGGCTTTCAGACTCGGGTCTTTCTTCCCAGATGCCTTGGGTGATTGGGGCCTCCAGGGTCCCAGCACTGGACGGTTCGTGCGGTGAGGGAGGAGGAGGAGGAGGAGGAGGAGGAGGAGGAGGAGGAGGAGGAGGAGGGGAAGGAGGAAGTGGGAGGTTCGCCCCAAGAGAAGGAAGATGGAGAGCCCTGACCGACAGAGTCGCCACCAGATCTCAGGTCTCAGGGGGGGGGGGGGATGCCGCGGGCGCGGGCGGAGCCCACCGATGCTATGCCATAGAGAAGACAAGGAGTGAGGGAGGGAGGAGCAGGAGGATGAGGAGGAGGGCTCGAGCTCAGCGGTGTTTCGTTGTGGTTTCGTTTCGCTGCAAAGGCAGAACGAAGACGCAACGGAGGACACCGAACACAAGACGAACACGAAAAATACTGTTTCGCTCGAGCCCTGATGGTGAGGAGGGCAGGCCAGGGTAGACCCGGAATTTCCTCTCTCAGTCTACGTCATCACGCGTCCTTCCAGGTACTCCTTCCCGCGGAGGGAAGCGCACCTCGTGAATGACCAGCGCCTGGTGGGCCTGCCACTCAGGCGAGGCCAGTCTTGCAGTCCACCGTCGGCATTTCTGGCTCAGAGAAGTTTGGGCCGGACGAGAGGGGGGACTGGGAAAGGGGGGGGTGAGAGGTTTTCTATGTCTTCGGGGAAGGCGTAGGAAACTGTTCAAAGGCCCGGGTACTTCCGAGCCTTCTGAGAAGGCCCGCCCCTTCTCACACTTCCCCCCCGGGCTCGCCGCCGAAGTGTGGAAGAATGAGGAGTAGCGGGGAGGGGCGGAGGAGGAGGAGGACGAGGAGGAGGACGAGGAGGAAGACGATGAGGAGACAGAGAAGAAGGAAGCGTGGATTTTCGATGTTTCTTTTAGTTTTGATGCCTCTCTCGGCTTCAGGTGCATCTGTGTGGTGTTTCACACCCGAGCAGTCTAACAAAAATGTTCCCAGGAGATCTCGCGTTGGTCCGGGGGGGTCACACGGCGGAGGATGCAGAGACGGAGGAGCAGGAGCAGGATTGAGCAGGAAGAGGACGATCGGCGGCGAGCTTGGGGGAAGTGAGAAGGGACGGGCCTTCTCAGAAGGCTCGGAAGTCATCGGGCCTTCTGAGAAGTTTCTGAAGCCTGACCTGAAGAAAGAAAACCTCTCAGAGTAGGGAAGGGCTCATGAGAAGCCCCGCCGCCTTCTGAGAAGTCTCTCTCCTTCTCACTTCCCCCCCGACGCGCCGCCAAGACGAGGAAGATCGGGGGGAGGATGCTCAAGCGAGGAGGCGCAGCTGGTCCTCGCCCCCCTGTTTCATGTGCTCCCCCTGGCCCGCGCACCCTCATCGTCAACCCACCCCTCCCGCTTCCCCCTCTCACTTCCCCCCCAGGCTCGCCGCCGATCGCCCTCCTCCCGCCCAGTCCTGCTCCTGATCATCCTCTTCGGTACCACTTCCTCCTTTCCTCTATATCTCAGTCCCGTCATCCTGCGAGGGGAGAATGCATGACGAGCGGGTTGCGAGCGGGTGAATTGGGCGACGGAGAGAGGCAGGGATGGAGAACGGGAGAAGAAATGAGATATACATAGTTGTATAGAGAGAGGGAGATAGACTAAGTGAGGAAAGGGTGGGTAGCGTTGGAAGGGAAGATAGGAAATTAGCAGAGAAACCAGCGTTTGCGTTTCAGAGCGGGGTCAGACGTCGTTTGATGTTGCGCGGCAGCTCTTCATCCAGCTGGACCTCCGACCGTATCCGCCACGGGTCGGGGGGGTTGCTTTGGGAGGAGATACCACGAACCCCCCTTGCCGTAGGAGCGCAAGTGACATGGGCACGGAGCCAAGCATGGATTGTTGTTGGCCTCGAAGCTTTGAAGGCCACATCTGCGTGCTGGTGCTTGTTTCGCAGGAGAGCAGGGGTGCCAACACGATGGCGCCCCCGATGCACACCAGCCGATGCGCCACGGCGCAGTGCGGCGGCGCAGTATTGCTGTGTGGGATGTGTTTGACGGACCGTCACGTCTTCGTGTGCCTGTCCGTTCTCCTCTCGGTTGCTTCCGCCGAGCCCACCCCGAGGAGGAGGGAGAGGAGGAGGGAGAGGAGGAGGGAGAGGAGGAGGGAGAGGAGGAGGGAGAGGAGGAGGGAGAGGAGGAGGGAGAGGAGGAGGGAGAGGAGGAGGGAGAGGAGTACATGCGAGGACATGTCGCCCGAGGAGTACATGCGGAGAATCGTTGGGGCCATGAACATCAGTGGTGTTTCGCCATCGCTTCTCTGCTTCCATCCCCCGACGCCTCTTTCCACGGAGCCGTCGCTTTGGGTCTCTCCGGGCCTTGCATGAGCACTCTTGAAATGGGGCCTCTTCCTCCTGACCACCTGTCACCCGGCGTCGGTTTCGGATTTTGCTCCTGGCTAGAACATTATGCGGCCAGTGCAGCCCTACCCGCTCAGTTGCGGACGGGGAGGAGGAAGAAGAAGAGGGTGACTGCAGCAAGCGCAGTCCACGGATGCTTCAATGCACATCGTAACCATACGTTGGTCCGTCTTTCCCCAACTGGCAGGCGCCCAATGGATTGTGAAGGCCCCATTGGCTTGCCGTATGTTGAGGACCTGGATGGGCTGGATCGGAGATAGGTCTGTGGCGCTGCAACACGCCCATTGCCCTGACGCGAACCTTGCATGCTCAGATGATGGCAGCGCGCGGACCCAAGTCACTTTATCCGTGAAAAATTGCGGAGCCTGGTCCGTGTTGGACTTGTGCGTTCAGAATTGCACGCGTGTGGAACCCAAATTATTCGTAACTTTTCGTGTTTGGAACACGTGCTCGTGAAGCTCACCATTTTGCACTTGCTCTGAGTGTGCCCGCCCCCGCTGACCAATATACCGTGTGCTGAGCTTTTTGGGGTTTTAAAGGCCACGGAATGTGGAAGCCAACGAGTTCATTGACCACGGTGTCGGGAACCCAATTATGACATCGGCCCGATCCCGGATTCCCCCGGCCATGCGTTTGTGCGCGTGTGTGTGATAATTTCCAACGGCGGGAAGCCGATGTCGGCAGCGGCCAGTTCCTTAAATGCAAGTGCGACCCCTCAATTGCATGCGTTGTTCGCAAATGTGTTACCTCTGCGGAGAGATGGTAACACTTTGAGCCGACCGCGTATTGAGCCTCGCATGTCCTGGCGAAGGAGAAGGACGAGTTGGAGACGAGGTAGAGGAGGAGGAGGAGGAGGAGGAGGAGGAGGAGGAGGAGGACGAGGGGGAGGACTGCCCGCGGCTCGAGGATCGATGCTCGTGCATCCTGGCGTGGCCGATCCGATCTGATTCCGATTGCGTGCTGGTGCGACAAGATTCGGCGTTTCTGCGACCCGACTCGATTCATCGGATCGGTGTTGAAAGCTGTTACTACTTCCCTCTTGCCTCCTCCCCCCTCCTCCCGTCGAACATCGCGAGACCCTGAAAGCAGTGCTAGCACTTGCTTGGGATCGAGTCCCAGGCGATGGAACTGCGCGTTTCGCCCATGTAGGGGCTCTTCGGGCCATAGTGCCTGCGGTGCAGCATCGAATGAGCATTGTCGACGATGGGGCAAGTGCTTCGAGGGGCGCGTCATGGGGGGGGCGATCAATGGGGGGCAGCGGCTGCAGAAAGGGGCCCTCTGTGGCCCTCTGGGGCCTTGGCATCGCTCGGACGTGTGCATGTTTCTTCCGGCGAGGACCATCGAGGAGCATCCTTGATCATTGGCGAGAGAACCGCGCACGAAACCTAAAAAAGCACAGGGAATGGACGTCCGAGCGATGGACAGGGGCCTCTATGGCCCGAAAATGGCACCCCTCGCCCCCACACATCTATCGCGGCCCCATTGATTCGCGCCCAGGTGCTCCTCGCCTTCGTGCATCCTCCTACTCCCCCTCCTCTCCGGCCATGAAGGGAAGGGGCCGAAAGGAATGGGTCCAAGACCCCCGGGGCGCTCCCCAGGACAAGTTTCCCCATCCCGTGTTTCCGAGGAGGAAAGGGCGTTGAGACCGTGACTTATGACGCGGAGGAGGAGAAGGAGGAGGAAGACGATGAGGACCACTACACGTAGCTGGTTTGCCCGAGAGTTTGTAGTGTTCTTGGTTCCGTACCAGCGAAGAAGGTTCGAACACTCGGAGCACGCGCGGGCCCGCGATGGACCCAGGTGCCTGTTTGGTGACCTGGGGCGACCACGCCCAAACCACGGACGATCATATCACGACTTGGTACGGGCGATCGGATACAATCCACGCGCGTGTGCCTCCATAGCTCGAGTTACCGATATTTTTCACGAGCTTCCCTCGTGTGATGTGTGTGCATTGGCAGGCACAGAGAAGCGGAACACAGGCAAGCAATGGGAGGAAGGCGAGGCAGTTGAGGAACATTGGACGTTGGAACGCGGGGATAGCCAGGGCAAGTACACGAATGCAGATCGAAGTCAGTCGTTTCGTTTCGCAAACAGTTTGTGAAGCCAATGCTAGTTGTAGCGCGTCAAGTATGCGGGCGCGCAACAACTGTTATACTAGCCAGCAGTGGTCATCCGTCAGCTTCTTCAGGCCACTATGTCAAGGGTGGACAATAGCGTGTGCGAGCACATGCTTTCGGATTTTTTGAGGTATGCTTATAAGCATGTCGGTGCGTTCGTTGACCGCGTCGTAGTACGAGAACGCGCCCTCGTCGCAAATGGTAAATGCTTTACATCACGGATATCAACAAGAAGATTGCAGCTGCAAGTTGTTTTCAGCGCCAAAAATCACAATCCGATGCAAGTGTCCATTGCGTTGATTTCGCCAGTGGCACAGCCCGCTCGAGAACCGCGTCCGGAACGAAAGGGCCACAACAAACGCCGGAAGCTATTTGATTGCACGGAAAGACGGAGAGAGAAAGAGAGAGAGAGAGAGAGAGAGTGAGGGAGGGAGAGAGAGAGAGAGAGAGAGAGAAGCAGAAAACTGTTTGACATAGTCTGAAGCATGCGTTCAGAGCAGTGATGTAAATGGGGTCAATCTGATATGCTTGGAAGTACTGAGTACACTTCTACTCGAAACTTTCCTTGCCAGCTCCGTCGATGCACCGCGGATACATCAGCACGCTGTAGAGCTTCGACGGCCTTTGCATCTCAGGCGCGATATACGGGAAGCACGACATGAAGGACATTGGCACGAGCAGCTGGACAGAGCATGCAAGCATATGATATGTCAATGTTCGGACGAAAGCTCAACACAATGCAAATGGATACTCGGAATCGATTGGTGTCAGCGTTTGAAAACAGAAGTCAAATCACGGGGTGGATGTCAAGTGCACCTGTAGCCGCGCTACATCGCGGGAGAGAAAGTAAGCCGCGACAGCGACGGTGCGCAGCGCTTCGTGGGCAAGCGGAAAACACCATCTCAACGAGCAGCGGGGGCGCAGTTGCCCACGTCCCAGGGCGCATGTCCGGCGCGCGCGTGCATGCGTGAGGAGGTAAAGGAGGACAAGAGAAACCGGCTCACTTTTGACCCCGCGAATGCCATGCACGCTGCAGCGGGGTACTTGGGCAATATTGAAGCAGCGTGGTGGATTTTTTTTGCGCGCGCGGCTTGAGCGGGGCGCCCCATGGGGATGACCTCGCCGTGCCAGTTTCACACGATAGGTTAGTCCTCGGCGACCGACTGCAGGGGGGGGCACAGGCCGCGACGCTCAGAAGCAGGACCGCGCCCGCGCTTCCTTTCGTAGCCCGTCTGCCGATCGAAAGGCGAAGACCAAGGCGCATTCACGTCGCCCGGCGCGCTGTCCTGGCAGGGCGAAGCCCGCAGGGGGGCGAAAAGTTGGATTGCGACGGGGGGGCGGTCATCATGGCGATGTGCGCTTTCCTTGGGAGGGGGGGGGGGGGGGGGGCAGCGCTCCGGCGCAGGGCGCCTAAGTGGTAGCCGCTAGTCTGGATAGGGAGGGTTGAAGGGGGGGGGAGTGCGATGGGGGTCCCGCCCGCGCCATTATCTAGCATGCATCGCGCTGGCATCGGCCGCCCGACGCGGCGCCGCGACGCGGCCAGTGCGTTGTTCTCGCGGAATCACCCCGGCATGCCTGACATCGCCCGCCGCGTATATGATGAGCAGCGCGGCTCGAAGTTCTCTGAGGATGGCATCGCGAATGGCCTGTTTACGAACGGATGCCCACCTGGGGATCATTGGCTCCTCCAAGGTGGATATTTTCCTGGGGGCCTGCGATCTCGGGGGTGCGTGATCGAGCTGCGGGAAGTCGAGGCAATCGCGCCGCGGGGGCACGGGGGCCGCAGACGCGCGTTAAGGGTGCACGACAGGTCGCGCCCACACTCTTCGCCCGGTTTCCGTCGAGGGGGGGGGGGGGTCGAGCAAAGTCAGCGGGGGTGCCAAGCGGTCAACGACGCAGAGAATATGGGCACGGCAGGCATTGGGGCACCGCAAACATTGCCGAGCGGGGGAACGCATGCTATCCACGAGACACTGGGGCACATTGGACAAGCTCGACCATCATGCAGAAATACCTCTACGAGGCACCGCCGAACATCATGCGCGATTTCAACGAGGGCTGCAGGCCGTGGCGTTTACATTGGCGCCAGCGATTTGCAGCGACGCGGGCGGCCCTCTTCCGTCGGGGCAACGTCTGGCGCGGCCGGGCGCCGCTGCGATGCGAGATCAGCCGCGTCGAGGGCCTGCCCGTCAACGCCGCTCTGAGCGGGGCTGAGGTTTTCGCCGGGCCCAACTGGTCATTGCTGACTGGAGACCTGCGGCCCGCGCAGAGGTCCGTCAGCACCGAGCGTCGCGCCATCCCTGGAGGTGCTGCTCGGCGCCCAGAGGAGCCAGGTCGCGTTGTCCACAAATCTGAGGATCAGATTCACCGCGTGTTCAAAGTGGTTTGCATATCCGTGGGGCCGCGCACTCGGGGGCTGAAGTGGTCGGGGCATCGTCGGTGGCAAGGGGGCGCGCGCGTGATGTATCCGCATGCTTTGGAATCGTGACAGGGGCTGGTGGCCCGTTCGAAAAGCGGGGTGGCGGGGGGCGCGCGTCGCGGCGCATCCGCGGGCGCGACAGTTTCAAGCAGACGTGGATTCACGTATTTAACGGGGTCCGGCGACGCAATGCTCGCTGCTGGTGCCTGCGCACTTCCAGTATAATTTTCATCCGCCCGAGTTTTTGCTACAGTTTGATCTCGACAAGCTCCGATCCGTTCCCCGCCGCTCGCGAAGCGGGCGCCAGTGCGGGTCAGGGCGCTGTCGACGGAGAGAACGAGCGCATTGCCTTAGGAGATGGCGGATACAAATGCTGAGCGCGATTAGGCGCGTAGCACTAATTCACGCCATGCCACGCGCGGCGCTGAGGATGGGGCGCGGGGGGGGGGGGGGGGGGCGTCGCAGGTGGGATCATCGCTACATCTGACAAGTGCATGTCCACTGCGGTCAACAACGGGGGGGGGGAGCAAGACAGCTCCACGACGCGAGATGGCAAGTTTCAAACGGAAGCACTGTCTGCAGAGAACGCGGTCTCGTCATAAGCACCAAGCTGATCGCGGCTAGCGTGCGAGTGTGAATCCGGGAACTCAGACGCATTGCTCAGGCGTTGTCGATCATGTATGCGAGCTCGGTCCTCGAGAGCTCCGCGCGCGCTATCCTGGGCCATCTGTCCCGCACGCTCACGTCGACAATATGAGGCTGGCTTCGCGTCGCGGAGAAGCGTTGCCGCCGCCTAAAGGGCCAGCCATGGTTCGCGACGCCGCGAGGCGCCAGCTCCTCGACAGCATCCGGCAATGCGAACGCAGCTCGCGAGGGCGGGGCAGAGGCAGACGACATGAGAGAGGACGACGAGGGCGACGGCGGCCTTCCGAGGGGGGGGGCGCAGCTTGGACGCGCGCGCCGCCATCGGCCAGCTCGGCGCTTGCATCGGGCGCGGGGCATCGGGCCGTCTCTACGGCCACGGCGCAGCGCAAGACTGAAACGTGCGAAGAGATCATCAACCCACGCCAGAAACAGATCAATACTTTGCAAGGAGAAGCCGAACATGGACATATGGGGCGCCCGACATCCACGGCTTTCTCGCAGTTCTGAACGCGTTGACGAACTATTCCTTCGTTGACACGACGGGGCGCAGGCTGCGGTGCCCAGGAGTGCTCGAGCGAGTCCGTCTCGTTCCAGGTAAGGGGGCTCCGTAGAGCGCAGCTGACTGGGCGCTGGAGATGACGTGTCTTCCCACCTTCGACAAGCCTGGCGAGGTTGCCCACAACAGGCCCAAAGGCCCCCCGGTTCTTGCGCACTACATGGTAGGATGCCTGGCTTAAGAAAACAGATGAATTCCAGCGATTCCTCTTTTTTGAAGTTCGCCCCCAACCCCATCGAAATTTCGGGGTCACAATTCGAAGTTTGATCGGAGATGCTGTTGAAGTCTCTGACGCTGTATTGGGACTCTCTAGGGCAGTCTTCGTGTTCCCATCGGAAAAGAAGGCGGTCATCATTCTAGATCCCATGAGTTAACTTGTCCAGCATAGCTAGAAAGTGGGCGCGCGCCAGGAGGGGGCAAGAAGAGGGGACCTCGCCAAGCCTTTTCGAGCGCTCTGCCCTAAGATGACCCCAGGGTTCCGCAAAAGGCTCTCGAGGCGCCCCCCAGATGCCTTCAGACATTCCCGAGAGGCTCCCAGGAGGCACCAGGGGCCCCCTAACAGGCCCCGAGCAATTGCCTAAGACGCCGCCAAGAAGACCCCCAAAGGCACCCCAACAGACCATGGCAGTCATCCAGGAGACTTCTGACCCACAGCCCAGGCACGGCAATTTAGTCAAACAAGAAATTAGCACACTTCCTTGATTTTTCAAGTACGCTTACTCTTGCACAGCAGACCACACTTACGGCCCCCGTCAGCACCCAAGCAAAACCCCAGGAAGTCTTTGAGGGCCCCAAATCGTCGAACACCTTGAGGAAATTGCTGATGTTTGCGTTTCCGCATTCAACATTCTATACGCTTCCGAGATTCGCGCTGGGCTTTCAACAGAGTCCCTGGATGCAAGGAACGTCAACCATGATAGTCCGTGCGTGTGCCTACCCTGCCGAGCTAGACCTGAGCGCGCGCTCGAAGCGCGCGCGGTTCTAGTACCATGTGTGCGTCGCCCTTGGGGGGGCGACAGGCGCGCCGAACAAATTTCCAGCTTGGGCGTTGCATGGCCATGCCATTCGGGTAACGACATATCACAAGACGTTTGTATTACATGTTCGGGCCAGACGCGCGCTTCCAAGGAGGACGCATCGTACCAGTATGTCCTTTTGCTTCCCGCTGTCGTGCCTGAAAGGGGAGCGAAGACAGTCGCCTTTCGCGAGTCGCGATCGGTGCCAAACTGGTCGCTCCTCTCCACTGGGGCGGCGTCTGCGCGAAGGCGCGATAATACCCGCGCATCGCAGGGCGCGTTGCGCAAAGCTTGGCGACTTAGAAGGAAGGTCACCACCCACCAATCCGTCCCACCCCCCCGAAGGCTCCAATTCCCCCTCCATTCCCAGTCGGGGGGGGCTTCGGGGACCATTGAGAAAGCCACGCTAGGTCTTTCGGTTCGGTTGGAGTGGTCTAGTAGGTAATCCGCAGGTTTCTCCCCGTGACGTGCTGGCGAGGCGGCGGTGGCATGATGACCGCCAGCATCGGCCACGCGCTGGTGGCGTCGGCGGGCTCGCTGGCGCAGGCGGCGGCCCGGGGCACGTTCGAAGGCCCTTCGCCGATCGGGGCGGAGGAGGAGTGGATGAGGGGATGTGGTTGGAGATGTCAGGAGAGGGAGGACAGTGAGGAGAGGGAGGAGAGGGAGGAGAGGGAGGAGGAGGAGGAGAAGACGGAGAAGGAGGAGGAGGAGGCGGATCGAGGAGGAGGATCGAGGAGCGGAAAGGCGGAAGGAGCTGAAGAGATGGAAGGATGAGGGTATGGTGGGGGGCGGGGGACGCTGCTGCGCCTGGTGCGCGGGGGGCCTGTTTAGGCTTGGTGGAAATACCCAGTTTGGCCCAAACCAGGTAGGGGTTCGTCTGGGAGGATGACTCCTCCCGCCACGGGTCAGTGGCTGCCGTCGGTGAGCCTGGCCTTGGCAGCTTGCGGACACCTTGAGGCCATGTGTTTGTGTCGCAGGACGCCGCGTACTGGTCCAGCCCTGGCGATGCTGCCAGCGATGGTCTCGGCCGCGGGTATGGCGCATTGGTCGGTAGCTCCAGCGGCGATCAGGACTTGGGCGTAGTCACCGGTGCCCCAGCGGCCCATCAACCTGAGCACTCGGGAGGAGGTTGCCTCGTCCATGCAGGCATTGTCCCGTCCCATCGGATGAGGCGTTTCGCGGGTGATGGCCGGCGTTGAAGATATGCACAATCGCCGCGTCGTCCCCTAAACCTTTTGGTACTTCCTGTGCCTGGCAGACCACCAGAGCGATTTGGGCTCGCTGTTTTAGGGCGACTTGCTTGACCATTCTTGGCCAGGGCCGTACTGCAGTAGTTAACAGCGTGGACTGGGTGGGCGCTGGTGTAGACTCGGTCTGGTGATCGCGCACCAGCGGTTTCCCTTCGTGGACCAGTTCGGAGGAGTCCATCCCGTCGACCTGCCGTTAAATCAGTGCATTGTGCAGCTCGATGATGTGGGTCGCGGCCCGGGTCGCTGGGCGCAGTCGGGCTTCGCGTGGACGCTTGGTAGATGGCCTTTCTGCTTGTCACCGTGGTGTCTCTAGCTCAGCCTCTCTGGGAGATCGTGTCGAGCAGGCAGCCTCTCGTGTATGCGGGGCACTGTGGTGCCTTGCAGGAGCCCTAACCATCCTGGCAGGCGTAGGCGGGAACTCCCAGATGGGCGGCATTCGAGCACTGCGCGCTGCTGCCACAGCGGTGGGCGGTGACGTAGACACCGGATCCGCGGTCGCAGGCTCGGTCCTGACGACCCTGCCAACGGGGCGGTTTCTCCTGCGGTTGCAGCGCGGGCTGCGGCTGCGACTGCGGCCACGTGGTCGACCGCCGGCACACCTAGCGCGCAGCACGTGTAAGCGAACCGCGCGCCTCCATGGCCTGAGAGGCAGGTCCCGATCGCATTGATGGAGGCCGCGGACGGAGATTTCATCGGTTGATTTTGGACCAGCGTCGTCCGGAGATCTGCCGACGAGTCGTCAGGTCTGGGAGGCGCCTTGATCCATGATCATCTGCCGCAGTATCGTCGTAACCAATCCCCCATCGGTTTGTGTCCTAGGCGGCACTCGCCTGTGCGGACGCTGGTAGTGTAGCCAATTCAGTGGATGATGGCTGTTCCTGAGCAGAGGAGCATGACGCGCCAGCGGTGAGTGGCTTACCAAAGAAGCCAGCTCACAGCTTGCCCACCGCCCAAATGGACATACCCCGCGGCGCGGGTGAGTTTGTGCAGAACGGGCCGTAGGCTGGCGCTGATCGTGGTGGTGCTCTTGGCTGGGCCTTTGAGCCGCGCGCCGACCCTATTGGGTCTGGCCTGTCTGATTGTGCTGGGCTTGGACCCCGTGGTCGCGGTCGAAGCATGATGGGCGAAATTACTCGGGGTCCCGCGTTCAGCCCCTGCGCCCGCGATGGCTATGGCTACGAGGCACAGCCAGAAGGTACTGCTCTTGGCTCCCGCGTGGGCCTCTGAGACGAGAACTGCTTTGGGGCAGGAGGTTGCGCCGTCGTGGTCCACGCCGCCGTGCTGCCGTGGGCAGTTGTGGACACGTCGGTTTCCACCGTGCCTGCGCTCGCGGTTATGGCTGTGGCCGTCGCGAGGGTGAGCCAAGTGCGTGCAGTCACTTTGCGCTGGTGCCGCGCGGCGGTTGGTCAGCGTCGGCTTGGCCTTCCGCGCGGATCTGCCACGCAGCGTCGTCTTCATGCGTATCTTCCATGCAGGAGCCGCCGTCGGAGAGAGCGCGCTCCGTGGACGCTGGGGAGGGAGGGGCGGTTTCGACCTGGGGGGGCCGAGGTGCCTGGGGGTGGAGGGTCGAGCGGGGGGGGCCCTTCAAGGAGGTGGGTGGGCCCGAAGATGGGAAGGGCAGGCTCCTCCTCCTCCCCCTCCTCCTCCTCCTCCTCCTCCTCCTCCTCCTCCTCCTCCTCCTCCCCCTCCTCCTCCTCCTCCTCCTCCCCATCCTCCCCCTCCAAGTCCAAGCACTTTGTGCCAATTGCGACCGCTTGGGGAGCTCCTTAGGGTATCCTTACGGGCTCCTTTGAAACTCATCAGGGGCTCCTTGGCGGCTCCGTGCAGGCTCCTTGCCGGCTCCTCAGAGTTTCTAAAGCGGCACTTTGGAGGTCCTGAGGATTTATGAAGATTCTTTAAGGATCCCGAAGGATTCCTACAAGATTTCTGAAGGGTTCCAAAGGATCCCTGAGGATTTTTGAGGATTCCTGAAGGCAAGGATGTTTCCGGGATCCGGGAGGATTTCTCTGGATCCTTTTTGCATTCCTGAGAAATTTCTGTGGGATCCTGAAGGGTTCGTTCAGGATTCCTGAAGGTTTCCTGCGGGTTCCTCTTCCTGTGGGTGCGGTTATCTCCAGGCCCTGAGGGCGACGCTTCAAATGGAAGCGTTTCGTGCTCTCGGCGCTTCGGTCTGCCCCAGTGCACATGGGGAGGGAGAGCGGGGGCGAACGGGTCACTTTGCCCCGCGCGGCCGCCGCCGTGTCGTCCGTCCCCCGCTACCCCTCTGGCGGGCGCGGGGTACCCCAAACCACCGAGGGCGAAGCTTCCAATTAAAGCGTGTCGTGCCCATGGGGAGGGAGAGCGTGGCCGAACGAGTCACCTTGCCCTCCGCCGCCGCCGCCGCCGAGTCGTTCGGCCCCTGCCTCCTTTCCTGCGGGCGCGGGGCAAGTACCCCAAACCCCAGACGGCGACGCTTCCAATTGAAGCGTGTCGTGCCCTCGGGGGGCCCGGGGGGCCCGGGGGGCCCGGGGGGCCCCTGGACCTGGCCGAACGAGTCACTTTGCCCTCCGCCGTGTCGTTCGGCATCCGCCCCCGTCCTTGCGGGCGCGGGGTTCCCCAACGTCGCGAGGGCGACGCTTCCAATTGAAGCGTTTCGTGTCCGGGGGGGTTCGGGGGGCCTCTGAATCCATGGGGGGGGTAGAGGGTGGCAGAACGAGTCGCCTTGCCTTCAGCCGCCGCCGCCACCTTCCCCCCCCGCCATTGATAGGATGTATGTTCAAACAAGCACAGAAAGTCCTGACGTTCCGCGAATCCCCAGCAGCCCATCCAACCCCGATGGGTTTGTTGATCGAGGCCTCTCGGAAGTTATTTTCTGCTCTGCTCGGCTGGAGACTGTCAGAGGCTGTAAGAGCCACGTTCCACCTCCCAGGGTCTATTTGGGGCAGGGAGGAAGAGAAGGGGGATACACCATGCATGTAATGTCCCGCCCAGTCGAGCCGACCGTCACTTGCTTCAGCGCATGACCGATCGAAAGGACCCCGTGAGCGAGCAAGCGAGCACCATGCATTTAAGTGATGTCCCGCCCGCCCGACCCGACCCGCCCAGCTCGCTTCCTCGCGCGCTCGCCTGCTAGCGAGCAACCGAGCAAGCGACCACCATGAATTTCATGACCCGCCGCCCGACCCGACCCACCCGACTCGCGCTCTTTGGTTCGAGCGAGCGAGCAAGAGGACCCACTCCCTCCTTCTCACGCTCGCATGCTTGCTCCAGCTAGCGAGCGAGCGAACCAGCGAGCACCATTGACTTAATCACCCGCCCGCCCGACCCGAACCGCCCGACTCGCTCGCTCGCTCGCGCGCTTGCTCGAGCGGGCGGGCGAGCGAGCGAGCATGCGATCACCGTGCACTGAATCCCGTGCAGCTGCGGCATGCATAGAGAGCCAACCGCTCTTCCGCTTTCTGCTGTCTTGACGGTGGCGTCGGTAGGGCTTGCAGGTAAGGCTTGGTGGCCGCCTCGTCGTGTAGGGATGGCGACGCGAGGGCTCCAGGCGCCCCTGGCGGTGACCTTGCCGTGGGCTTTTCCGCCAGTTCAGTTTCTGGTGAGACGATGGGATCGGTCGGCGCTTGGTGGGTGGCACTTTTGGCGGGAGGCTCGGTCTTGAAGTGGTCCAAGCGATGGCAGGTCTGTGGGCATCATTTGTAGTGTTAGGTGGTGATGCGGCCGCTTTGGCGATCGCAGAATCACCTCTGGCGGATTTGTCTCACCCTGCCCGTTGCACTCCGCAGTGCTATTTGTGAAAAGGGAGGACCTTAGAGAGCTGCGTTCTCGCTGCGCTCTGGGGCCCGATGCCCGCGATGCGGTATTCAGGATTGGCGGGTGCGGCGTCAGTGCCCGTCAGTTCGTGCGTGACCTGGTTTGCCTCCGAAGCGTCTGGTTTGACGCGGATGACAATTTTTTATCCCCGCGGATTGCACCGCAGGTGTTGAGCCTGGAGGAGGCTGCTTGTTTTCCTGGAGTGGTCAGGTGGCCGCCTGGGTGCCGCACCGTGATGTAGTCGTTGGGTGGCGGCCCTTCTGGTCCATGGTAACTGACATCGGATTGGATGCCTCCCTGGCCCGACATGGGAAGGACCATTGGCACGCCTGCTGGTTTGATGCGGGATGTGGCCGTTGGCCTGCGTGTTTGTCGCGTTCGTGCCGCGTCGCCCATGGAGCTCGATGCGCTTCTGGATTTAGACGGTCCGGACATGGGAGATGAAGATGGCCGTGACGGCGTCCGTGGGGTCGTCATCCAGTTGTTTCCTCGCGCTGTCGCGTGTGCTTGTTCCATGGCGCTCGTGGGCCTTTTGTTGAGCCGTGCCCGCGCCTCCTGGAATTAGGTTTCTGTTGATTCGGGCGACGCCTGAGAAGTGGGTGGTGAACAGGTTTCCCAGTGCTGGCTTGGCAGCGGTAGCGTCTGCCTCGCAGATGGCGCCTGGAATCCAGGTGGCACTGTCGGCTGGGCGGACGGTAGCTTGAACAACATTGTGGACGCTGTTGCCTTCGGTGCGTGGCCCAGCTGGTAGATGGCCCGCTGATGTGCCCTGGCGTGGGGTTGGTCGCCTGAGCCTCTTGTTCGGAGGACATCTGCGATAGTCTCCTTCCCACGGAAATCTATGTTGATCGGCCCCAGGACTGTTAGTGCCAGGGGTTTGTCATGCCTGTGGATCTGCCGCAGGAGTCGGGTCACGTCTTCTAACGTGTGGAGCAATATGCATGTTGGGGCAGTCCGCGGTGCCGTTGCACTGGCAGGCGTAGGCGGACGACCCTGGTGGGTCGCGGCTAGACCCCGTCTTGTGCGTAAGGGAGTAATCCGTGTGTAGCTGATTTTGTTGTACGCACAGTTTCACCAGCTCGCCCCATTAGCTTGCTCTTGTCGGATCGGTGTTTCATGGTACTGGCACTTATGAGGGATGTCGTTGTATGCTGCGACTGTTCGGTCGGCGCCGCCACTGCTCTGGAGTGCGGCGATGCAGGCTGTTTTGCGACCGAGGTTAGTATTTTGTCGGTCTTTCAAGGTGGCCTAGTGGCTTGAGATGCTGTGGTGCAGAGGTCGCACGGCGATGACCTTTCGGAGCAGTGGCGCGCGCGGAAGACGGAGATGTGACACACTTCGGTCCCGTATGATTTGCACGATCATCGCCACTGGGCTTGGGGGCGCGGAAGTTTACGTGTTTTTTTTCCCTGGGCGCAAATGCTCTCGAGCTGAGAAGGGAGTGAGGGAGAGAGGAGGGAGGATGGAGGGGGGCCCACAGGGTGACCGCCCCCCCCCTTTGCTCCCGGTCCGCAGGGTTGAACCCGCTGGAGGACATGGTGAGGAAGATCATGTCTGGCCAAGGTGTTTCGCTCGGAGTCGGACATCCCCGCTCGGTCCCTCGGTTTCTCGTCCGCGTCGCTCGCGCGCGTCCCGGCTGGGGGAGCGCAGGAGGGCGGTGCCTGGCAGGGGGCAAGGGCACAGGCCGGAAGCTTGCATCCGCCCGCCGATGCGAGACGCTCTCCGCCACCCAGGACAGCGCATCGGCCCCCGGCCTACGTACCTCCTGCTCCCTGATTCACAGCGGCGGAGGGCCAGTCGAGGCAGCGGCGGCCATCCTTGACTCTCGGCTTCTCTATGTTTGGACCTCCTCGATGCTCCCTGTCGCCACGGCTGGGCCTGCTCCGGAAGAGCTGGCCAGGGTGGACCCCAGGAAGGATCCTCACGGACTTGAGCCTAGCGTGAGAGCCGCCGTTGTCTCAACTGATCCTCGTGCGATTCGTCGGGGTACTCGTAACGGGGGTCAGCGCCAACGGGGTCAGCCAATCCCATCCGAGGTTCTCTGACTGACATGGGTTTGAGAACCACGCGGCGCCGACCGGTCCCCATTTTCCTTGGGCCACGCATGGCATCTCAGGCCCATTTGCCCACCCCACCAGATGGGGATAGGTCCCGCGAGCCCCGAAAGGAACGGCCCATAACACGTATGTGTGTAAGCCATGCATATTTGTATGTATGTACGTATGTATGCATGTATGCATGTATGCATGTATGCATGTATGCACGTTTGTGTATGTGTATGTATGCAAGTATGTGTGCATGCATGCATGCGTGCATGTTTGTATGTGTGTATGTGCGTAATGTATGTTTGTATGTATATGTGTATGTATGTATGTATGTATGCATGCATGCATGTATGTATGTATGTATGTATGTATGTATGTATGTATGTGTGTATGTGTGTATGTGTGTGTATGTGTGTATGTATGTATATGTGTATGTATGTATGTATGTATGGATGGATGGATGGATGGATGGATGGATGGATGGATGGATGGATGTATGTATGTATGTATGTGTATAGTAATGTTTATTGTGTGTATGCATGTATGTATGTATGTATGTATGTATGTATGTATGTATGTATGTATGTATGTATGTATGTGTGTATGTGAATATGTGTGTACATATGCATGTATGTGTGTTTGAAAATGCATATACGTGTATGTATGCCTGTTTGTATGAATGTATATATGCATGCATACATGCATGCATGCATGTTTGTATACACGTATGTATGCATGTATGTGTGTATGAATGTATGCATGTGTGCATGTATGTATGGTTGTATGGTTGTATGTATGCATGTATGTATATGTGCCTGTAAGAAAGCAGGTATATATGGATGTATGTATGTATGTACGTATGTCGATAAACATGTATGGATAATTATATGTATGTGTCTTTTGCCTTCCCCTTCCCTCTCGGCGCGCACCCTCTTCGTCCTCCTCGGCTCCCCCTCGCTTCCGGCTCGGGCGCCGCGGGCAGCGGCGACCGTTTAGACTGCCAAGCAGTGTCTCCTAGTGCCTTTCTGTCTGCTGTCTGCTACAGGCTTTTTTACCCTGGCCGTGGGGCAGGTGGTCAGGGCAACGCTCGGCGTGGGCGTTTCTCTCCTCTTCCTCCCCTCCCTCTGCCCTTTCGCCCCCCTCCGCCTCGTCTCTCCTCCTCCTCCGCGCCGCGGCGTGGCCAGGGCAAAATTCTCGGGCCGCTTGTTTCTGGCGCTGGCTTTTTGCAGACAGACATAGATGAAGTGCCGCGCCGCCTCCGTGTCAAGTAAACGGGCGAGCGTGCCCCGGCTGGGTAGACGTCACCCGAATTTGCTGCCAGGTGTTGTCTTGCACACTTGTCGTAAATCGTGGATTTAAACAGTGACCGTCCCTGCCACCGAGCTGTGGAGTTTCAGCATCTTTAATTTGAGCGCCGTGCTCAGCAACCAATCTGTCCATACCGGGATGCCGATCTTCATTGCATGCTGGTCTGTTCTCGGCTGTGGAACCCCAGGCCGCTCGATTTGAGCGTGCAGTCTCCCCCTGTTCCTCCCTTTCTCCTCCCTCCGTCTTCCGCCTCCTCCCCCTCTGCACTGTTCCTTGGTGGCGTTGCTGTGGCACGCCCTCCTGCAGCCATGCACTCGCCGGCCGTCCTCTACGCAAGCTTGGCGTCTGGAAGAACTGCTCGCTGGTCGCGAGCCTCGCTAATGCGTGTTGCCTCGGTGTGTGGCTGAGGCAGCGTGCCGCGGCTCCGTTTGGGGGGCTCGGCATGTGCGGGAGATCCTCTGGTCCGTGACGGCGGAATCCAGGCCTCGCCAGCCGTTCTCTGCGCTGCGCAGGCTTGGCGCGTGGACGAGTTGTTCGCTGTTGCGGGAGATCCCATGCTCCGTGACGGCGGGCTCCAGGCCTCCCCATTTAAGGTGCACGGCACCATCCTTCCGCTGGCCAGCCGTAGTTCGAGGTGGATGTGGTCTCGTTGTTGTCCCTGCCCCCTCCCTCCTTCCCTTCCCCCTGTTCCCCCCGCTTCGGAGCGCATGCCAGTATTGCACGCTTTGTTTCATATGTTGCACGATGCTTGGTTAGAAGTGTCGTGAAGTGTTGTGTTGTTGGTTTGCTGCCCTGCCGGCGGCGGTACCGGGGCGTAAGCTCCGGGCTGGGAGGAGAGGCCGTCCCCGTCGGGTCGGGTGGGCCTTGGTCGGCGCTTGGGCGCGAACTTGGGGCGCAGGTTGGATCGGTTTGCTCGCCATTGCGGCTTTCGGCCACCCGCCGGTTCCTCGGGGAGCCCAGCACATCTTTGGTCCAGCACAAGCTCATTTAAAATGCGAATGCTTCTGGGAGGAAGCGCCCTGTACCTCCTCTGCCTCCCCATCCGCCCTCTCCTTCCCGTTCCTCCTCCGTCCTCCTCCTTCCCCTCGTGATGCACCGGCGTCACGTCCTCGACAACTGTCGGCATAGATGGCCAGGTGTCTTTGTTTGGTTATCGCAATTCGTCTTGGAGCCATTCACGTCGCTTGCGCATCGAGCTGTATGGAAAGCCACAGCAGGCGCGAGTTGAGCTCCCTCGTTTCTTTTGTATTTGGGCTATATTCCCTTCTTCCTCCTCCTCCGCCTCTCCTTCCTCTCTTCCTTCCCTCCTCTAGTGAACGCGGTGGGGTAACAGAGCCGCGCTTCTGTTCCCCGATCCGTGCTGGAAGGACCGAGCACGGGCAACACCGGCGTAGTTCCGATCGTTCTGCACACGCCAGCACCGCGAAGGTGCGTTTGGCGTTCCCGTTTGGCCGGACACTGGAGATGTCTCAGCTTAGATTTGGTTTGCAATCCAGTGTGGATGACACGAGAGGTCATCGGTTCTGTCCGCTTCATCCCCTCAGCTTTCCTCCTCCTCCTTCCAAAATTGCGCAGGCAAAACATGTATGTATGTATGTATGTATGTATGTATGTATGTGTGTATGTATGTGTGTATGTATGTATGTATGTATCTATGTATGTATGCCTGTCTGTCGTTATGTATGTATGTATGTATGTATGTATGCATGTATGTTTGTATGTACGTACGTACGTATGTATGTATGTATGTATGTATGTCTATGTATGCCCACTTTATTAGATGTAAGTGTGCATGCATGTATGCGTTTATGCATGTATGTTTGCATGTATGCATGTCTTCATCTATGTATGTATGCATGTATGCATGTATACATGTACGCATGCATGCGCATGTATTTGTTTATGACTGTATGGTTGTATGTATGCATGTATGCATGCATGCATGTACACATGTACGCATGCATGTCTGTATGGATGTATGGATCTATGCATGTATGCATGTATGCATGCATGCCTGCATGCATCTAGGTATGTGTGAATGTATGCATGCATTATGGACGTATGTAGCTATGCCTGTATGTGTGTATGCATGCATGTATGCATTTATGTATATAGGTATGTATGTTTGTGTGACTGTATGTATGTGTGTGAACGTACATGTGTGTACACGTACACGCATGCGTGTGTATACATGTATATGCAGGTATGTTTGCATGCATGTATGCATGCATGTAGGTGTATATATGTACAGGTATGTATGTATGAACGGTGTATGTATGCATGCATGTATGTATGCATGTGTGTCTGTCTGTCTGTCTGTCTGTCTGTCTGTCTGTCTGCCTGCCTGCCTGTCTGTATGTGTGTATGTATGTATGTATGTATGTATGTATGTATGTATGTATGTATGTATGTATGTATACATGTATGTATTTAACCAGGGTTCCAGGTCCCCTTGGAGGGCCGGCCCCATCTCTCCATGGCGGGGCCGGGGCTCCAGGACCCCCCGTTCCCGGTCCAAGACGGTCTAGATGGCCTCCAAGACGGCCAAAGTGGCCCATGATGGCTTCAGAGATGCCTCCAAGACCGCTGAGATGGCCCTTCATTAAGAGAGCCCAAGATGGCCCTTAGCTGCACCCTACACGGCCCACTGTGGTGTCAAGATAGCTCTAGATAGACTCCGAGGCGGCCAAGACTCCCCCAAGACCTTCCTTGGGAAAGCCCGAAGAAGCTAAAATACCATACTTTCCGTTGGTTTTTGAAGGATCTTTATGTTTTTTTCCGGCCTGCCGACGGTCCAGATGGCCCAGGAGGCTCCCAAGATCGCCTCCAGAGCGCCCAAGAAGCCCCAAAGACGGTTCCAGGAGGGCCCCAAGATAGCCCAAGAGGGTTCAACACACCTGAGATTGCCTTCAAGACAGCCCCGTCCATGGCGGCATCGGGGCTTCAGGACCCCCCGTTCCCCGTCCAAGACGGCCTAGATGGCCTCCAAGGCGGCCAAAGTGGCCCATGATGGCTTCAGAGATGCCTCCAAGACTGCTAATATGCCCTTCATTAAGAGAGCCCAAGATGGCCCTTAGATGCACCCTACACGGCCCAATATGGGGTCAAGATAGCTCCCGATAGCCTCCGAGGCGGCCAAGACGCATCCAAGACCTCCGGGAAAGCCCGAATAAGCTAAAGTAATATATTTTCCGACGGTTTTTGAAGGATCTTTACGTTTTTTTTTCGGCCTGCCGACGGTCCAGATGGCCCAGGAGGCTCCCAAGATCGCCCCCAGACCGCCCAAGAGGCCTCCACGATAGCTCCGTGACGGCCCAAGAAGCCCCAAAGACGGCTCCAGGAGGGCCCCAAGGCGACCCAAGAGGATTCAAAACGCCTGAGATTGCCTCCATGACATCTCCGTCATGCCGGCACCCGGGCTCCAGGACTTCTTGTTCCCGGTCCAAGACGGCCTAGATGGCCTCCACGACGGCCAAGATGGCTCATGATGGCTTCAGAGATGCTTCCAAGATCGTTAAGATGGCCTCAAGAGAGCCCAAGATGCCCCAAGATGCACCCTAAACGGCCCAATATGGGTCAAGATAGCTCCAGATAGCCTCCGAGGCGGCCAAGACGCATCTAAGACGTCCCTTTGGGAAAGCCCGACTTTGAGAAAATCTTCGATCTCCCGTTGGTTTCTGAAGGATCTTCGCATTTGTGTTTTGTTCGGCCTGCCGACGGTCCAGACGGTCGAGATGGCCCAAGAGGTTCCCGAGATCGCCCCTGGAGCGCCCAAGAGGCCTCCACGATAGCCCCGTGACAGCCCAAGAAGCCCCAAAGACGGCTCCAGGAGGGCCCCGAGACGGCCAAAGAGGATTCAAAACGCTTGACATTCCCTCCAAGACATCCCCGTCCATGCCGGCACCGGGGCTCCAGGACCCCCCGTTCCCGGTCCACGACGGTCTAGATGGCCTCCAAGACGGCCAAGATGGCCAAGACCGCTAAGATGGCATCAAGAGAGCCCAATATGGGATCAAGATAGCTCCCGATAGCCTCCGAGGCGACCAAGACGCATCTAGGACATCCCTTTTGGAAAGCTTGAAGAAGCTAAACTCATAGATTTCCCGTTGGTTTTTGAAAGATCGTATGTTTTTTGTCGGCCTACCGACGGTCCAGATGGCTCAAGAGGCTCCCAAGATCGCCTCCAGAGCGCCCAAGAGGCTCCCAAGATCGCCTCCAGAACGCCTCCAAACCATCCTTTTTGGGAAAGCCCGAAGAAGCTGAATTCATAGATTTTCCGTTGATGTTCGAAGGATGTGTGCATGTGTTGTTCTACTTTCTTGCCCTATTCAAGGTCAATTTGGGATACGAGAGTTCCGTAGACACTGCTAGAACCTAAGCGCGCGCGAAGCGCACGCGTGGTTCGATCATGTATATATATATATATATGCAGATATGGCTTTGTTGTTTGTTTGTGTATGTATGAATGTACACATGTAATCTACATATGTATGAATGCATACGTGCATGCACGTCTACATATACATGTTTGTATATGTGTATACATGTGTATGCATGCATGCATGTATGTGTGTAGATGTATTGTTGCATGCATGTATGTATGAACGTAGGTCTGTATGCATGCACGTACGTACGTACGTTTGTATCTATCTATGTATGTATGCATGTACGAGAGCGCGCGTTTCGTGGGCGCTTGCCTTGGGAACATTCGGCGGCGCGCTTCGAACTGGGAGGGGGCGCCCCCCCCAACAGTCGGCGCCGTCGATCAGAACCATGGGGATTCCCCTCCCTCTGACCCCCCCCTCCCCCGCCCCCCCCCCCTTCTCCTTCCCAGGGGAGGGGAGTCCGAACCCCCCTCCCCGCGCCGGCGCCTGCGCTGGCGGCGGCCAGCAGCGCCGATGGCGTGGACGCAACAACGATGACCAGAGAGGACTCAGGGAGGGGAGGTGGGGGAGGTCCAAACCCCTCCCCCCCTGCGCCAGCGCCAGCGCCGGCGTTGGCGGCGGCCAGCCGCCAGCAGCGCTGACGACGGGGACGCAGCAACGATGACCAGAGAGGGCCAAGAGGCCGCAGAGGGGAAATACAAAGCGCCATATGGAGCCCGCGCCCCCCCAAAGCCACCGAGAGGACCTTAGGAAGGTCCAGGAGGCTTCACAAGTGCTCCTCAAATGCCTCCGAGACCCTTCTGACGAGACTTCAAGAGGCATCCATTATAACTTTGACCCAAAACCAAACACGGTGGCGGGAAGAGCCGAAAAGCCACACCACCACCACAACCACCACCACCACAACCACCAAAACCCACAAACACCACAACCACCACCATCACCACAAACCACTACATCCACCGCCACCAAAACGCCATCACCACCACCACAAACCAAAACAACCCACCACAACCACCACCACAAACCAGCGCAACCGTCACCACCACCGCCAGCACCACCACAAAAACTCACCACCACCAAAACCCACCACACCACCATCACAACCACCACCACCACCACCACCTACCACCCACCACCAGCACCAGCACCACAACCAGGAGCACCACCACCACCAACACCACAGGCCACCACCACCACGACAAACCACCACCCCACCACCACCACCACCACCGCTACCACTACTACCACCACCACCACGACCACCACTTCAACCCACCACCGCCACAAATCACCACAAAACCACCACCACAACAACCCACCACCACCACAACAACCACCACCGCTACCACTACCACCACAGTCTACCACACCGCCACCACCACCACCACGGCCGCCACAACCACCGCCACCACCGGCAGCATAATACACCACCACCATCACAAACCACCACACCACCACCACTAACCACCACATCACCACCAACACCACAACCGCCACTGCTACCACCTCACCACCAGAACAACCTACGACCGCCACCACCACCACCACCAGAACAACTTCACCACCACCACCACGTCCACCACCACCTCCACCAGCAGAACCATCCCCGCAACCCACAACCACCATCACCTCCACCACCACCATGGACTACCACGCCACGGCCACCACCATCACCGCCACCTCCACCACCAGCACCACAACCCACCACCACCATCACCGCCACCACCACAAATCACCACACCACCACCACCACCCACCACCACAACCACCACCACCACAACAAATCACCACACCACCACCACCGCAGCAACCACCACCGCCACCAACATCACAACAACCCACCACCACCACAACCACTACCACCGCCACAACCACCACGACAATCCACCACATCACCACCGCCACCACGGCCACCACCACAACCCACCACCACAACTACCACCACCACCACCACCACCGCGACAAACCACCACACCATCACCACCACCACCACCGCCACCACCAACACAGCCTGCCACCACCACCATTCAATAGCAACCACCACCAAGCACCACACCACCACCACCACCACCGCCACAATCACCACCACCACCACCCCGACAGCCCACCACCACCACCACCACCTCGGAAAGGCCCCAGGAGACGCCCAAGAGGCGCTGAGGGAGCTTCGCAAGTGCCGTTCAGAGGCTCCCGAGAGCCTTCCGACGAGAACCCAGGAGGCATCCAGTAGGATTCTCACCCAAAACCTAGGCACGGTGGCGGAGCGTCGTCGTCGTCGCAGTCATCGTCGTCGCCGTCGTCCTTGTCGACGCTCCCCGCCGCCGCAGCCAGCCGCCGCAGGCGCCGGCGCCGGCCCAGAAAAGGAAAACGTCGTCTTCATCGACGTCCCCCGCCGCCGCCGCCCCTTCAATCCAAGGGGGGGGGTCGGTTCCCCCCCTCCAAGCGACCACAGAATGCGCTCTTTCGTACGCGTGTATGTATGTATGTTCGTATGTACGTATTTATGTATGTGTGTCTGTCTGTCTGTCTGTCTGTCTGTATGTATGTATGTATGTATGTATGTATGTAGGTTTTTCTGTGCGTGCGTGTATGGCCGTATGTCTATACATGTATGGATGCGTGCATGCATGTGTTTGTGCATGTTTTATGTATGTATGCATGGATT
Organism: Prorocentrum cordatum; assembly: GCA_963575745.1. NCBI lineage: Eukaryota > Dinophyceae > Prorocentrales > Prorocentraceae > Prorocentrum > Prorocentrum cordatum. Next base: position 820,678 of record CAUYUJ010011780.1, read on the forward strand.
GATGGATAGAAAGTCTGACGGATGGCTGTACGCAGCGAGGTGCATTATACAGAGAGCTACTCACATACCCATCAGAAGGGGAACCACAGTGGCCAATGCCATGCCAGTGGGGTGGGTATCGTTCAATCGACGCTCACCTTGTCCAAACATGGCGGAAGGAACAACCAAACCGTCTCCAGTTATATGCCAGCGCCTACTAAACAGTTTTGGGCGTATGCTTGATGAGGTATTTTTGTTTCCGAATGTTTTTGCAACTGCGCTATCTGAAAAAATGACTTCGCTTCTACGGGGTGCTCCCACCAGCTTGCGCACAATTCGCCCAGCAGCAAGCCTCTCTTGGACCACGGACGCGGTGCGCGCTCGTCCTCCGGTGCGAGTGAAGAAGTGATGGGGCGCCTCCTTGCACGGGTGGTTCGACATGTTGGTTGGCCTCGTGGAGCGCGAAATTTGCGGCCGCTCGTCGCAAGCCTCGCGGCTGCCGCCTATTTCCTGTTGCGGCAGCGTTTCTGCTTCCCGTCGTGGGCTCACGCCGTGTGCAAGGGAGAGCCCCCCTCTGTGGACGAGCGATCACGGCGCAGGCCGCTGCTGCCGTATCGCGTGCACAGTGGACGACCTCGGGCCGTCACGGGGGCCAGTGCGCCAGGCCGCCGTCGTCCTGTTGCGGAAGCGCGTCTGCTCCCCATCAGGGGGCCCCCCGTCTTGTGATAGGGAGAGACCCCCTGGCGGACAAGCGGTCCCGGCGCCAGGCTCCTGCCACGGCGGCGCGGGCTGTCGGGCCTGAGCTGGGCCGAGTCGCCTCAGCGGATCGGATCGGACTGGATCGCGGAGGGGGAGGAGAGGGGGAATTGAGAACGGGAGGTGCACCACCACTACCACCCCCACCACCACCACCACAACCACCACCACCACCACATGAGGGGGGTGCAGGATGAATTGATCTGCGGGATGCAGGTGTGCACGATGACCCGCGAGAGCGTTCGTAACGGTATGCTCCCCCACCACCCCCAGCGCCTCTGCCTCCACCTTCCACGTGGTGGTGGTGATGGTGGTGCGTTTCTTTTCCCCGCGGAAAGCTCCTCCAGGCGTGGCCGCGCACGGTGCGCAGCGAGGATCCACCCCTTCGCCGAGGTGGCGCCGCCCCGATGAGCGCCGCACCTCCGACGAGGGCCTACCCGAAGGCGGCGCCGCCGCCGTCGCCGCCGCCGCCGCCGCCAACGTCAACATTCCGAGGTCGATGCAATGTTTGCAATCTGGGTGCAGGCTTGGCACACAGTGTACAGGTGCCAGGCTGTAGTGGGGATGTGTGCCACCTGCTTGCATCCAGCATGCACCACGCCGACTCGGAGCCGATCACCGTGGAGGCAACTGCCAGACCCAACCAGGCAGGCTGGGCGCAGGAGTGTGACGTGAGATGTGTTGATCATGACAGGTAGCGGCAGATGCAAGATCTGCGACTCGGCCCTCGCAGCAGTGTGCGAAGGCATCTCTTGCAGCGTGGGCGGAGAGCAGGTCCATCTCCACGGCCTCGCAGGCCGGGCCCCTGTGCCGCGACACCGCGGATACTCGGCGTTTCTCCGCGTATCGACGGGATCATGCCCCATAATCGTGCCCCAGAATGCGACCGCGCATCCACGGGATCGTGCTCCAGGACACCGACCGACCGCGAGGGTGTGGATGTGGACATGCTCGCCGCCCGTGATTGTAGGGGCCCCTGGGGGCACCTGGCGCGGGCCTCGTCCTGGAGCCCATGTACGCCCTCTCTCTGACAGGGCCCCCGCGCGAACGCCCCCCTCCCCTCAGGGGAGCTCCACCTCGTGGTCGTCATTGAGGCGATTCCCGTCGGCCCAGGACCCTTCCGGGCACCAAAGGGCCCCCCCGGGGCTTCCGTGACCTGGAGCTGAACACCGAAAGTCACAGGGAAGTTGTAGCCAAAGAAGAGAGGAGGAGGAGGAGAGGGAGCGTGATGGATGTTTTTTCCTTGGGCGCCGCACTCGCAGCCCGAGAATCCGGCTGACTGGATCGGTCCAGATGTCTCATGGAGCGTGGAGCTGTCAGGCTTCCGTAGATTAGATCATCTCCCACGAGCCCTGACTTGGCGGAATGCTGTAGCTGCCGGTCTCAGTCGTGGTGGTCGTGGTCGTGGGATTGCCGCTGGGGTGACCTTGCTCCTGTACTCTGCTTGAGCTGCTCGACAGGCTTGGCTCAGACCCTGAGCGTTCATGACTGTCGCCATCGCGGTTACCGCCGTTTCGGTTTGGACGGTCATCGTCACCAATTGGCCGACCGCCTATTGTATTTGTATGACCTCGTGCTGCATCCTGGACACGCTCTCCTGGATCGTGTCCATCGTCTCGCCGAACTCCAACGAGCCGAGCATTCTCCTGATGTGCATGATCCCCTGGCAGATCTGTTGAATGACTTCCTCGACTAGTCCTCCTGACGCCACCTGAGATGACGTCGCATGCTCGACCATCCGCTCCACCGTCGACTGGATGCCCTCCAGCGCCTTCAGGCCCTCGGGGAACTCTTGGAGTTGCCACAGGACCACAGGAGCGCCTGCAGCACGGCGGTCAGCCCGTTCGAAGTATTGAGCGCGGCTGCTCCCTCCACGAACGCTCCGTCCTGTTGCAGGCTCTCCACGGCACACTGCGCGGAGTCTGCTGCCCTTCGAGCTGCTGCGGCGGCTGGCTCTGGAGCATCCGGTCTCTGACGGTTGCTCTGTCCGGCTGGCACCCACGCAAGACGAGCCCCGCACAGGGAGCGCCTGGATCCCGAGCCCCATTGGTTGCCGTAGAACCTTTTGTATACAAGCACGGCGGCGGATCGTGCATACGGGGCATTGGCCATGTGCGCGTTTTCGTGATCCCATGGCCCTGCTTCCAAGAGGAATGCGGTATCAACCTCCAGAGGATTCATCAGGCTCCGCACATCCCCACCCAGCCCATTCAGCCTCGATGCCCAGGCGCGTGCTCTTGATCAGAGAAGTGGGGGGCCATGCAGTGGAGCAAATGAGTTGGTGGCCGTTCTCTTTGGACAGAGGGGACCGAGGATCAGTAAACGGGGGCAACAGATAACGAGGGGATGCAGGGGGAAGGCAACATAGTTAAGAAGAGGAGGTGGAGGAGGAGAAAGGAGGGCAAGGAGGAGGAGGAGGAGGAGGTGGAGGAGAAGGACGAGGACGAAGAGGAGCAGGAGGAGGAGGAACACGCGGAGGAAGCAGAGGAGGAGGATGAGAAATATGATGTTGTGTTCGATGGGGATGATGGTGGTGATGATCATGATGATGATGATGGTGATGGTGATGGTGATGATCATGATGATGGTGATGATGATGATTTTATGGATGAAGCTGATGATGATGGTGATGATGATGGTGATGATGCTCATGATGCTTACGATGATGGTGATGATGAGGAGGAGGATCAGGGTCAGGATGATGGTGCTGTTTCTGGTGATGATGAGGCTGTGGATGCGGATGAGGATGATCATGTGGATGGTGATGTTGACGATGATGATGATGATGATGATGATGATGATGATGATGCTGATGCTGATGCTGATGCTGATGCTGATGATGATGAGTATGATACTGATGATGCTGATGACGATGCTTACGACGATGCTTACGACGATGGTCAAGGTGATGTTGATGCTGACAATGCTGATGATGATGGTGATGCTAATGATGTTGTTGATGAGTATGACGAACTTGTTGTTGTAATTGATCATGATAGCGATGTTGGTGATGACGATGATGCTGAAGACGATGATGAGTATGACGATGATGATGACGATGATGGTGACGATGATGCTGATGATGATGATGCTGATGATGATGATGATGATGATTATGATTATGATGCTGATAGTGATGCTGATGTTGCTGCTGGTGCTGATTATGATGATAATGATTGCTGGTGCTGCTGTCGCTGTGCATTATGACATGTGCTATGGTAATGATGATGCTGACGATGATAATGTTGCTGGAACGTACGATTATGATTATGGTGATGCTTGTGATGATGCTTATGATGACGATTTTGATGATGGTGATGATGATGATGTTAATGATGCTGATGAGGAGCCGCTGATGATGACGAGGAGAAGGAGGAAAATGAGGAGGCAGAGGGAGAGGGAGAGGATAAACAGGACGAGGACGACGAGGAGCAGGAGGGGGAAGAGGAGGACGAGGACGAGGAGGTCGACGAGGACGTGCTCCGCTCACTCCTCTTCTGCGGATGGCGCTGGAGGATTCTTTGGGCTGCGCGTCTGCCTGTGTTCACTCCGCCCTGGCGGGCAGCCCCTGTCTGCAGCCAGAGCACCCCCTCTCTCTTATCCGGGATTGCGATGTGAATGGTCTATGTAATGCGCTGCTTGTCGAAGCCCCCGAAGCTCGATCCCCCAGACGGTGTTTATGGAAATCTCTCCGCCTTGAAGAGGAGGAGGCGGAGGAGGAGGAGGTCCGTGCCTGACCATCTCATCAGTCCGCGCAGAGCGGAGCAGGACGTCGCCCTGTCCGAGCGCGAGGCCCGCGCGATCGCCTCCACTGTGAGGCTCCAACTGCTGCGGTGAACGTGGCCTGGTTGCGCAGGCCAAATGAGAGGAGGAGGAGTGGGAGGACGAGGACGAGGACGAGGACGAGGACGATTAGTGGGAGGAGGACGAGGACGAGGACGAAGAGTAGGAGGACGAGGAGGAGGAGGAGGAGGAGGACGAAGAGTAGGAGGAGGACGAGGACCAGGACGAAGAGTAGGAGGAGGAGGAGGAAGAGGAGGAGGGCGAACCAGGAAGACCAGGAAGACCAGGAGGGGCACGGCGAGGACGAGGGCCCCGCCGTCCGCGCAGGGCTTCCTCGAGCAGGCGAAGGTCGACCGCTTCTCGGTCTGCTTCAACGACGGCTCCAGCGGCGTCCTGAGCCTCGGCGCGCCCGCCGGGCGCCTCCTGTGGAGGAGGGGGGCCTCAGAGGCTGACTGCTGGCCACGGGGACGCCGGCGGCCCTGCCCCGGCAACTCGCGGCGGGGGTAGCGCCAGCACCGTGGGGCGGGGTAGCCGAGAGGACCACGGGGCATCTCCGCCAGAGCACAGGAGGTCCCCTGGGGTCCCTCGGAGGTGTTCGGAGGGAGTCCCTCGGGGGGTCCCTCGGAGGTGTTCGAGCGTTATACTCCCGGAGGGGTTCGGAGGTGTTCACCACGGGGGAGGGGGTGCCTCGGAGGTGTTCGGGCGTTATACTGGGCCATCGGGGTTTTCCAGCCTCGGGATGCTTTTTCTGGCAGCTGCGGCACGCCGAGGGCGTTCTGGGGGTACCCGAGTTGTCCCGACGGGCGTTGTGCGTTCTGGAGCCCGAGGTTACGACCGGAAGGCCAGACGACGAGCAGCACCAAGGAATCCGCGGTTCGGTCGGTTCGTTTATTTCGCAATCGCTTGCGTTCGGTCGATTCGGTTCAGTCGGTTGTTGTGCCGTGGCCGCGTCGCTGGGCCCTTCAGGTTTCTTCCGATCCATCGGGGTCGGTCGATTTCGGTTCCGCTGTCGGCGCGGTGATTTATCGTCTTTGTTGTCGGCATGAATGCCTATGGTTTGGGGTTCACTTTGTGCGCATAGCCGGTTGCAGACGGGTCAGCGCCCTTCGCGCCAGCGACGGGCACAGTGCCGCACTGTAGGTACGCCTGTCTTTCCAGATGCACTTTGGGTCAGTGACTCCGAAGCCGACAAGCGAGCGAGCTCGTACATATATCTCTTGTTCGCCCTGGCCCTGGATCTTCAGCTGTACACCAGCGCTGGAGGATTTGCGCGCGTTTGCTCGAGTTTACTGTTTTGTCGTCCTCCGCGGGTGGCCCAACACGCAGAATAATGCCGAAACGATCCACAGGGCAAGTTCAGGCGTGACAGATCGTCTGGCTTAGTCATTGCCCCAACCACCCTAACGGTCATCGCCTCCTAGTGATCATCTCCTCCTACTCTCCCATCCTCCTTGTTCCCTCCTCGTCGTCTTTCTCTTCCTGCTCCCCCTGATTCTCCGTCATCTTGATTCTGCCCGTCCAATTTGCTTCGTGCTCTTCCTCCTTGAAAGGATCGCTTCTCCTCATCTTTATCGCCACCACCACTACCACCACCACCACCACCACCACCACCACCACCACCACCACCACCACCACCACCACCACCACCACCACCACCACCACCACCACCACCACCCATCATCACCACCATCATCATCGTCGTCGTCCGTTTTATCACCATCATCACACTCATCATCATCATCATCATCATCATCATCATCATCATCATCATCATCATCAGCAGCAGCAGTTTCATCCGTAGCCATTTTGGCTCAAGGCCATTTCGGGAACTCGTACCCCCCGACTCAAGTGGCCTGCGCCCGCCGCGCGCGAGTGTGACCTTGGAGAAGCCCAAGGGACAGGGGTCACCGCATATTTCATCTCACCCACAAGCGTTTTGCCTCTGTGTACCGTACCTGCCTTCGAGTGCCATTCTTCATCGGTGCGATGGCTCTCGACGCAGCGGCTCTTCGTCGAATGCTGAATGAGACCCTCAGGCCGCTCAGTGCCCAGATAGATTCGATGAACTCTACGCTTGCTGGCAACTTGAATGCCGTACAAGAGATGGACGGGCGGCTCTCTGCAGGGATCCAGCAGAACACGGCCACCATCAACACACTGAAGGACGACATTCAGGCCCACAGCGAGCGCATTGACGAGCTGGAGCTCAAGCTTCAGAGACAACAGCATGGAGCAGATACGGAGATGGAGCAGGCTGACGGGATGGCAAGCACAGGTTCAGCATCTGCGAGGCTGCAGAGTCTCGAGGCCAGCGTCGCCGAGATGCAACGTAAGATGGACCAACCGACCTCTGACCCATGGGCAGGCTTGCGTGGATCGGCTTCGAGTCGATCGACTGCTCCACCATCAACAGCTTCATCGCCAGTGAGACCTACGGTGCCTGCTGACAGAACGAAGATTTGGATACGAGGATTCCCGAAGAAGCAGCTGCATAATGTTTTCGGGCGTCATTGCGCGATCCTCAAAACGAACATGCCTGATGAGTATCGAGATAAATGTGTACCACGCTGCCAGAGCCTACGCTTTGTATATTCTATCAAATTCGAATCGCAGGAGCACGCGAGGTTGTTCTACGAGCGGGCGCGGGACCATCCCATCAAGTTCACTCAAGCCTCAACTGGCACGCAACACGACCTGCGAATCGGACTCGACGAACCTTATGACATCAAGAAGAAGGGCTACATTCTAGGGCTCCGCTGGAAGCAGATCTGCGCGTACACGCGCCCCAATGGCCGCTGGGCGCCCTCGACGGTACTCGCCTGCAACAAGTAGCAGGGATTATGCTATACCACCGCGCGTGATGAACCGATTGGCCTTGGGACGCTCTCGTCGTGGACCGAATCCGAGGTTGTTGTCGAGGCGTGCGCCCAGGAGTTGCGCGACTTCGGCCTCGCCGAGCAGCAGGTCCAGGATTTGCCCGCCGCGGTCAACAGCGCGTACCACGAGTAGGGGGTAGGCGCTCCATGCTCTACAGAAACTGACGCCGATGTCACATCTGTTTTTGCTTATACTGCTGATTCTCCTCCTCTCACCCCTTCCTTCGCTCGCTGTCTTGGGAAGCGATTTAAGAGCAGCTCTGATCCTCCGCCCCCCTCTGGCAGCAGTGCAGACATTCTACTCGAATGCCCCTGGCAGATAAAGAAGCACCTGGCGCTAAGCACGTGGAATGCAAGAGCCTTCTTTGGAAGCGTGCATGGGGGGCCACTCTGCAGAGAAATCGGGTTCGCAAGCTCCGCACTCTTATCAATGCACACACTATTGTATTCATGCAAGAAACACATGGAACATATGCTGACCTCGAGACTTTGCGCAGAGACTATCCCACGCACACGCACTTCGGCACGTTCTGCGAGAATCCGAATGCGGGTGGAGCTACCATCAGCGTGACCAACTCTTTCCTTGCCAACTTCACGAATGTGGAGCCCTGCGGGCACGTTCACGGCCGTCTCCTCTCTCTTTCTCTCCAAGGACCCCAGGGTGATCTCGAAGTGTACAATATCCACCTCGACCCCGCCCTCAATGATGCTGGTAAGTTTTCTGTTATCGAAAAAGTTGCCGATACCCTTCCCCGCAATCATTCGTGTTTGGCTCTTCCTGGCATGCGACTTTAACTTCCTTGAGCCAGGAGAGACCCGAATCAGGACTGATGGTGAGTACCAGCGCCCTGAGCGCCCCGCTCTTCTTCGACGCTTTCGAGAGCTCTTCCCGAGCCCGCTCGAGCTGGCGCAAGGCGAGCCCACGCGTAGGTCTGGGGGTCTTGGGGAAGGTGTTCAGTCTCTGGGGCGCATGGACCGCATTTACACTTTTGCTGACACTGCTACGATTTTGGAGGCCAAGCCTACTGCTGGCATCGTTGGGCACGTCTTGAAAGCTAGCGAGCCGAGTGATCATGTTCCTGTCTTTGTCCGTTTTACCCCGGGGCTTTGGCCCCGGGCCAGTAGTCCGCCGTGGGTGACCGCGCATCCTGAATTTGCGCAGCTAGTTGACGAAGCACGGGCCCAGACTGACCTCTACACGGACCCCCGTCCTCGCCATAGAAGAGATCAAAGAGTGTATGCACATTGCGTCCGTTGAGATAAAGTCACGCGTATACCGCTATGGTGTACAAACGGATGCTCATCGCCTCGTGGTTTGTTTAAAATGCATGCGTGCCAACTCGAGCGGACAGAGCCACGTCGTGCGCAAGTGCGCGCGCGCACGACATGATCGTGCAGTTCACAGACGAGCAGCACGAGCACACCATTGATCAGGCGAGGTTCCACGAGCACATCCGCACCATTCAAGAGCGCATTCTGGTCCTTGAGCTTAGGGGGCACGAGCAGCCCCCAGAGTGCCAGAATGATGACGAGCGAACAGTTAAGCTGCACAAGCTTTTGAAGGCATGGTCTCCCAGGCATAGGCGCATATCACTCGTAGGCGTCCTGGGCAACCAGGGGCACGCGCCCGCCAGTCTAGAGGACAGCGCCGCCCGTCTGGCTGATCACTGGGGCCGAGTACAATCCCCCGCCGTTGTGCCAAACGTTCCCCCGCATATCTCAGAGATGCTGCTTGCCCAGTGCCGGAAAGTCTCTCCAGGTATAAACTGGATTGTTCCGCTCTCTGATATGCTCGGCTTTCTCCGCCGCGAGCAGGGCGCTGCTGCAGGTCCCGATGGCATCCCGTACTCAGGTTGGGCAGCAAGTAGCATTTGAGCGCAAGGAGATCCTGCGCCAAGCTCATTTGCGATATATGTCTGGACCCCCCCCCCCCCCCCCCCCTTGGAGGATTCAACCACGGGGCGACAGTTGTCCTGGCCAAAAATCTCGAGGACGACTCCCTTAGGGAGGTGCGGAAACAAGCTGCGGGGGCCCGTCCGTTATTCCTGGGCAATACTGATAATAAAACCTTCGCTCAAACGTTGTGTGTACCTTTTGGTCAACAGGCTCAGTTTTCTGTGCGCAAAAGCCAGACAGGGCTTATCAAAGGATGGAGTATGCTGGACAACATTATGCTGATTGAGTCTGACTTCTTGGAGCATGCAGTGTTTCAAGGAGCCGAGCGAGCTGGCCTATTCTTGCTTGATTTTGCTGCTGCCTTCCCGAGTCTCGCTCATGCTTGGATCCTGGCCGTGTTAAAACATATGCTTATGCCGGACTATGCCGCGGACGCTGTTCAGCAGTTATATCGTGATATATATATATATATGCGCAAGTATCAGGTTAGGAGGTGGCGCATTCAGAGGATACTAGGTCACACGAGGGATCAAACAGGGGTGTCCTTTATCTGGTGTACGATTTGCCATAGCTGCAGATCCTATTTTCAGATGCTCGTATTATGTTTTGACTCCGTTGGCACGGCCATTTGCATTCGCTGACGACATAGGCATTGTTTCCAGTGACCTTGTTCGCACGCTCCCCGACGTGCTAAGAGTGCTCTCCCAGGCCGCGCTGGCGACGGGCCTGGTCTTGAACCCAGGCAAGTGCTCGCTGGTAGTTGCCGTGCCATACTCCAGGAGAGAGGTTGTTGAGCTGTTCCGTGGTTCTGGCATTAGAACTAGACTGTATCGGGTCGACACTTTCGGCAAGTATCTGGGAGCTTACATCGGCCCGAATGGGCCCGCGTTCTCCTGGGGCGCCCCAGGGGTCAAATACATCAAGCGAGTCTGGCACATCACAGGTCTGTCTTTAGGGCTATGCCAGACTATCATAGCCTACAACTCGCTGGCCTTCTCCGCGCCCAGCTTTGTGGGCCAGCTGTATCAGGCGCCGCCAGCTGTGCTGAAAAAAAAAAGAGAAAGAAGCTCATCAGCTTCTCGCGTCCGCTCCCAGGCATTCCATTCCTGCAGACATCCTCAGATCCCCATCGGTGCTGTGCTTCCCTCACGATCCCAGAGACCTCCAGAGAGAATCCAGGGCCAGTTTGTACCGGGTCGCACTAAAATCTTGCTGGTTCCCTGAAGTGCGAGGAAGGTTCGCCTGGCTGGAGGATGAGGAGATTGATCGACTAGCAGTTCTGCGCAACACTGAGTGGTATGAATCCAGTATCTGTTATTCCTTGATTGCCAATTACAACCAGCTGACTGCCATTCCTATGATGATAGTTGACTCCGACACTGACATGCTGCAGAAAAGAGTGAATAACATCCTGAGGCGTAGGCAAGCCCCCGAATTTTGCCAATTTAGCTCTCCTCCCTCGTATCTGTCATTTTGACAACACCGCTCAGCTTCCCAAGGCTGATATAGTAGTAATGCGTATGAAGCTAGCTGTCATTAAACTTGCCCCGTGTGTGGGAGCTGCAGTCTTGAGAGGTATTTGTAATTCTTGGGCCACCAGTTCCAGGTACCGTCAGGGGCGACATGCTTGCCGATTCGGGTGCCGAGCGTGTGGTGGCGATCGCATCCTCCATTATTTTGACTGCCCATGCGCTCTTGAGCCGCTCTGTCAGGTCCTGCCCCATCTTCATCCTGATTCCCTCTCCTGGACGGCCCAGGACCGCCTGCTGCTTCACAGACGTAATGTTGCCAACTCTCTTGCCTTGTACTCTACCATGCTTGCCCACGATCTGATTTTCAGCACTTTTAATTCTCTCAGGAACCTGAAACGATTCGGCCCTGAGTGCATTCACACATTTTACAAAGCGCGCGCGAGGGCAATCTCGAAGCGGAAGCCTCACATTCGTACTCTGTTTCAACGGTGATGGGGTTTCAGGAGATTTGGTGCTTGAAGGGGCTGCGCCATCATCATCAGCAGTATCATTCTCATCATGCCCGTCCTCCCCCTCACCTTACGTATCAACGCTTCTGGATGTTGACCATTCTTTTATTGGGCTCGGCTGCTATCAGGCGGCCGTTGCTGTCAGAAGAGGTCGCGCCATTGCCGCCACGTCCGAGTGGAACGCTCTGAGAGCTGGCTGATGAGCCCTTCGCTGGGGCTCGATATGATTCTTTCGATCGTTCCCCTCCGCCCTTTTCGGAGCTGGTTTTCGCCCTTGGCCCCCCTAAAACAAGCGCGGCCGCTCCGCTGTTGCGCGGGCTGCCGCCAGAGCCCCGCAGAAAAACCGCCGAGAAGTGCCGAGGGCCGATGAGCCATCGGGGCGCGCACGGTGGAGCACGAACTAAATTTTTCTTTTCGGGGAACATGCATCATACATACACAGCGGTGGACGTTCCGTGTATTCCCACCCGCTGATCCAGAACACATTCGTGGGCGCACCGTCGCCGGATAGGAAGTTAAGGAAAGCCAGTGGTTAAGACAGGGATTGCGCCCGATGAAGCACGCGGGTCCTGGAGCAAACGGATCCTGATAGGCCTTTTCCCAGGACCAGTTCTTCATCTTGAGCCGTTCTCTGACGGTCTTGGGCCACGGCCAGGAATGGCCTTCAGAGGCCGATAACGGCGAAAATGCCGCAGGACCCGTTTCTGTCCGCATTTTTGTCAGGATGCATTTCGTGAGATGTGAAATTCGGCATCGGCGCTGGTATATCCGCGGTCGGATACCAGCTTCATCTGGCATCATCCTGTTGAAGGTGCGCTGAATCTTGGGACAAATCTGGGGTACCGGCTTAATGGTGCTTTATTATTTGGCAAGGCAGTTCTCCCATGAGTTGCATCCTCGCCATGGCGACTCGCGTCGTCCAGACTCGCGTCGCCCAGCTTCGCCGCTGAAGACCTGCGCCGTTGCCCGCGCGAGGCGGGGAGATGCCCAAGGCCTCTCACGGCGGCATCGGCAAGCAACACTGGGGCGTGGAGCTCCCAGCAGCCGCCGACGACGCAAGCCGCCGACGGCGGAGAACGGCGCCGACGGCAGCCGACGACGACGCATGACGACGGACGACCACGCCGACGACGGACGCTGGCGACGGTCGCCGACGTCGCCGGAGACGGCGACGGTCGCCGCCGTCGGCGGCGGCGAGAACGACCATTTACGCCGACGGCGACGACGGCGGTCCCCGCAGACCCGATCATCCTCGCGCCACGGCTGCGACGCCGACAGAGGCCGACCAGGAGGGGGACGAAGAGATGGAGGGGGAGGCAGGGGATGGGAGGGAGGAGCAGGAGGAGGAGAAGACGGAGGAGGAGAGGGACAAGGAGGAGGATTGTGATGTTGATGTTGGTGCTGTTGGTGACGACGACGGTGGTGGTTGGTGGTGATGATGGTGATCTGATGGTGATCTTCCCCTATCCGTCCCCCATTCGCCGTGTCCGCCTTCTCCCTCTCGCCCCGCCCGCACGATGCAGCAGGAGGCGCAGGCGGACCAGTAGAAGGAGAGGGAGAGGGAGGAGGAGGAGGAGGAGGAGGAGGAGGAGGAGGAGGAGGAGGAGGAGTAGGAGGAGGAGGAGGAGGAGGAGGAGGAGGAGGGTCAGGAGGAGGATAATGAGGGAGGAGCAAGTGGATGATAAGAACAGTGGGATCGCAGAGCCGAGGAGGATGATTACGAGGAGAAGGAGGAGGTATGGAGAACAAGGGCGATGACCATGATGATGGGGATCATCGTCAGGCGACGGAGAGGAAGACTAAGGGAGGATCGTCGGCAAGGACGTGAGGAGGATGAGCAGCAGCAGCAGCAGGAGTAGAGGAGGAGCCGCAGCCACAAGAGAGTCACAGGGAGGAGTAGGAAGAGGATGCGTGCAGCCAACGCGCATGGTAAGAACGATCAGCACTCCCAAGTATACCCTCGCATCCTAGCCATTCGGTTCATCATTAGCCAATCCTTAGCACAGCAAGCTTTGTCTTGAGCGTGCAAGAGGCTTACGCCCTTACTGCTCATCCTGATCATACGCGTTGTCTGTAATCCTTTTCTGCCCCTGGGTATTCAGGTGGACTTTCGCGGCATCTCGGTGGGCAATGAGACCTTGCCGTCCCAGGCGCCCTGTCTCTCTCCCGCGGGGGGGGTAGATAGATAATTCACACAGCGTCGGCCCACGGCATTGTCAAATACAGGAGTATTGATGCCCTCTTCGTCCTCCATGCTAGTTGTAGTTTTCAGCACTCCTCACAAAACGCGCGCGTGCACACACGCCCACCAACCCACCACACGCACACACTCTCTTCGCGTTGGCGGCCCGACGCATCCCGATCGTGCGGTCCAGTGGAGCAGAGTCGTGGAAAGTGGGTTGCAACCAGTGCGCACATATGTTGTTGCTCGGCAGGCGAGCGCGTTGTCGCGCCGTAGAAGTACGATGGTTGTTCGTTGGGAGTGAAGCAGCGGTGCATGGAATCCGGCAGCAGAGCCAACGTGCCAGCGAGAAACAGCAAGCGCGCGGAGGCCCCAAGAAAGCGCGCAGCCGGAGCGACAGCCAAAGCCAGGTAGCGGAAGGGGAGGATGTCAGACGCGAGGGACGGGCCGACGCACGGACGGGAGGAGGAGGATGAGGAGGAGGTGCTACCATGAGGAAAGCCAGACAAGGAACGAGGGCGCTTTTCTGGCCTCTGTGAGTCTCGGCCACCCTCGCTCTCCTGCAGGTTTGCTCGGGACTTCGGCTGAGGGGGGGACACCCGTTACACACACGTTGGCGTCGCGGCCGTGCCCGCAGCGACGCAGCGCAGTCAGGCAGTCAGCGAGCCCAGGGGCGTGCGGCCAAGACCTCACGCAGCGCCAGGCGGGGGGCACAGGAATCATCCACAAGGACAGGCAGCACGCTCACATTCTTGTCGCTTCGCTAGCGCTCGTTCAGCCCGCGAGAGCCCAAGTCGGGTTGCAAAAACAGCCACTTGGGCGACGCAGAAAAAAACGGGGTCGTCTGCGCCGACATTGCTGCGTAAGCTGCCCGCGTAAGGTCGCGCGTAGGCGCCCTCGTCTCCAATGCACTTTACCGCGGCGGCGGTCCGCGTAAGCCACCGCGTAAGGTCACTGCGTCACCTCGCGTGAGAACCGAGTTTTGCTCGTCGCCCGATTGGCACCCAAGGAGGCGGGAGAAGAAGAGGGCGGCCGCGGAGAGGAGGGGATTGAAGGATGGCGAGGCGTTGGGGGTGCATGGAGTTCCTCCTCCTCCTCCTCCTCCTCCTCCTCCTCCTCCTCCTCCTCCTCCTCCTCCCCCTCGCCCTCCTCCTCCTCCTCCTCCTCCTCCTGCTCCTCCTCCTCCTCCTCCTCCTCCTCCTCCTTCTCCTTGGCAGTCGTGCGTGACCGGCGCTGACCCCGCCGCCGGCGTTCCACGTTGAACGCCGCTGGCGACCCAGAGTCGGTCGATGTGGAACGATCTGACGTTTCGGACGCGGCCGAGCGACCAAGGTGGTACGATCCCCGCGGTGTCAGGAACCGACGCCAGGGTCGACAGGACACGAACCTGCCGTAACAAACACACACACACACACACACACACACACACGCGCCGCACTCTTCGAGCGCATCCGTCAGCGTGAAGCGGAGCGGAGCGGCGTCACCAGCCCGGCGGGTGGCGCGAGCAGCAGGGGTCAGTGCTTCTGACGCTGTCGATGGGCGAGTTCTGTCACGTGACTGGTCCGCCTCTCGGCGTGTTTCGCCTTCTTCTTCGCCTTATCATTCGTCTCATTCCTCTTCTTCTCCTCCTTCTTCCCCTTGCCTCGCTCGGCTCGCTCGTGCGGAGCAGCCTAGACCCCTCAGACCCTGTCAGGGGCCCGGGCGCCGCCCCGGGCGCAGGCGAGCTCTCATCTCTGCCACCCCGCGGCCGGCCCTGGCGGGTCGGCCTGGGCCTCGGGCCCCGGTGGGAGCCCACGGGGTCGGCACGCGAGGCGTCCCAGGGCAGGCCTCGCCTTCGTGGCTCGAGGGAGCTGCCGCCCCTTCGTCGGCAGAGGGGCGGAAGCTAGTGGAAGTAGAACTCCAGGCTTCCCAGATTCAGGAGCGAAAGAAGGACGTACACGTACATGAATCCACGCTGGTTTCGAGAGCACGCATTGCACAAATGTTCGTATCACGCGGCCGGTCTCGCGAATCGAGGGGCCGTGTTCATGTACATAGCTGGGCGCGTACGTCCTTTGTGGGCTCCCTAAGTAGATGGGTTCGGAGGATCGCGCCGCATCGCCGATGCATCGCCGTGGAGCTCGATGTTTAGCCACGCTGAGGGTATCGATGCATCGGCGATGCGGCGCGATCCTCCGACCCCATCTACTCCGACCCCATGCGGGAGGCCTATGTGCACGTGGGCGGCTTCGCGGGCGGAAGCTGGCGGAGGTAAGAACAGTTGCCTTCCCAAGAGATGGCAACATCGGTGGGTTCAGGGTTTCCGAATTTGTCCACCCAGGCAAAGGCAGCACAGAGCTACAAGCTCTTTCCCTCCCTGCGGCTCGTTCTGGCGGGTCAGTCTGGACCCCGTCAGACCCTGCCACGGGCCGATAGGGCTCACGCTGAGGCAAAGGCAACACACAGTCACACGCTCTCCTGCGACCCAGACGTCGATGGGAGGGCGCAGCTGCCGAGTATAGCGCATACGCCTTGGTGAGCTCGTTTTCCAGGGCCTGAGGGCCCGCTGCGCTGCCCGCCCCTGGGCCGCCCTTGGACGTTGCGCGCACAAGGGGGGTGGGGGGAGGGGGGAAGGCTTCTTAGAAGGAGGCTGCTTCTCAGATGAGGCCCGCGCCTTCTAAGGAGCAGCCTCTTTCCAAGTAGCCTTCCCGCCTCCCCCCCTATTCTCCTGGGTGCGCGCCGTCAACCGCCCGCGGCTCGCTCTGACCTGTCAGCCTGGACCCCCCGGGCCCTGCCACGGGTCTGGGTGCCGCCCCTGGACGCGGGCGCTCCGCGCCTCTCGCCCGCCAGGCGCTGTTCTGCACGCCCGAGACCACGAATATGACGGAGGCGCCCGTGGTCATGGTTTAGCGGGCCGTTCGCCACGGTGCACAATAAGCCGTTTCGCCGTCGGGGACGTTCGTTCCAGGGCGGCTGGACAGTTTACACCCCTACGGTGGCACGTCAGGGTAGACACTTTCCAGCCTCCCTGGGGCAGGCGCCCCCGGTGACAGAACAGTTTATCGAAGACGCATACGGCGAATCACCGCCGTCCCCTGCTTCTGGGAATCGTCCATGTGGCCGAACGTTGTGGCCAGAGCTCTGCCAAGCTATCCGACCATGTGTTCCCCCACCCGTTGTGGAAACCCTTCGGGGAACACGCGGGGAAGACAGAAGAGGCGGAGGAGAGCGACTACAACCAGAGAGGAGGAGGAAGAGGAGGCAGAGGAGGCTGATGAGGAGGAGGAGGAGGACGAGGAGGATGACTCTTGTGGCTCGGAGGCCTCTTGGAAGCCATCTTGGGCCTCTTGTGAGGCTTTTGGGGGGTTTTTGAGCCCCTTTGGCCGTCTTGGGGCGTTCTTGGCCAGTCTGACGCCGTGGGAAGCCATCGTTGGGGCCACTCTAGACCGACTTGGGGCCCCCTTAGGGCGCTTCAGGGCCGTCTTGGAGGCCACCATGGGCGACTTGGAGGCCTCTTGTGCCGTCCTTGGGCCCTCTTTTGGCCGTCTTGGGGGCTTCTTGGGCCGTCATGGGGTCATCTTGGAGGCCTTTAGGGCCATCTTTGGGCCCTCTTTGGCCGTCTTGGACCGTCTTGGACCGTCGGAAGGCCGACAGACGCAAAAGGCAACATCCTTCAAACACCTGTTTCAAATCGATGATTTGTTGGGTCGTTTTGAGGCCATCTTTGGCCGTCTTGGGTGCATTTTGGGGCCATATCGGGTTCTCTTGGCGCCATCATGGCCGTCTTGGAGGCATCTTGGAGGCCATCTCCGGCCATCTCGTCAGTCCGGGAGGCATCTTGGAGTCATGTTGGGCGAGACAGGCATTGACATGTACATTTTCTGGGTGGCTGGCGCGCTGGACCGAAGCCCCAGGCGGAAGTTCTTTGCTAGGGGGAAAACCAAAGCCAACAATAGTATAGGGTCTAGCTCGCCAGGCACCCCTCTGATAAATCAACAGGGGCCGGCGGATCGAAGACGCCTACGGCGAATCACCGCCGCCCCCTGCCTTTGTGGAAGCGCCTATGTGGCCGAACGTTGAGGCCAGACCTGCCAAGCTATCGGACCATGTGTGCCCCGAGTCGGTTTGGAAAGCCTCCAGGGAACACGTGGGCATCTTGAAGGTCATCTTGGCCGCCTGGAGGCCATTTTGACCCTTTTCGGGCCTTCTTGTAGGACGTCTTGAAGGGCTCGTCGGCCGTCTTGGAGGCCATCTTGAGCGTCTTGGAGGCCTCTTCGGCCGTCTTGGGGGCCTCTTGGGGCTGTCTTGGGCGCCTCTTGGGCCGTTCTGGGGCCATCTTGGAGGCCTCTTGGGCGATCTTGGGGCGACCTTGGGGGCCTCTTGGGCCGTCTTGGGCCGTCGGAAACCGAAAAGGCGCAAATACCAAAATCCTTCGAAAACCTAAGGAAAATCAATGACTTTGACCTCGTCGGGCCTTCCTGGGGGACCTCTTGGAGGCCTCTTGGGCCGTCTTGGAGGCCTCTTGGGGGCCTCTTGGGCCGTCTTGGGCCAGAGTCAGGCTATCTTAGGCAGTCTTGGGTACATCTTGGGCCGTCTTGGAGGCATCTTGGGGCCACCTGAGCCGTCTTGGAGGCCATCTTGGCCGTCGTGGAGGCATCTTGGGGCCGTCTTGGAGGCCATCTTGGGGCCATCTGGGGCAGGAAAACCGTTGGCAACCACCTCTTCCGGGTGGCCGGCGGGACAGGCCGAAGCCCCAGGGGGAGTTCTTTTGGAAAAGAACCGAAACCCAAGCCGAAATAGTTTAGCACGCTAGGCACCCCTGCGATGAATCGACAGGGGGCGGCGGATTTTCTCCAATGGCCTTGGTCCATCCCACCACCGTGCCTGGGTTGTGTGTATGAAGCCTGTTAGATGGTCGATGGGATCTCGTGGGAAGCCTCTCGCCTCTTGGAAGCAGTTGGGACCCCTCTTTGGGGCCGTCTTGGAGCCTCTTGGGGGCCTCTTAGGCGCCGCTTGGGGGCCTCTTGAGGCCTCTTGGGGGCCTCTTGAGGCCTCCAGGGCGCCTCTTAGGACCTCATGGGGGTCTCTTGAGGATGGAAAGCTTGGATTTCCGGTTCGTGCCCCCTCTCTTTCGGGCCGTCTTGAGGCCATCGTGGGCCGTCTTGCGCGCCTCTTGGGCCGTCGTGGAGCTATCTTGGGCTGTCTTGGACGCCTCTTGGGCCGTCTTGGAGCGTCGGAAGATCGAACAGTCGGGAACCCCGGCAACACTGCACAACTCTGGGGAGATCAGTGCGTTTGGCCTTTCGGGCCCTCTTGGGAAGGGTCTTGCGAAGGCTCTCGGGGCGTCTCGAAGGCTACTTGGGCCATCTTGGAGCTACCTTGAGCGTCTTGGTCCGATCGTGTAGCCATTCGGGTGACCCTTGGAATATCTGGGCGGCCTCTCGGGGGTCTCTTGGCCCGTGTTCGGGCCCGCTTGGCGCCCAGAAAGTCGTGGGCCCCTCATGGGGGCCCTCTTGGAGGCCCTCGTGGGGTCCCGCTTGGCTCCCGCGGCGTCTTGAGGCCTCTTGGGGACGACTTGGGCGGTCTTGGAGGCCTCTTGGGCCGTCTTGGAGCGTCGGTGAGCCGAAAAGACGAATAGGCAAATTCTCTTGAACAACCTATGGGAGATCAATGATCTGGGTCTCTTGGGGCCTTCTTGGGAGGCCTCTTGGAGGCCTCTTGCGGGCGTCTTGGAGGCCTCTTGGGCCATCTTGAGCGTCTTGGAGTTATCGTTTGGCGACGCGGGGCTTTCTTGGACCGTTTTAGGGCCTCTTGGGGCCCTCTCGGCCCGTCCTGGGGCCCTCTTGGCTCCGAAGCAGTCAAGCGACATGACGCGCCAAGCCCCAAGAGATTTTAATGTTTGGGGTTTGGGCCCCTTACAGACTCCTCGGGACTGTTGATGGAGGCTCAAGGGATTAGGCAAGGGACCTGAAGAAAAACTCCGTGCCCTGAGGCACGGTGGCAGATACCGTTCTTCGCCCGCGAAATCGCCGCCGATGCCGCTAGACGACATCGCGCGTCGTCGTCGTCGTCGTTGCCCCTGCGTTGCCGCCGTCCCCGCCGACATCGCGCGGCGTCGTCGTCGCGTCGTCATCCGTACAGTCGTCGTCGTCATTGCCCCTGCCGTCGTCGCTGCCACTGTCCCCGCCGACATCGTCCGGCGTCGTCGTCGCGTCGTCGTCCGCACTGTCGTCGTCGTCGTCGTCATTGCGTTGGCCGTTGTCGCCGCCGCCGTCCCCCCCGGCATCATGCGTCGTCTTTGTCATTGTCGTTGTCGTCGTCTGCGCAGTTATCTTCGACATTATCGTCGTTGGTATCGACGTGGCCGTCGTTGTCGACGTCATCGTCGTCGTCAGCATCTTTGTTGGCGCTCTGTTTTTGCACTCGCGCACGGTTGGGCGCCCCAGCGCCGCGCGGCAGTAGATTCCCCGCTCCAGTCGCACAGGGATGGTGGAGGAGGAGGAGGGATGTCGCAGGATCAGCCACGCACAGATGGGGGTAGGGGGGAGGGGGCAAGGCTTCTCAGAGGCACCACTGCTTCTTTGAAGGGGCGGGCCTTCCCTATAGATGTAAGGGCCGCGCCTTTCAACGAAGCAGCCTCCTTCGAAGAAGCGTCCCCCCCTCCCCTTACCCCCCTCGGCGCGCCGCCAATTGGAGGAGAGAGGGAGGGAGGTCGAAGGAGAATTGAGGCTCCCAGATGGGGTCCGTGAAGATGGGGTCGCAGGATCGCGCCGCATCGTCGATGCATTGGCGATGCGGCTCGATGTGGAGCCCGATTTTATCCGCGCCGATGCATCGCCTGCGTCGCCGATGCATCGCCGATTTATCGGGGACGCTGCTGACTCCATCTACTCGGACCCCACTTTTGGAGGCTCCTAGAGGAGCAGGGCTTGGGAAGGGAGCGGGGGGAGGTTGGGCGGTAGAAGGTGATCGAAGGACGGAGGGCATAGGATGAGGAGGGAAGGGAGGGAGGGAGAGAGGAAGAAGAGGTGGGACGGAACAAGGATGAGGGAGGACGGCAGAGGGGTACGGAAGGGAGGATGTGAAGGGGGAGGCAGCAGTGAAGGGGAATGAGTTCGACAAGGGCAAACCCGGGATGCATCAACGATGTTGCAATACACATTCTCTGCCCAAGTCACCCTGTAAGTTTGCCGAAACCTTCCAACCCATGCCACGAAGCGTTCCTTCGTCGAAAGACGCAAACACCATGAGCCTGCCATTCAGTTCAGACCCCCATTTCGAAAAGAGCCAGCCTTGCAGCCTTCTAGCGAATGACACGGAACGCAAACAGATATGATCATAAAGTCGCACCATGTGTCTGGAGAGAGCCCCGTCGTAAAAAGGGATTGTTCCCCCATCCGTGCTATCGTTGCACAGGTTTGCATGTATAGGCCCATTATTGGTGCGGGAGTTTCAATCGAGAGTCCCAGGTTGAAAAATAATGGAAAACAACCGGCTTTCGAGGAGCCGCAGGATGAGAGAACATTACCATCCAACGTGTGTGGTCTTCCGCCCTGGGCGTAGCCGGCGTGTGCGTGGGGTTTGGCTTGCCGCAGTTGACGAGGGGTCAAGCGAGGCCAGCGTGGCTTTAGCAACACGTGCCCCAGCTAGCGTCAGATGGCCCCAGACGCGTGCCTGTTTGGATCCGACGGGAATCCGAGGATATGCAAATCAGAGGGTCACGATTTGGTGCAACTGTATTTGCTTGGACAAGCGGCGTCGGTCAAGCTCCGATCGAGACATCGTGCCAGCATTGCATGAGAGACGAGTTTGGGCACGCACTCCGGCTCCTGGCGTGTAGAGCATGTGGAGCCATTTTTGAGTATCGCAGTCGCCTACGGCGAATCATCGCCGCCCTCTGCCTTTTTGGATACGCCTATGTGGCCAAATGTTTGGGCAACGTTCGGCCACGCTATTGGACCATGCGTTCCCTCAGCCGATGTGGAAGCCCTTCGGGGAACATATGGGGGAGGAAGAGGGAAATGAGGAGAGGAAGGACAAAAGAGGTCGAGGAGAAGGATTAGGAGACCTCTTGGAAGCTTCGTGGGTCAATCTGAGGGCCTCCCGGGAGCTTCCTGGGGACCTCTTGGAGACCTTGTGGGGGTCTCCTTGGGCCTCTTTCCCTTCCGGGTGGCAGGCTCAATGGACCGAAGACCCAGGGGAAGTCTTAAACAAAGAGAAGAAACATCAGAAGTTTAGCACGCCAGGAACCCCATGAAAGACATCAACAGGTGGCGACGAATTTGATGGTTTTCGGCCCATCCCGCCACCGTTCCTGTGGTTCCTGGGAGGCCTCTGGGAGGCCTCTTCGGGCGTCTTCGGGGCATGCCGTCTTGATGCCATCTTTGGCGCAGTGGGCCATTCAGGGCCACGCTTTTCCTCCTCCTCGACGTGCGCCTGGCCAGCCTGGGCCCCCCCTCCCCTTCACTTCCCAGGCCCTGCGCAGCCCTTGTCCTGTAGGTGGGGTTCCAATCCATTCGAATCCCGGGTCCGCTGTTCTCATGCTCCTGCTCCTCGATGTGCGCCTGGCCCGCCCTGGCTCCCCTCTGCTCGTACCAGGCCCTGCGCAGCCCATTCGAATCCCAGGTCAGCGGGGGTGGAGGGCCACCAGGAACACCCCGCTCCTAGAGAGGACGGCCGCAGGTGGGGTGCGAATCCGATCGGGTCCTGGTCCTGTGTGGCACTGGCGCTGCCACTTGTAGTTCCCCCCCCAGCCTCGGAGGAATGGAAGGATAGCGACACTGGCACCACCAGGAGTGCCACCTCCAGCGAGAAGGTCCACGATGCCTCCCCGAGCTGAGGATAGGAGATGCCTCGAGCAGGGAGGGGGATCACACCGCCAGGATGACTCCTCCTTGGCTGCTCGCGCTGGTGGTAGTTGAGTCCTTCCCCCGTGTTCCTACAGTCCTCCTGGCCACCCCCCTCGTCCCTTTTGGACCCCGACCCCGCAGGAGCAGAAGACCCCTTGCGGCGCTATCCCCGACTCCGGCACCACCACGATCATGGGCCCGGCGGACCAGGCCGCAGCCTCTCCGTGCCGCGCCGGGCGGCAGCGGCAGCGACCTTCTTGAGGAGGGAGAGATGCCTGCGAACGCTGTTTGGTCAGACTGATGTAGCGGATTCCTGGTCGGAGCGCACCCCCAGCAGGAGAGGTTTGGGGAGCAGCGGCATCGGTATCGATGTCGTCTTGTGCTCCCAGGTGGCAGCGACGACGGAGGGGGGCGAGGTGGAGGCAGAGGCGGAGGCGCCATCGTCTGGCAATCGTCAGCCGTCGCTCGCCGCTACCGTCTGGCATTCGTCGTGGTCGTCGTGGGTCGACGTCACCGTCGCTGGCCTCGGCGTCGACATCGCCGTCGCGACGCGGCCGAGGTGCTCAAGCTGATGGAGGGCATCTGCGACGGCTGGGACCGTTGCAGGCCCCGAGCGACTGCCTCCCAGAGAAACCTCGGCACTGGCTCGGATGTCGCCAAAGTCGGAGGCCCTCCAAGCGGTGCGATGACCACACCGTGTGGTGAGTCAGTGTTGGAGGGCATCTTCGGGCTGTCACGATTGAAAACAGCAGAGCGCACCCAGGGTACTCAGCCGCCCATCAAAAGTTGGTTACTTCAACGGTTTTTGCAACCCTGCACCGTGAACCAGACTACAGTGACCCCGCATAGTAAAGATGAGCAACTTCCCAAGATTACCCTTGCATCCTTCCCCTTCGGCCCATCCTTGGCCGCTTTCGATGGTCGCGCCCCGCTCGCAACGTGTCGACATGGCCTCACAAGGCCCTGGCATCCTTATAATTCATCCTTATTGCACTGTTTACTGTAGAGGCTGGGGTAAGGCGGAGGAAGATCAATGGCGAGAGGACGAGGACCAGGAGGAGGAGCAGAAGAAGACGAGTAATAATAATACTAATAATGATACGTGATGTGTACACAGTTGAGGGGCAGGGGAGTGGGGAGAAGACAGAATCCGCTGGATAAGGGAGACACGGCGGACAGCTTCTGCCCCCCTTCGCCAATCGGAGAGGAAGAGGGGGAGGAGTAAATGCAGGGGCCGGGAGAACAAGAGGAGGGCGCGCAGGAGGAGAAAGGGCCAAGGAGAGACCCACGAGGGCGAAGTCTCGGCCGAGGAGCAGGGCAATGTGGAGGAGAAGGTTGGCACGATAGCACGCCGCTGACGGAGAAAGAGAGAGCGAGAGAGAGAGAGAGAGAGAGTCCCGACGCTCAGGCCAAAACCCCAGGGGGGTGCCCATCCGAGCGGGCCTTTTTTTGTCACCTCGGCGCGGCTCGGCAGAGGCCGCGCGCCGAGGGCCAGCGACAGCCCCCCCCCCGGGGAACACAAACCTCGCCGTCGTCCTCTTCGAGGGGCTCACCCCTCACTTTGACATGCCTGTCAGCAATGGCTATCCCCTCCCCCCCCCTCCTCCTCCTCCTCCTCCTCCTCCTCCTCCTCCTCCTCCTCCTCCTCCTCCTCCTCCTCCTCCTCCTCCTCCTCCTCCTCCCGCCTCCGTTTCGTTCGCACCGAAAACCTGGCGACCGTCGGCTAGGCACACACGGCGCCCAGCGTGCAACGCAGGAGCTGATGCCTGGATTTTGAGAGGCCCGCTTATTCTTCCGCCCGGGATCGAGCGGCGCGGCCTGGCACCCCGAACAGCTGGCCTTGAGGCCTCGGGCCCCCGCAGAGGCAGTCGCAGATCCCCCACAGGAGGAACAGACCAACAACGGGGCTTGGCCTTCAAAAGCCGAGGGGAACACAAGCAGTACATGGACCCCTTGCCTCAAGGGCCTCTGGCGGGAATCTGCCGCAAGCCTCGAGAGCTCGGGACCGAGGGCCTCGGAGGGCTCGGGAGGGGTAGCGAAGGACTCCTGATGGGAGGGGGTGCGAGGCGAGGCAGCAGCAACAGCAGCTTCCACCCACTGCAACACCACCAAATCCCATCACAAATATGATCCCCACAAGAGACGCCAGCGTGAGCCCCTGGGCCCCTTCGTTGTCAAACAGCCCCGCCCCGAAGTAAAAAATCTCGGCCCGAGTCACAAATTTGACCAGTTGCCTAAACAGCACCAGCATGCCTTTGACCAGTCGAGCTGTCTGACTATCCGCAGGCTCCTTCGAAGAAACTAGAAGGCCAACTTTTTTCCAGGCACTGGGCAAATACAGGGCAATCAAATCCGAAACTAGAGAATGAGCTGCCCGACTGACCTCCCTGCGGACGACTTGCACCCTGCCGGCGGCACACATCGAAACCTCATCAATCACGTCCTTGACCCAAACAGTTGGTCTTGGCGTCGCTGCGCGGCCCCGGCTCGCTAGAAGGAAAAGCCGTGCCAGCGCGGTCGCTCCAGAACACGTTGCTAGAACGGTCTCATTTCGATAGATGGTGCGGCGGATCGCTCCTTGCCACGTCACTCTACGAGGCGCTCGATGCACTGCGCAGAACGCATGGAGCAAAGGCAAAGGGAAATCAGCGTGTCCAGCCGCATCGCGCAATTGCCTACGGGAGATGCGCTCGCAAGACTTCCTGAGGTAGAAAAGAGGGTTGCCGTTTCCAGCCCTGGGGTCACTCGAGCGAACGTTGCCAACTCGTTGTGGACCGATGCGATTTTATCGCAGGCCGTGCTGGAACTCATCCCCCAGAAAAACCGAGAGCCAACCGCCCGCTCCCATCGAGAGCGCAGCTTCTGACGGATTCTATATCAAACTCGGGCAAACAGAGGGGGGCCGCCCTCTGGGGCGAACGCCCCCTGATGGCTCGTCGAGAATGATCAACACCAGCCACATGGCTCCAGTGTTCGGCCGTTCTTCCCACGCCGACCAGATCTCCGCAAACGCCCCGACCAGCGGCAGGGGCGGCTGGAACGGCAAGCGCGGGCTGAATTCGCCCCTGCCCAGGCTCGTTGAGGGGCTGAACGTCGACGCCGCCCCCAGCGGCATTTTAACCGAGATCGGATCGAGCGAGCCCTCGACAGCCCAGCTACACGGATGCAGCTCCTCCCTTTTCAAAGCCAGAACGGTTCGGCGGCTGTGCGAAAGCCATTTCTGGGTGTAAAAAAGTTAGGACGCAGATTGAGCTCGCGGCCCCAGGCAGCTTGACGTGGCACAAGCTGCGACAGGCAGCCCCTGGCCCTGTCCAAACACCTGGGGCCCTGGATGTCATGGACCTCCCAACGGGCCTTCACAGCAGCCTCGAACCACTTGGACGCCGCCCCAAGCCCGAACAATCAGGGCCAGCTCGGGAGCTAGATCACAACAACCATAGCTCCTCCCTCCTCCTTGGACTTGGGCAGCGGAAGCGCACGAGGCACCTCTCGCTCCCCCGCCTTAGCCTGGCGAGCCAGGTAATGGGGCGCAAGGGCAACTGCAGGGGCCGCAGGCGCGCCGACGAACCGGTCGCAGCTGCGGAACTGCAACGACGAGCACCTGCAGAGCACAATATTGTCGTGGCAGCTGACGCGGCACGTCGACCCTACGGACCGCACGGAGCAGGCCCCCACGTGGTCAATCCACTGGGCCTGTCGCAGAGACTCGGCATTTATGTCTCAGTCGCCTCCGATGAAAAGGGGCCCCCGCCGACGCTGCCACCTCGCCGACATGGCCTGGGAGTTCGCTGTTTGCCCCGGCCAAGCCCAGAGTCGCGCGCCCGTGCCTTAAGATCAACAAAATCTGATGGAATGACCGCAGCCCCAAACGACGACGCGCAACTTGCCATCGCAGCCCATGGCCCAGTCGTGGCGGGCCAGTGAGGAAGAAGCAGGTGCTCTTGAAATCGGACCCCGCAATAGATTGTGTCCGTGACCTCTTTGGCCCATTCGAAGAACTTCAAGCCAGTTGTCCAAGCGTTGGAATCATGCGTCGCGCGCGAAGCGAAACACATCCGAACAAGAAGCCTCAGCAGGGAAGGTGCCGCTCAGGACCGGCATCGGCCGCCCTCTCGCGAGAGGCCCAGTCCAGAGGCTGGGCATGGGGGCGGGCGCCGACCACCCGCGCGCGCGCGGCCGTCCACCCATGCCCACAGCGCTCCCCCTTGGGGATCTGCCCCGGCACAAGACTCGGGCCCCCCACCCCGATGGCTAAGCACACCGAACATGGCGCCGTGTCTCTGTCCAGGGGCAGTGCAGATTGCGAGCTGGCCGCCTCCGAAGTCCGAGCCTGGCGCCGCACCCAGGGGCGGTCGCGTGGCCGCGCCTGGCACGGGGGCGGGGCCGCGGGTCGCGGGGCGGGGGCGGGGCCAGACCAGCGCGCCGCCCTCCTGTCATTTGCAGGCCCGCCCGCGCTACCCCTCCAGCAACGGCGCGACCCCCCAACCTCGCGCCGACGGCGGCCCGCGGGCCCGCGGCGCTCGGGGGGCCCACGAGCACCGCAGAAGACAAATTCCCTAGCGTTCCAGCTACGGTGGCGCTAGCCTCAGCAGCCTTTGGCGGCACAGCCCTGCCCCTCTCGCCGTTCACCTCGCGGGTGCACCTGGGGGCAGGTCCCGGCAAAACAATCTGCGACTGAGCCCAGCCCCTCGCGCTGCGCACCCTTCCTGCTTCTGCTTAAGGATTATTGGATTATTTTGTGTCGCTGGTTTTGCTGCATTTTAGCCTCCAAGATTTAGCCAAATTGGCAAATCAGATTACACCAGTGCGACCATACGTAGAAGTTGGAGCCCCTAGGAAAGCAGCATTAGTTGCTATACTATGCTATGCTATGCTGAGCTATGCTGTGCCATGCTTTACTGCGATATGCTATGCTATAATATGATATGATATGCTGCGCTATGCTATGCTACGATATTGTATGATAAGGTATGTTGTGCCATGCTGCGCTGTGCTATGCTAAGCGATGCGATGATATGATATGCTAAGCTATGATATGAGATGCTATGATATGATATGATATGCTGCGATATGCTATGTTATGCTACGCTATGTTATGCTTGGCTATGTTATGCTATGATATGCTAATGCAGCGCTGCGCTATGATAAGCTAAGCTAAGCTAGCCCTCTAGGAAGAGCCTAGGTAGGGAACTACACCCATGCTAAAGCTCAGCGAAGCTGAGATGAAGGTAAGCTAAGCTAAGCTAAGATAAACCTCGCTCGCCCTCGCTCGCCTCCCCTCTCATCTTCTTTCTCTTCTCTCCACTCTTATATGTCCTGACTCCGTTTTTCTTCTCCTCCATCTCCTTCTCCTCTGTCCTCCTCCTCCTCCTCCTCCTCCTCCTCCTCCTCTGTCCTCCTCCTCCTCTGTCCTCCTCCTCCTCCTCCTCCTCCTCCTCCTCCTCATCTTCCTCCTCCTGTTCCTCCTTCTCCTCCTCTGTTCTTTCTTCCCTGTACCTCCTCCTCCTCCTCCTCCTCTACCCTGGGGGGAGGGGGCAGTGCGGACGTCCTCAGATACCCCAGCGCTGCGCGGAGGCAGGGCCCCAAGGCGCAGGGCCCTGGGGCGCTGGGCCCGAGGGCCACATGTCACCCGCGCAACGTTGGGTTACCTGTGAATTCCCGCTTTGCCCCCCCCCCCCCCCTCCTCGACGACGACGACGACGACGACGACGACGACGACGACGACTCCCTCGCGCGCCCGCGCGGCGGGGCGGGCGGCGCACCAGGCGGCGGGGCGGGGGCGGGCGGCAAGCACGCGCGGGCCCCCCCCCCTAGGGGGGAGACAGTGCGAACATCCACAAGTAACCTAACGATGCACGGGGGCGGGTCCTGAACCAAGGAGGACGCCCGGGCAACCAAGCCCGCCCCCGTGCAGGGTTAGGTTATTTGGCGGAGTTCGCACTGCCCCCCTCCCCCCCTCCTTCTCCCTCTTCTCCCTCTGTCAGCTTGTCCTTCCTCCTCCACCTCCTCCTCCTCCCTCTTCCCTCCTCCTCCTCCTCCTCCTCCGCTCCTCCTCCTCCTCCTCCTCCTCCTCCTCCTCCTCCTCCTCCTTCTCCTCATCTTTCTCATCCTCCCTCCTCCCTCCTCCCTCCTCGTCCCTCCCCCTCTGCCCCCTCCTCCCTCCCCCTCCTCCTCCTCCTCCTCCTCCTCCTCCTCCTCCCTCTCCCTCCGGACCGGGTTCCGGCGAAGACCACGCACGTCGTGTCTCCAGAGGGCCGTCTTGGGAGGCGCCAGGCTGGCGCGCGAGGGGCCCAGGTCTCCAGAGGGCCATCGGGGAGCGCCAGGCTTGGGCGCAGCAAGAAAAAAAAGCAGCGCCAGGAGCAGGCTCCAGAGACGGGAGGAGCAGGGAAGAGAGGCGAGCGTCACAGGAGAGGCAAACTGGAGGCGAGACTGAGGGAGGAGGAGGGAAAGGGAGGAGGGGGGAGGGGGGATAAGGAGGAGGAGGAGGAGGAGGAGGAGGAGGAGGAGGATGATAAGGAGGAGGAGGAGGAGGAGGGGGAGGAGGAAAAGAAGGAGGGGGAGGAGGAGGAGGAGGAGGAGGAGGATAATGATGATGAGGAGGAGGAGGAGGATAATGAGGAGGAGGAGGAGGAGGAAGAGGAAGGAGCCGGGGGCGCGACCTGCAGCAGACAGGTGCGCAACTACTTGGCTCACTGGCGTGCGGCGCTCCCACCACCGTCAAAAAATCGGGCTCGAGCTCTGGAGGGGAGGGGCAACGAGGAGCGTAGGATGATTGGTCGAGGACGGGAATCTGGGTCTCGAATGCCCTGGTGGGGGAGCCAGCGGGCCTGCCACGATCACGCATACCCAGGCTCACTCATCGTTGGAGTCCTCCTCCTCCTCCTCCAGGTCGCCGTTCTCCTCCTCCTCAGGTTCCTCCTCATCCTGGTCGCCCTGCATCTCCTCGAGCTTAGCCTTGAGCTCCGCCTTCGAGAGTTTGGCACCGGGCTTCGCTTTCACCTTCCCCTGAGGCTTGCTCCTCGACTTGGCCTTCGGCTTCGGCTTCGTGTCAGCCTTGGCCTCAGCCTTGGCCTTCGGTTTGCTCCCCTTCTTTCCCGTCATGAGAGCTTTCACCTCAGCCTCGAAGAGGTTGGACGTGTCGTCCTGCATGAGGCTGAAGACACGCACGATCAACTCCTTCAAAAAGAGCGCCTTGTGCGCGTCGGTCCACATCACCCCCACGTAGGCACACTTGCGCTCGATCGCAGCGATGGCTGGGTTGGGGTCCACGCTGGTAAGGTTCACCACAACTTTCGCCTATGTGGCGCCCAGAAAAAGGGGGAGGACACGGACTGGGGCAAGGGGGAATATGGAGGAGGAGGAGGAGGAGGAGGAGGAGGAGGAGGAGGAGGTGGAGGGCGAGGAGGTCAGAGGAGGAGGACGAGGAAGGGAAGGAGGAGGAGGAGGAGGAGGAGAAGGAGGATAAGGACGACAAGGAGGAGGAGGAGTAGGAGGAGGAGGATGAGGAGGAGGAGGTAGGTCATAGGGAGTCGTCGTCGGCCCCCCCTTTCCCTCCACCGTCCACCCTCCTTCCCTCCACCTCCTTACCTTCCACCTTCCTCCAACCTCCCTCCATCTGCCATCCGCCTTGAACCAGTCAATCATATTCAAGTAGTACTCCACAGACTCGGCCCCGTAGCTCGCGGGCTCGATGGTCTGGTTGGTCCTCGGCTTCTGGTGCGAATTGTCCTCGTCGTCCTGAGCAGCGCGGCCGTCCGTGCCGCCGACCGCGATGATGCCCCCGGCGCCGTAGAGTTTCTTCTTGTCCGCGTAGGATATCTGCCAGAGCGATTCCACGTCTGGCATCGCCACAGGGCCAAGGCAGTTGGATCTCACCGAGCAGTCGTAGTGCGAATGCTTGCGCTCCTCGAGGTTCAGCGGGTTCGCAGTCACGATGAAGCCAAATTCCATGACATCCAGGGGTCCGCGCGCCTTGGCACGACGCTCTGCGACGGTGTCCTCAGCATAATGTATGAAGATCGCCTTCTTCTCCTTGGGCAGCATCTTCCCGTCCTCCCCGACAAAAGCAGACAACATATCATGTTCGTTCCCAGCTTTGCCAGCGACGGTCAAGAAGAAAACGTCGTCGGGGGGGATGCACACGCGTTGGTTCTGGACCTCCATCAAGGACCCTGTCAACTTGCGGACGTGCACCTTCCTCAGAGGCGGGTACCTGTACGCGGGCCGCGACATGCTCTCCCCGGCCTGCTTCACGTCGTAGATGACGAGCTTGGTCCCCGAGCCTTTCAGCGCTGGGACCTCCTTGAAGGAGTTGATCATGGAGACCTCGGAGGAGCCTTCGACGACAAGGCAGACCTTCTCGCGCACCACCTTCTCCGCGTAGTCCAACCACTTCTTCAGCTTGTCCTCGGTGTCCGCATCCGCGGTGCCAGTGCCACCTTCTTCCATTTTCTTCATGATCTTGATCTTGATTCCATCCACCATGTCGGCGGGCTGACCATCTGCGTCCATATCATCATCTGCGTCTGATGTCTGGTCATGGCTCCCTCTGGCGCCTGAGTCAGTCGGCTTCCCGCTCTTCTCCGCCTCCAGCGCCTCGTCGATCTTGGCCAGGTCGTCGGCGAAGACCCCGTCCAGGAGGTCGTTCGCAGTCTTGCTGTGGTTCGCAGCGTTGCGGATCTGGCTCTCGTAGTCCTCCTTATACAGCAGCGACTGAGGACATCAACAAAAATGTCCACCCAGATCCCCTACCTCCCCTCTCCTCCTTCTCCCCTCTCCCCCCCTCTCCCCCCCTGCCCCCGACCGTCCACCTCGCTGCTCCAGGGCAGGCAAGGTAGGCGGACGAGATGGCCCAGGCCCACGAGGCCCGCCGCCGCAGGGGGGGAGAGGGAGAAAAGAAGGAAGTAGGAGGAGAGAGCTGAGGTAGGATGAGAGGCACACGAGGAGGACGAGTCCCGATCAGCCCTCTGGGCGCAGGTGGTTGAGAACGAGATTTGTCGTTTCTCTTGCTAAATTACTTGGGTGAGAGGCTTGCCCATCCCCACCCCCACCCCCTGGGCCCAGGAAGGGGGGGCGCGACCCTGGGGCGTCCAAGATGACACACTATGAGGGCCTTAGAGAGCCCAAGATGGCCTCCAATATTCTTCCAGATGGATCAAGATAGTCTAGACCTAAGACAGCCCCAAGACGGTTCCAAGTGCCCTGCGAACTGCCCAAGGGGGCGTCCCAGAAACCGCAATCTTGCAAAGGCCCAAGGCAAATCAATGAGTTTTGCCCTCTCGGCGTTTCTCTTCCGATAAGCTTTTGAGGCATCAAGACGGCCCCACTACGGCCGAAGGGATCCCCGAGAGGAGCCCAACAAGAGGGCCCCGCGCAAGAGCGCTCCAAAAGCGGCCCTGCAGGACACCAGCGCTGCATTTTGGAGCCTCCCGGGGTACGGGGGGCGACCTGAATTGATCACCCCCTCTCTTTGAGCCACGGGGGCCAAGACTGCCCCCGCGAGGCCTCCCAGGGCACCCCAACGGAGCGCCAACAAACGCCCCGCAACAACCCCCAAAGGGCCCCAAGAGGCAACAACAGTTCAAACGTTTAAGGAAAATCCGTGTTTTTGCGTTCTCGCCTTTTTGCTTATGTTGACCTTCCGAAGCCTCAAGATGACTCGGATTGCAGAGGTTTGCATGGTCTTTTGAGGGTCATTACAGGGTCTTTGCAGGCAGGGTCGCTGCAAGGGTCTCGGCAGGGTCTTTGCAAAGGGATTGTTTCAATCAGGAGGCTCGCGGATCGATAGCTTAGCGACGGTTTCATGGTTGATTCGCTTTCATCGTCGTTTCTTTCTTCCTCTCCCATCCATCTACTTGTTCATTATAATTTTTCCTTTCTTCCTCATCCTGTTCTCCTTTCCTCATCCATCTTCCCGCTGCCAAAGATGGCCCCCCCGTTCCGAGAGGCTTTCGAGATAACTCCAAGGCGCCCCACAAGACCACGCATCTGAAATCTTTTGGGGCCCCGTGAGACTCCAGAAGAATCCGAGAGGGGCCTCGCTGCCCCCGAAACGCTTTCAAGGTGGTTGTTCCGCTGCATGCTTCTACACATCCTGATCAAGTCAACTCGCCTGCCGATCTGTTTCTGGATGGGCTGCTTGGCATACGCGGAGCGTCAATATTTCTGTTTGTGGGGCGGCAACACCTCGACGAAACGCACCAGCATCTGCCCAGACTCCGGCAGCAACGCCACCCAGGAGATATCGTGCCCTAGGTCGCCGGGCTCGCCGAACAAGGTGTAGTACTCAACGTGGGACCTCGTTATCTTCATGACCACGTCCCGGGTGTCAGGGCTGAACTTCTGGGCGTAGGTGCTGGCGAGGAGATCCGAGAATTCCCTCCGAAGGTTGGCGCGGTCCACGATGCCCTTGCCGCCAGTGCCTTTACCAACCACGGTCCTGGAGTTGATCTCGGAAACCATCATGTACCTCGCCTTGAGAGCGTGCAGGATGGAGGCGATCGCCCACATGATGTTGTCCTCGGTCTCGGCGCGCTTCACCAGGGCCTCCAAGGTGTAGATGGACTGGAAGGGGTTCACGATGCCATACTGCGCCTCGCACTTGAGCAGCAAATCCCTGATCGAGGGGATCGAAAGGGCACGCCTGTGACACGTGCTCGCAGCATCCACGAACGACTTCGACACGCTTTCACTCAAGTCGTTGAGTTCGCCCTTCTCCGAATACATCTTACTCAAGGTCTCAGCGTTCAGTGTGGTGCCGCACTTCAGCTCCTGATCCCTCTTGTAGACCATGATCTCAAAAGCTCTTGCCATCGAAGTGCGGGACATGCCAGCGTGACGAGCGCCTTCCTGTTCGCGTAGCTGCACGGACCTGGCATAGGCAAAGCAAAACAAAAAAGATGGTGCTGGTGATGTTGATGATGATGATGATGCTGATGATGCAAGTGCTGGTGATGATGATGATGATGTTGATGCTGGTGATGATGATGGTGATGGTGGTGGTTGTGATGGTGATGATGATGATGATGATGCTGATGATGATGATGCTGATGGTGGTGGTGGTGGTGACGATGATGATGCTGATGATGATGGTGGCGATGATGATGACGAGGAGGGTGAGGAGGAGGAGGAGGAGAAACAGGAGCAGGAGCAGGGGGAGGATGAGGGGGGGGGACAGGAGGATAATGAGGAGGACGAGGAGGGGGAGGAGGAGGAGGGGGAGGAGGAGGAGGAGGAGGAGGAGGAGGCGAAGAAACA
This sequence comes from Prorocentrum cordatum, assembly GCA_963575745.1. Lineage (NCBI taxonomy): Eukaryota > Dinophyceae > Prorocentrales > Prorocentraceae > Prorocentrum > Prorocentrum cordatum. Next base: position 854,215 of record CAUYUJ010011780.1, read on the forward strand.
TCAGGAGGATGGAACAGGGATCTAGAGGACGAAGAGCAGGGGGCAGCGGGGGGGGGAAGGTGCAGAGGTGTGCGGCTGTTTATGCGATGGCGACCTCCAGTACTTTTCGTCCTCATTCGTGATGATTTCGAAAGCGAAGGTCGTGCTGAGCAACAGGCGGCGCCACCCACGAAGCTCGTCCGCGTCCGCGCCCGAGTCGCACGCCTGGCCGACCCGGATGATGAGCGCGTGTGCCATCTCTAACGGGCTGAGGCACATCAGCGAACCTTTCATGTCATTCACGTCCGAGCATGCTTTCACGGCGATAGTGAAGACAAAGTCGGTCCGATTCGGGAGTTTCTGGGGTAAGGCCAAGCATGATCCCACTGCTACTACCTCTTCCTCGTCCTCCTCCTCTTCCTCCTCCTCCTTTATCCTTCCCTTCTCTTGGTTTGTCTCTCCTTGTTCGTCCTTCTCCTTCCCCTCATCCACCTTCTCTTTGTCCTCCTCACCCCATTCCCTCCCAATGGTGGGTTCGGGGAACGAACGCGTTCAAACCAACGCGTGCGTCCTTGAAGAAGTGCGTCTTGAGTCGCTCCACCTGGCCCTCGTTGTAGGGGACGCCCTCGGCCATCACGCGGTAGATGTCCATCCAGAACAGGTTGCACCCAGCCTTGTAGGTGGCCGTGGGATCATCAGGGACGAGACGAGCAGCCATCTCCTCCATGTTGAACGGCGCTTGGTCGCCCCTCTCGTAGGCAGGCAATCCTGGGTCGATGCCCAGGGGCTCGTCGTGAAAGACGATCTTCATGATGTCATTGTTCTTCATCATCATAATGGCCGCCTGCACCTTGGCGTAGTGGGCGTTATTGAAGTCGTCGTGCACGAGCTCAGGATCGCGCGACCCGGGCACGACAGCAGAACGACCGTCCCCGTCATCAGCACCCACGCGCCCGCGCTTGACAGCGCCGCGGCCTTGCTGCTGACTCTGGGCACGCTTCGACCCCTTGGGCGCCATTGCTCCGAGCGGTCGGGTGAGGAGATCTGACAGGGATATCTGATTCTTGAATCGCGAAGGTTCGCAGCCTGAGACGATGAGAGCCTCGAACCAGTGTGCTAACACAGTGACTGATGAGAAAAACTGGCGTGGAAGGGCAGAGAGTGGGCGGATGGAGGTGGGGAAGAGAGGAGGAGGGACGACTGAGGGGAGGAGGGAAGGAGGGAGGAGGGAGGGAGGGAGGAGGGAGGGAGGGAGGGGGTGTGAGAGGGGGGAGGAGAGAGGAGGGAGGGAGGAGAGAAGGAGGAAGGAGAGAGGGAGGACAGGGTGTGAGCAGGCATGCAGAGTCAGTGCGAGCAGCGGTGGCCCCGACGCGCGAGGCCACATCGACGCCCCCGGGGTAGTCTCCTATTTCTTCGGGTAGCTCTTACTATAATATAAGCTCTGTCGACATTCCGCTGCAGGGACCACCCATGCCTCCCCTCCTCCGCCCCTCCCTCATCTGCCACTCCTTCTTCCCCCATATGTCACTGGCTCTGTCGAGCGGCCCGCCGTGCGAGAAATGGACGTGCAATTGCATCGCGCCGAGACGACTCGGCGAAGGACAGCAGCCAACGGATCAGCCAATTGATCAGCGACCCACCTTAAACCCAATGGCTGGGAGCAACTTCTTCAGAATCGTACCAGCCCTCTAGGCTCTAGGTCGCGATTGTTTAGGGTGTTATCTCTTCCAATCTCCCTCTTTCCCTTCAGTGAGGGGCTTGCCCCCGCCCTCTGGGTCTGGTCGGGCGGTGGGCGCGACCCACCGGAGGCTCCAAGATGCCCCAAGGAGGTTCCAAGAGGGCGTTGAGAGCCCCTCCAAATGGCGTTCGATATATACTAGGATAGCTTATGATAGCTTCCAACATGCTCCAAGAGGCTCCTCGACTGATCCAAGATGGGCACATGTGGTCACGGAGCCTTCCACGGAGCCCCCCGCGAGAAGCCTACATTCTTCAAACATGTTTAGAACATGTTCTAAACATGTTTAGAACATGTTTAGAACATGTGTAGAACGCCGTTTCGCTTCTGATAGGAATCTGATGCTTCAAAATGGCCCCACGACCGCTCAGCGCGATGCCCAAGATGGACCAAAACGGCTCTGAGGGCGCCCACCGTCGCCACAAATTGCGCCGCAAGAGCGACGCCAGAGGCCATCTTGGGGGATCCTGAAGGGGGCCATCGATGTCCTCCAGATGGCCCCGGGAGGAACTCTACGGCACCAAATGACACCCAAGATGCCCGCAATATATCCAAATTGAACCCAGCTTGCCCGAGGGCCCCAGGAGCCCTCCCAGACCGCCAAGTGGCCCCTGAATAAGCACCCAAAAGGCCTGTAGCCCGTTTTCTGTCCTCTTCCTCCTCGTCCTCCTCCTCCTGGTCCTTCTCCTCCTCCCCCGCCTCATTCCTCCTCATCCTCCTCCTCCCATTGTTCTTCTCCCTCGAACGGGTCTGAGGTTCCCGACATCGTTTCTGGATGGGTTGATGGGGTTACGCGAAGCGTCAAACATTGATTCGACCACTGTCTGCGTCATTGCATTGCCAATGGCGCGTCCTATCTGGGCGTCACTGAGACCACTTGTGTCGATGTCCGACGGGCTCATGCCCTGAATGCGGAAAAGTTCGGCCTGCGACATACGGCGACCGTGTTTTAACAACCAGTGCCCCCCAGTAGAGCCCCTAGACGCAGTGAGGCATGGGGCCAATTCAATCATGCAATTCATGTTGCTACTACTATCATCTACGCATGCCACAACCCTCGCGGGATCGAAGCCCCGCTCACGCACGCGCTTGCGTGCCTGGACGACCATTTTGTATTGATGAGGGGCCGAGGGGTTCTGGTTTGGACGATGCGGTGGGTGGCGGTCCAGGAAGTTGCTCAGCTTGACGAGGGGCTTGGGCGCGGGGAACTTGAAGGTGCCGGAACCCTTGTACCCCACGATGTAGATGCGGGGGCGGTTCTTGAGAGGGGAAGAAGAGCTGGAGGAGGAGGAGGAGGAGGACCCAGGAGGAGGAGGAGGAGGGGTCTGAATCACTCAAGATCTGGGGATGCGTGAGTCCCCCCAATCCTCTTATTTCTCCTGCTCCTCCTGCTCCTCGTCCTCCTCCTCTATCCTCCTCTATCCTCCGCCTCATCCGTCCATTAAACAACCGTGTGTCCTGCGGCACAGAGTAGTGCTTGGAGTTGAGCTCCCTCCACACCACAGTGTAAATATGGTTCCCCTTGTCATCGGTGATGCCCTTCAAGGCGGTCAGAATGCGCTCGAACGTTTCCGGGTGATAGGTAACCAAACCTTTCACGTTTTCGAGAAGGAAGGCTTTGGGGCGGTGTTGTTTGATAAACTTGATCAAATGGTACACGATTGTGCCACGGCCTTGTTCGTCATCTTCACCTTGCTTCAGACCTCCCACAGAGAAGGGTTGGCAGGGAAATCCACCCACGAATGAATCGGGGGTGGACGTGATGTTATTGATGAACGGCTGCTTGGTGACGTCTGAAACGATAATCTCAGGATCATGATTGTTCCCAATGAACAGCCTCATGTACGCATCTTTTTCAGCAGCAATCATCAAACGGTGGGGCACACCTAAATTGGATAAAGCGAAGCCTTCTGTGCACATCCCCGAACATGCAGAGGCGACCTTCAACTTACGCTTGATCACCTTTTTCATGGGTGGCGGCATCTGTTCCTCCTGGGTCCTATGATGGTGGTGTTCTGTGACAGCGACCTCCAAGGATGCAGTCTGAGCCAACCCGGCGGCGGGCTCCCTGGGCGTCACCGTTCCCTTCCTCCGCCTCCCTTTCCTCCATTCTCCTCCCCCCCATCGGGTCATCCTCCTGCTGTTTATGCTGCTAATCCTCGTCGTTATCCTCATCCCGTTTCGTGAGTCGGGGATGCCATCGATTGACGAGATATGTTACCCCAGTGCGACCCTGCCTAGAAGTTGGAGCCCCTAGGAAAGCAGCATCATTTGTTATGCTATGCTATGCCATGCTATGCTGCGCTATGATATGCACTGCTATGCTGCGCTATGCTATGGTATGTTATGCTACGATAAGATATGAGATGTCATGCTGCGCTGTGCTCTGCTAAGCTATGCTATGATATGATAATATGTGCTATGCTATGCTATGATATGCTAAGCCAGGATGCGCTATGCTATGCGATGGTTTGCTAGTATTGGCTATGCCATGCTATGCTATGCTATGCTAATGCAGCGCTGCGCTAAGGCTAAGCTAAGCTAAGCTAAGCTAAGCTAAGCTAAGCTAAGGCTAAGCTAAAGCTAAGCTAAGCTAGGCTAAGCTAAGCTAACCCTCTAGACAGAGTATATGTAGGGAATTACACCCATGCTAAAGCTCAGTGAAGCTAATATGAAGGTAAGCTAAGCTAAGACCAACCTGAGCTAGGATGAAGTTAAGCTAAGCTAAGATGAAATAAGCTAAGCTAAGATGAGATAAGCAACGCCAAGCTAAGGTGACGTAGCTGGGGGAACCACGGGGCGGATACCGGGGGAACCGCCCGGAGCGAACCCCACTGCAAGATGTAGAAAGAACCCTCTAGGCAGAGCCCAGGTAGGCCCTTAGGGAACATACCTTGCCAGCTCATGGACGTCCCCGGTCGGCGAGAGGGACGTCTTCCAGCAGTCGGGGACGTCCCCGAGCGGGAGACGCCGCTCTCGCCAATCGGGGACGTCTCCGATTGGCGGGAGGCGCCACTCTCGCCAATCGGGGACGTCCCCGATCAGCGGGACACGTCCCTCCCGTCGGGGACGTCCCCGATCGGCAGGAGACGTCCCTCCCGCCAATCGGGGACGTCCCCGATTGGCGGGAGACGTCACTCTCGCCAATCGGGGACGTCCCCGATTGGCGGGAGACGTCCCTCCCGCCAATCGGGGATGTCCCCGATTGGCGGGAGACGCCCCTCCCGCCAATCGGGGACGTCCCCGATTGGCGGGAGACGCCTCTCTCGCCAATCGGGGACGTCCCCGATTGGCGGGAGGCGCCAGGCGCCACTCTCGCCAATCGGGGACGTCCCCGATCGGCGGGAGACGTCCCTCCCGCCAATCGGGGACGTCCCCGATTGGCGGGAGACGTCCCTCCATCGGGGACGTCCCCGATTGGCGGGAGACGTCCCTCTCCTCGCCAATCATCGGGGACGTCCCCGATTGGCGGGAGACGCCCCTCCCGCCAATCGGGGACGTCCCCGATTGGCGGGAGACGTCCCTCCCGCCAATCGGGGACGTCCCCGATTGGCGGGGCCCATCTAGCCGACGGAGGTGCAATAAGAAATATTTTGACCGACCCCTCGGACCACTGAACTGCGATGCGAGTGGCGAGAGAGGCGCCCTGGCCACGACGTCTCTCTCGCCAATCGGGGACGTCCCCGATTGGCGAGAGCTACCCTCTGTGGCGTATGGGGGGGGGTGGCTGGCTGGCGCCAGCGTCGCGAGAGACGCTGGCGCCAGCCAGCCACCCCCCCCCATACGCCACAGAGGGTAGCTCTCGCCAATCGGGGACGTCCCCGATTGGCGAGAGAGACGTCGTGGCCAGGGCGCCTCTCTCGCCACTCGCATCGCAGTTCAGCGGTTCGAGCTGGCGTGCGCGCGTGTGCTTAAGGATTATTGGAATCGTTGTGCTCGACCGTCATCTTGGGCCCCTGTGGCACCCTCCGGGAAGGGGCTATCAGGCCAAGATGGCCCCAACATAGGGCACCAGGAAAGGCCTGAGATGGGCCGCGAGAAAACCCAAGAGAGCCGCAACCGAGGGCCCCCCGCCATGACGTCGCATGGCATTGAAGGGCCCTTTTTCGGCTCCGCATGTTGGCTGCACTTCAGAGGCGTAGAGGGCCATCACCATCATCAACATCGTCGTCGCCAGCGTCGCCAACCTCGGCAGCCAAAGCATCGTCGCTACAGGAGGTGCCACCGTCTGGACACACGTCGTCGCAATCGTGGGATCGCGTCGTCGTCGTCGTCCTCGTCGTAAGCATCAGCATCGCCATCGTCATCGCCATCTTATCGTCGCCGCCGCCGTCGTTGTCATCATCACCCGCCCACCACCGACCCACCGTACCCCTCACCAGCATCGCCGTCGTCATCGTCATCTTCACAACCCATCACCAAATCATCGTAGTCGTTATCATCATCACCATCATCACCACCACCATCATCCTCAGTAACACCATCACCATCATCACCATAATCATCATCATCAACATGCTACTCATCACAACCACCACCATCAGGATCATCATCACCACCACCACCATCGCATCATCATCATCTTCATGTTCATAAACAGTATCACAGTCGCCACCGTCATGGCCTTCATCATCACCACCACCATCACCACCGCCATCGTCAGCATCATCATCACCCTCATCATCACCACCATCATCATCAGCATTATCCTCATCCGGTGACGATTCACATCGCAGAGTCTGAAGTGCATGGCACTGCGACACTGAAATCAGAAAACCCACCACTGCGACACTGAAATCAGAAAACCCATTTTGGTAGGGATCAGCACTTGGGCCAGTGCTGATCCCTACCAACACGCCTGCACAGCCATCTTACATGTATCAAACATCCCTGGAGATGGGCACCAGTGTCCAGCAGCTTTCATTTTGCTCACGGATTAAAGTTCCAAGAACGCCCATCATCATTATCATCATCACCACCACCGACACCATCGTCATCGTTATCGTCGTCGTCATCGCCATCGCCATCGTCATCGTCGTCATCTCTGTCACCGTTGTCACTCCTCATCTTCCTCCTCCCCCTCCTCCTCCTCCTCCTCCTTCCCATCATCATCATCATCATCGTCATCATCATCATCATCATCATCATCATCATCATCATTCCCCCTCCTTCCCGTGCTTGCGCGTCTCCCTTGCGCTCTCCTGCCCTCCCGCATCCTCGCCCCCTCTCCACGCTAAACCTGCACCTCCAGTAGCTGTTTGGGGCAGGGGCCACAAGCGAGAGGGTATGGGTGTGTTCCTCCCTCCTCCTGCCCCTGGTCCTCCTCCTCTTCCTCCTCCTCCTCCTCCTCCTCCTCCTCCTCCTCCTCTCTTCGGACCTGCCTACAACGGTAGTTCCTTCTCCCCCGCCCACTCTGTTGATTGCCCTAATGGCCCTTAGGAGACGCGCGCCTTATGTATCCCGGTCCCTGCTCACTGCAGCTGTCGCCTCGCCGAGAGCTCCTTTGAGGTTGAAAGGTGCCTCCCCCGGGGTCCTCTTGAGTTAACCATGGGCCCCGTTTCCCTGAGACGTGTTTGTATTCAGGGAGGGGGGATGGAGGATGAGATGGCGCACGTGAGGGGGTGGGGGGCTCGAGGAATTGAGGCACTTAGGTGAGCGGGGATACTGTCTGCGCTGGCTGCACGTTAAGGTGGTGCTGATGATGATGATGATGGTGTATTAGTGTTGTTGCCCAGTTATGCAGCAGCTGCTGCTGACGAGGTCGCACACTCCCTGGGTGCTCGTGCCTGGCAGCAGATGCGTTGGAGGAAAAAAATTGGGTCGAAGAGGGGGCTCTTAAAGGTGGAGGCAGGGCGGGGAGAAACGGGATGCAGACTTGCCCAAGCTCGCACCACGGGTTTAAGCATGCACCAGCAACCTCAGGTGGCACACATTCCACTGCTGCTGTTGATCAGATCAACCCTAGATATGAATTCGAGGAACGAGGCGCTGTCAAACACATTCCCCAAAGTGTCGAACACAGCGTTCTGACGCTCAGCAACAGTTGTCAGGCCCAACGCATCTTTGACCCTGTTGGTCCCAACACATTTCAAACATCTACCTACGAATGCCTTTTTGGACCCGATTTTCCTCCACTTGGTCCCAGGCAGCACAAAACTTGCATCGACTAGCTTCGCGAGCTCTGGGTGCACGCGTTGAAACTCACGGGACATCCAAACGAAACGCTTGGTGCTGGTGGCAGCGTGGTATTTCAAACATGCCCCAGCGCGCCCCCCGCTAATGAGAAACCGAGGGCACACGATCCTTAAACCTTTCAGGGAGGCCAGCCACGAATTCCGCTGACCTGGCCGACTTGGATCTTCGACAAGAAAGATTTGTGCGTCCATCCTGTCGTGATCAACAACAAAACGATGCTTCTGTACAGCGGCAACAAAATCTGATGGGTCGAGCCCACGCCCGAAAAACACATGCATGCCAGCAAGCTCAATCACCGGAGCCCTGCACAGTATCTTGGATGCTGTCAGACGCTTCTGCTCCCTGGCAACCTCGACCTTGCGCTGACGCCTGACCAGCTCGCCAGCAAGCTCCACGTCTCTGTCGTCAATCTCTGAAGGAAGGGCGTGATTGTCCACAATAGCTTGAATCCAACCAGCCCTCCTTTCGGGTGTGAGTGGTTTATGGTGTTTGCTCTTCTATCCCCCTTCTTCCCCTTCGGGGAGGGGTGTACATGCCCCCCCCCGCCCCATTCCCTTGGGTCTTGACGGGCGGGGCGGGGTGGGGGGGCATCAGAACGCACACGATGAGGCGGGCATATGCGGCCATGGAACCTCCTATCAAGGAGGCAGCCAAGACATGGAAACCTTCCAAAAACGCATGGATGAACATGGATTGCTGGTGGCGTCGCCTTTTTGCTCCCGATGTCCCGAGAGAGCCCCGAGGGGGGCCCTCGATGGCCCCGAGACGGCCCCGCGCCCACGATCCGATATCGACGCCCTCCAAGATGGCGCCAAGATGGCGTCTATGGTCTTCAAGAGGGCCCCACTAAGATGGCTCGGAGATGCGCCCAAGAAGCCTCAGGAGGCACCCAAGAAACCCCCAGGCCCCCAAGAGGCCCAAAAGCCCCCCAGTCCGCCAAGACGCGTCCAAGAAGTGCCTCTAACGCTTCTGCTCGCCCTCCTCCTCATCCCCATCCTCCTCCCCATACTCCGCCTCCTCATCCTCGTCCTCCTCGCCCCTCCCTCATCCATGCGTCTCCTCCTTCGTGTCCCCTCTCTGTGTATTTGATCACCTCAGATCGCCAGGGTATCGTTTCGGGATGGGCTGGTAGGGATGCGCGAAACGTCAGGGATTCTGGATTTCTTGACCTTGTTCTGAAGGAAGGCAATCTCATTCAAAAATGCCCCATCGATCTCATCTGGCCCCCCATCCAGAGCTCGCCGCTTAGTCGACGATGCCGATTTCCATGGAGCGTTCACCACCGCCTTCGTCACAGCATCGCGCCGGCCCCGGATCCACTGCGCCTCCGCGCCCTTCTTGCCAACCTGGGGGCTCGGAAACGAGCCGAGCGGAGTTCGACGGCGAGCCGCCCCCCCCCCCCTTGGGGCTGGGGAAGAGACCTGGGCAGCAGTGGAGGGCCTGGCCAGGGGAGGCGGGGAGGCCTGGGCTCGTCGTCGTCATCGTCGTCGTCGTCATCGTCATCGTCGTCATCTGCATCGTCGCCGCCGTGGTGCAACCTTCCGAATGTTCTTGTCGATGCGATTCATCATGCGCCTCCGAACCGAGCCGAAGATGCGCACCCACACCTTCTGGGCCCGCTCGCACACCTGGTCGTGCTCGCTCTCCGGGATGTCGAGGATCGCGATGTCCACCGCCTCGCTGCATTCAGACATGTGGTGGCGGCGCTTGTCGAAGATCCATTCCTGTCGGCGCGAGGGCCGTAGGCTTCAGGATGCTTCATAATGCCTCAGGAAGCCTCAGGAGGCCACGGGGCCCCCCGTCGTGCTTCGGGGCGGGAAGATGAGGAGGAGGAGGAGGAGGAGGAGGAGGAGGAGGAGGAGGAGGAAAAATGAGGAGGAGGAGGAGGAGGGAGGAGAAACGTCCTCTCATTATCCTCATCCTTTCTCCTCCTTCTCATCCATATTCTCATCATCCTCCTCCTTCTCCTCCTCTTTCTCCTTTTTCTCCTCCACCCTCATCATCATTCCTCGTCCTCCCTCCTCCTCCTCCTCCTCCTCACCCTCATCCCTGAGTAATGGAACTCGCTAGCCCCATCGACCCCATTTGATATCACCCGGAGTCCACTCTCGAGAACATCTGCTCGACTCCAGATGTGACGCAGCCCTGCCACGCGCACGCACGTCGCAACGCCTTCTTCAAGGTCACAACCTTGCCCCAGAACTTCTGGTTCGGCTGGGAACTCAACCTCGTGATGGCCGCTCTCCAAGCATCGATGGTGGTCATGCCCTTGCTCTGGCCCTTGATGTTCGCCGCGAAGGGCATGATCATGTCGATCTGGGCCTTCAGCTTCGACGCCGAGAGGCCCAGCACCTGAGCCAACCGCGCCATGCTGGTCTGACGTCCGTGTCCGTCAGCACCGTAGACATCGAAGTTATCAAGTCGAAACACTGACAAACAATGGGTGACATCCCACTTCGGGAACTCGGCCTGGATGGTGCACGTAGCCAGATACACCCATGAACGCATTCGCTGCAAGCACCTGTCAAGAATATCATCTGACACGCCACCCCCGATGGTTTTTGAGCCTCTGGCAAGGACCACCACATACGTAGACTGAAGCACTGTCAGAGCATGCCTTGTGTAGCCGAACCTCCAGCAATTGCCCTGGACGAAGAGGTAGTCAATTCGCATGCGGTACTGCTCGTGAACTTCGACAGCCGATCCTGGGTCGTGCGTTCCCGTGTCGTAGTAGCGAGCCAGCATGAGAGATTCATCGCCAGCGTCCGCGAGTAAGGCCAGCATCACAAGTCGCTCGTTGTCGATGAAACTCAAGTGCTCTAGAGCAGTCTTCCCGTCCTGCTTTCCAGATTTGGCGCGCCATGCCTCGATGAGAGTGGACAGGACTGCTGGCAGGTACATGATGAACCGCCCCATCGGCTTGGTGCAGGACTCAAACCTCACTTTGCATGCACGTAAGTGGCGCACCGATGTACAACTCTTCCTGGTTGGATGATGCTTGAGATCATGAACGATACACTTGACGTGCCTGCTAAACATACTCTTGAAAACCTCAGAATGTTCAATCACCATGCAAGCAGAGCCCTTGCCCAACACGAGGGTCTGGATCGTCTCCTTCATGTAGGGATCTCGATTCCAAGGTCGGGAAGTGATCCTCTGGAGCGCAGCCCACAAGAACAGCCAGGACTATCGACCTCCCCAGGCCTCCCCTCAGGTTGAGGGGAGGCGGGGTCCTCATTATCCACCTACTGGCGATCTGGGAGAGAATATTGAGTAGAGTAGACCAAAGCTGAGTAGAGGAGAAGCTGTAACCATACTAGAGTAGACTAGAGTACAATATAGTAAAGTAGAGTAGACTATGTTAGAAAAGAGGAGAGTAGAGTAGAGTAAAATAGGGTAGAGTAGAGTAGGGGGAAAGTAGAGTAGAGCAGGCGAAAATTATAGTCTAGTAGAATAATAGAGTAGAGTAGAGTAGAGTAGCAGAGTAGAATTAGTAGAGTCGAGTAGAGCAGAGTCGACCATACTAGAGTAGAGTAAGGGTATCGAGTAGAGCAGAGTAGACCCGCAAGGGCTGTCTTGCACGTGTGCGTCAGCGCCGCCGTTTTGATTGTCCCAGGAGCTCTTACTTCCCCGAGTGAGCCATTGGCCCAATGCCGGGCCACGGAGGCTACGAGTTATGTTTGCAGAACCCTCACATCCTCTTTACAGAGTGGGCGCTGTCCTTCTTAAACACGAGCACCCCTGGAAGGTAATCCTTCAGGCCGTCGACCACGTCGCTATGGAGCAATCGACCAGCTAGCATTTCATCCGCTGCAGCGTCGGTGTCAAACAGGTCCACGCAGCTGCGAACATGTTCCTCCAATTGTGCGTCCATGACGTTCATGTCTTTGACGCTGCGCAACTTCCGGTCAGGTACATCCTCAAAACAAATGCCATGCAGTGGAGTGCAGAACGATTGCATGATGTTCTTTGTGGCCAGCGCCACGCCCGCCGCCCCGCGGCCATGGTCCAATACGTGGCAATGCCCAAGCACTCCAGTCTTGTACTCAAGCTTGTCCGTAGCCGCAGTGAATTTGATCAAGAGCCGCTTGCCTGCGACGTCCTGGTGGATACCGATGCTGGAAGCCTTCCGCATGAAGGCCCGATACTGCTGTTTTCTGGCTTCTTTCAAGCAGAAGAGTAGTTTAGCCATCTTCCGGGCCGCGCCCACTCCCTGAACTCCATGCCGAGTTGCTGTCCCCTGTTGTTTAGCAGTGAGCGCCTTCTTGAAATCACCCACGGGAGGCGCTTGCGATGGTCGAGGGGGGGTCTCGAGGCCGAACATGGACGCAACTGCCCTGCGATGTTGATCGGAGTCGTGGTGCTTGATGAGGTTGTAGGTCGACGTCGCATGGAAGCTGCTGACCTCGCTGCGAGAAAACTTACCAACTGTGCACGCCTTGCAGCCAAGAGAAACCGACTCGCCATCACAGCACACCCGGACCCATGATCCTTTAGATGCATCTCCTGGGGTCAGTGCCAGTCGACGCTCGTATACACCTTTGTCCAAGGAATCTCGGACCTGACACATCACGCAGAATGCCCAGCCACATCGCGCGTGCGTTCTCAGTGCCAAAATACTCGATTCGTCGCTGGGCTTCTCTGCGAGCGGAAAACGTGTCATCATATTCTTGAGCCAAAACGGCTACGGGGATCGGCGATGTTGGGAAACAGGCTTCTTATCCAACCAGCCCTGTGAGCGTAGGTGGTTTAACGAGTTGTGCCATCTCTCTGGCCAAATCCTTCCTTCCCCTGCTCGGGGGAGGGGGTCACCCCTCCCCCCACCTCATGCCCTGGGCCTAGGAGGGGAGAGGGCCCACTGGAGCGTCCAAGATGGCTCGTAGAGGGCCTTAGAAGGTCCAAGATAGCCTGCAATATGGTTCAATATATTTCAAGATGGCTCAAGATGTCTCTGACATACGTCCAAGAGACCCCAAGACAGCCCCCCCCCCCCAAGGCGGCTCCAAGTGCTTTTAGAAGTGCCTAAGAAAGCTTTCAATAAGCCAGTACCTAAAGCACCCTTCTCGACGTTTCACTTCCGATGAGCTCTTGAGACCTCAGGATGGCCCCAAGATGGCCCAATGCCAAAGAGCGCCCCAAAAGCGGCCAAGAGGACTTCAAGACGGTTGGGACCTCCGGGGAGGGGGCCTGAAGTACTTACCCACCCCTCTTTGAGCCATGGCGCCCAAAGAGGGCACAGCGAGGTCTCCCAGACCCCCCAAAGAAGGCGCCCCAGAAGAGCCTCAAAAGGACTTCAAGAGAAACAACCATTGAAACACCTAACGGCAATCAATGTGTTTGCGTTCTCGCCTTTTCACGTCCGAGGCCTTGATTGGTTGGGCTGTAAGTTTATTGCAGGGTCTTTGCATGGTCTTTGAAAGATCATCGCATGGTCTTTGCAAGGTCTTTGTGGGGCCGTTGCAGGGGTCTTTGCAGGGCCTTTGCGATGGGGGGTGTAGTAGGTTTAAAGCTCCGCGATGATTTCACGGTTGACTCGTCGTTGCCGCCGTCGCTTTCATCGTTGTCTCCTTCTTCTCCCCAGCAATCTATTGGTTCATCCTCTTTTTCCTTTCTTCCTCACCCCGTTTTCCTTTCCTCCTTCCTCCCGTTGTCAAAGATACATTCCCCGCCCCGAAATGCTTTCAATATAACTTTAAGAGGGGCCCCAGAAGACTCCACTGAAGCCGCCACGCCATGAGAAACGCACTGATCTCGCTGTTTCAGCGCCCCCGAAACACTTTCGAGGTGGTTGTTCTGCTGTGTGCTTCTACACTTCCCTGATCAAGGCATCTCGCTTGGCGATCTGGTTCTGGATGGGCTGGTGGGGATACGCAGAGCGCCAAGAATTTCGCAGTTCAGGCCGCAATGTTGTTCGCGCCGCATTGCCTGCAACGCCGTCCTCCTTTTTCTCCTCCTGTTTCGTCCGTCGGCTCTCTCCTCCACTCCTCCCCTCCTCCTCAATCTCCTCCCCCCTCCCCTCCTCCTCCTCCTCCTCCTCCTCCTCTCGATATCTCTCCCTCGTCCATATGCACCTCTCGTGGCTGATTTGGGTGGCCCACGCCTCCCGAGACTCGGCGCAGACCCGTCAACGATTTGCCCAGGACCACTCCCAGGGGTCCGAGCGCACCAGTTTCCCATGGGTCGAACAAACGGGATGTGAATAATAGGCGGGGGGGAATTCGATACCTGCCCCCATCCAGCACAGAGCGGCGATGGTGTTGACGATGATGGCGATTATGATGACGATGTTGATGCTGATGATGATGATGATGATGATGATGATGATAATAGTGGTGGTGGTGCTGATGATGATGTTGCTGCTGATGATGATGATGATTATGATGCTGCTGATGCTGGTGATGGTGCTGATGATGATGATGGTGATGATGATGATGATGATGGTGCTGATGGTGGTGGTGCTGATGATGATGATGGTGATGCTGATGATGATGATGTTGATGCCGCTGCTGTTGATGATGATGATGATGATGATGGATGGCGATGGTGTTCGTCATGCAGATAATGGTGATGCTTTTTGTTTCGCAGCGTTTGGTTGCGTTGTGTTGTACATAGCACGCGTGGGTAGACCACGACCTCTCGAACCGCATGCGAGACGTGGGCTAGATATGCACTAAACAAACAGTGCCTAAGACGCGCGTGAGCAGACGGCCATGGAGGCCAACTCAAAATAGGTTCGCAAAGGGGCTCGCCCAACGTGAGCCCATTAGTGGGCTTCTACTGAGCTCACGCGCATGCTGCTGCAATGTCACCAGAAGCCGAAGCGATCAATCCTCTGTCACAGCAGGGTGGCGCAGGCACGATCACTCTCCGAGCTCAATGTCTCCAGCGCAAACATCCTGCGGAGAGGCGGCCGCGACGGCGATGACTGCGCTGCAGACGCCGACGCCGGGGGCGGTGTTGCGGCCGACGTCGAAGCCGAAGACGGTGCCGCGAACCACGATGGCGCTGAGGACGATGATGCCTCATTGTCCTCCTCGTCGTTGCTCTGCACGTCCATGTCGGCAGTTCCGCCGCGCGGGTCCTCGATGGCCGCCAAGCGCGGCGATGGGGACTCGCTGGGCACTGGGCGCGGTCGAGGGGTCACTGGCGCAGGCTGCGCGTCGACCATGTGCCCGACTCCTCGGGGGGCTGGCCACGCCCCGCCGCTGGGATTCTCGCCGCGGGCCAAGCGATTCATCACGGTCCTCGGAACACCCGAAATAGGGGAGAGGTGCGTTCCTGACCTCCAGGAGACTTCCATGGCACTCCCATGCCGTAGGTATTCCGCCTGCTCCTCCATCCTCCTCGTTCTCCTGCCTCGCCCTGCTGCCACTCCTCCCTCTTCTCCTCATTTTCCTCATTATCCTCCGTTTCCTCCTCCTCCTCCTTCTCCTCCTCCTCCTTTCTCCTTCGCTTGCTTACTTTATTATTTCCTTCCTTCCTTCCTTCATTATTTCCTTCCTTCCTTCCTTCCTCTTCTATGTGAGCCTCCTCGGGTTAAGGAACGTACCTCCCCCCATTGCGACTGGCAGGTCCTCCGGTCACCGCCCGTCACCACCCCGTTGCACCTGCTGATCAGGCCCTTAGTATGGTGGCCTCCGTCCGAGCGCCAGTAAGCTCCACAGAAGGTGCAGAACAACACGTTTTGGTGCGGGGGGGCTAGCACCATGACCTGCTTATGGCTATCATGGACAAGCCTGACGAGTGGGTGGGCGTCCGGAGTGCGCCAAAGACCAGGCCGAATGGGTGGGCGGACAAGAGGGCGACGGATCACTAGGTTGTCGGGGTTTGAGTTGACGTCGCCATCCATGTAAATCATCCTGTACTCCTGGGGGCTGCGAGAGCGGGCGGACATTGTCGGCAGTGGCGAGGTGGCCTCTTGGCGAGTTGGGCGCTGACCTGCGAACGAAAATCTTCGAAGCCCAAAAGCTGCCGACGGTGATCACGACAGTCACGCCAATGGTGAGGACGATGATCTTTGTAACTGCGACGGCGACGTTGACGACGATACCAAAGAGACATATATGATGAGGATGATGATGATGATGATACTGATACTGATACTGATACTGATACTGATACTGATACTGATGGTGATGATGATGATGATGATGACATGACTATGATGATGTTCGTAACTATTGACATGCCGATGGTAATGATGGTGATAAGGCAAGGTTGCCCGTGATCAGTATTTGATGGCGGTGGTGATGGTGCTGGTGATTGCGATGGCGGTGATCATGACGAGGATGATTGATCATGATGACTGTGCGCTCCATACAATGGACAGGCGTACTGGACCGACCACGCATGGACCCTTGCTGGCCACAGACGCTGTCGATCCCAGTGCTTTTCGTGAAGTCCTAGACGGTATCCCAAGACGCCCCACACAAGACTGCCCCCCTGAGACATCCCCCAAGACTTCACAGCCACCAAGACGGGGGGTCCTGGTATATACTTGCCCTGGGGTCTGCTGGCGAAGCCAATTTTGCCTGGCCAAGGCCTGGTGGCCCATCACGGCCCATCATGATGACAGACAGGTAGTCAGCAGAACATTCAGAATTATTGCCCCACCGCTGCCCCCAAAAGGACGCGCGCGGGGAGCGACCCTCTTCTGGCCCCAATGGCGGGGATGCCTGCTATAGTGCTCGTCACCGACCCGCCAACACCTCGCCCGCGCCATCGCTTGAGACATCCCCACCACTCTGCAAGCCTCGAAGCCACCCCAAAATGGGGCGGACCAGGGCCTGTAACTTATGCTTGTCGGCCAACCTCCTCCCTCCCTCCGCCTGACTTCTGCTCCTTCTTCTTTTATTCCCTAGCTAGGCTCTGCCTAGAGGGTTCTTACTCTCTTTCTTAAATGGGCTCGCCCCGGGCGGTTCCCCCGGTATCCGCCCCGCGGTTCCCCCAGTTTCGTCCCCTTGGCTTAGCGTTGCTTATCTCATCTTAACTTAGCTTATTTCATCTTAGCTTAGCTTAGCTTCATCTTAGCTCAGGTTTATCTTAGCTTAGCTTACCTTCATCTTAGCTTCGCTGAGCTTTAGCATGGGTGTAATTCCCTACCTGGGCTCCTCCTAGAGGGCTAGCTTAACTTAGCTTAGCATAGCGCAGCGCTGCATTAGCATAGCATAGCATAACATAGCCAAGCATAGCCTAGCGTAGCGTAGCATAGCATAGCATATCGCAGCATATCATATCACATCATAGCATAGCATATCATATCATAGCATAGCATATCATAGCATCGCATCGCGTAGCATAGCGCAGCGCAGCATGACACAACATACCTTATCATACAATATCATAACATAGCGCAGCATATCATATCATAGCAAAGCATAGCATACCGCAGTATAGCATGGCACAGCATAGCTCAGCATAGCATAGCATAGTATAGCAACTAATGCTGCTTTCCTAGGGGCTCCAACTTCTACGTAGGGTCGCACTGGGGTAATAATTTGGTTTGCCAGTTTGGCTAAATCTTGGAGGCTAAAATGCAGCAAAACCAGCAACACAAAATAATCCAATAATCCTTAAGCAGAAGCGAGCCTTGGGGTGCACCTGGAGGCTGAGACTTGCGTTCTAACGCCTGCGACCTCCTGCGCCGTGGCGGCGTGGGGCATTGGCGAGAGCAGCTTTGGGATCAGCGGTTCGCACGGGGTTCGGCAGATCTCCCGCGCGGATCGACCCGCAGCGCCCGCGCGTGCACGCATCTCCGCAGCGCCCACAAAAAAGGAGCTCGACGACGTAGCGCACCACCCCGAAGCCCAGCTCCTGCCAGACTCAGCAGGGGAGGTGCCGCTCTGAACCGGGGCTTCGGCCCCCCTCTCGTGAGAGGCCCAAGGCAGAGTCTGGGCGAGGAGGCGGGCGTCGCCCGCCCGCGCGCCTGCGGCCGCCAGCGCAAGATCTACCCTGGCTTTCGGCTCGAGGGCCCCCCCAGGATGGCTGGGCACCCCGCGACAGGTGGCGCGCGTCGGCGCACCTGCTGCCTCTCGCCCCACCACCATGACCAGCTCCAGCCAGCCTCAGCAGGGCAGGTGCCGTTCTTGACTGGGGCATCGGCCACCCGCTCGTGAGAGGCCCCGTCCAGGGGCTGGGCGGAGGGGCGGGCGTCGACCACCCGCGCGTCTGTGGCCGCCCACACAAGTTCGCTGCACTCCCTTCGGGATCTGCCCTGGCCCCAGGCTCGCGGGCTCCCCCGAGATGGCTCAGCACCCTGAAAACGGCGCCGTGAATCGGCGCGCCTGCAGTTTCTCGTCAAAAACCTCCAGCGCGGCGGCTCTGATCCAGCAGAGCTCGAAAAACATGGATGATCTGCTGCAGTCGTGACCAATGGCGTCGAGCGAACTGCCCCCAAACTTTTGCGACGAGGGGGCGCGCGCACAACAGGGAGGCCCGACGGAGACCCACGGCCCCGCGCACATGTGCAGCGCAGGCCTCACGCACTGCATCGCCCACAGATCCCCCTGAGCCGCCCCTGCGCATAGGACTGTATCTCTGAACAGAGTTATCTCGATGCCGAGCACTGCGTGGGCTGCTGAGAATCGCCGTCAACCATGCCTCGCACCAGTCCCTCCACGGTGGGGGGCCTCTTGCAGGCCATATCCAGTGCGAACTCCAGCCCGCCATCATAGCCAAAAAGGCCCTGCGCTCCCTGACCAGGTCGGGCGGCGGCGGCGGCGGCAGCTCCTCAGGCGGCGGGGGCCCCGTCGGCCCATCTCAGGAGCTGGGCTGCTTTGCCGCTGCAATTTCCCTGGCGATCTGGGCCATCTCGTCGATCGCCTTCTGGTCGCGCTGGGCAGCGGGCGCCGCCGCGGCCGCTGCGCCCGGGCCTCCACCTGCTGCGGCGGAAGCCGCAGCAGCCCCGCTGCCCGCTGGCTGACCGCCTGCCAGGCTGGTGGGCGCCCAAGCTGCTGGCTGCGCCGCGTCTCCTGAGCCCCCGCCTGGCTGGGGGCCCTCTCCCTCTGCATATTGGCGCTGGCGTTTGGCAAAGAGCCGCGCCCGCATCTCGCGCGCCTCCTGCCGTAACTTCTGGATGTTCGCCGTTCTGGGCCCGATCGCGGCCGCGATGGCCTCTTGAATTTGCTTGCCCGTCGTTGTTTTGAGCTCATGCCACTGCGCCTTCTCGCCGCCCTCGACGTCCAGGTCAGACAAGTCCAAAATCTTCCCGTCAACAATCTCGACTGCGTCGATCTCACCATCCCCGTTGGGCCGTCGGGAAAAATAGATCTGGGATCCGACGGGGGCCGCCGCGCCATCGGCCGACCGCTTCCCTTCCGCGTTGAGCAAATCATGCTTGAGCTCCTCCTGCCACTCGAGCATGGCACCGCGCGCCACGACAGCGGCCTCGGTTGTGGCTGCGCTGCGTTCCTCGAGGTAGCTGCGCGCTGCATCTTCTCGCGCGACAAACGCCTCCAGCTGCCCTTCGGGCGCCGCCTCCTTCGCCGAGACCATCTCTTCCAGCGGCGGTGCCCTCGCTGGCTTCGCAGGCTGGGCCGGCGGCGCGACGGCGCCCTCCAGCGACCGCAGCTCGGCCGACGCGTCGCCCCCCAGCGCAACTGCGCCAGGAGGGTCCCCGCGCCCACGTCGCCAGGCTGTGCGGCCGCGCCTCCGGGCTTGGCGGCGCCATGCTGTCGCTGCCCAGGCGGGCGCGCGGGCGGCGCCTGGCTCGGCGGAGACGCTGGCGACCGCGCAGTCCAGACGCCCGTGGCAGCGTCGCGCCACGACAATTCCATGAGCCCCAGCGTCGAGCCACACTGAAAGCAGAAGGCCCCAGGTCTATCTGCATCGACGCGCCGAGCACGAGACGGCATGAGCGGCTTGAGCGGCCTTGCCCATGGGCTCCTGCAGGAGCCCACCCGGAACGCCATCGCGCCCGTTGTCCCCGAACGCAGGGTTTAGGGTTCGCAGGCGGGGGCGCGCCCCCCCTTGCCATGCCGCAGTTCGCCGAGCCCCCTTGCTCCAGGCTCGAGCCAAAATGGCCGCGGCAAGGTCGTGCAATGCGGGGGTGGCGAGGAAGACGAGGGGTCCCCAGCTGAGCGCGTGAGCACCCATGCCGATCGACGTTCAAGCGATCGAGTCACACGACCACGGGCCGATCAGAGTGCTGGGGGGAGGGGGGGGGGGGGGGGCAACTCTCGCAACGACGCGAGGCAAGCCCCAAACAGGGGTTCCCGACTTCGCCCCGCAATGGTGCCATTGGGCAAGTGGTCGCCAACATTGGCAGGGGCACCCGCGGGCCCTCCTGGGCCGACCTTCCACCGCGCTGGCCGAGTGTGCAGGGGGCGCCAGGCACGACAGCGAACATCTACAGGTCGACCACTGGCCGGCGGGAGGAGGCGAACCACATTTACAAGTACAGCAAGTACCCGTTTACCCCAAGTTGCTCCTACCGGGAGAACAAGCTCAGGAGGAAAAGAAACACTCAGACACAGTGAATCGTCGCCCCCCAAGAAAATATGAACGCATGGGAAATGGGGGGAAGACGAAACCCAGAACATTTTGAACATATATAGGGAATCTTATTATGTGTGTATTTATGTGTGTGCCCCAGGGCTCCTTCGCAAGCACTTGTTTACCTCCCTGGTGCGGGTGGCTGGTTCTACGGGTAGTGCGATCGCCTGATTTCCCGAGTCCCCTCGGCAGCGAACAACATGCCCAGCGCCAGGGGTAAACGGGCACAGCCTATCTACAGGTGCAGGGTCTAGTTGTTCACCATGAAGCCGCGCCCTACCTGTTTGCCCGAGGCGGATCTGGTGGTTGAGTGCCACAGGGCGCGCTCCATTTGTTCATTTGGATGGCGTACAGCGGGCGCCGCGCTCCCCCGGGGTCGGCGGCGAGCACGCAGCGAACCCGCCCAGCGTCAGTGAATGTCGTTGGGGGGCATGGAAGGAAGGGGAGGAGGCGGGGCGGCGAGGCGGCGACGTCGCGCTCGAGACGGGCCGTTTCAGATAGACTGCGTGGCGGGCCTTGGCATGGCGGGCGATCGGGCTGGAGTGCCGCTCCCAGAGCACATGTCTCATGGCCTCCAGCTCATCCCGCCGCTGAGCGTGGGTTGTAGGTCAGAGGCCTTTGGATGCCTGTGAGCATCCTTCTGGGGGCCGCCTCTCAGATGCTTCTTGGAGCTGCTTGGGGGCGTGCTGGGGGGCTTATATGGGCCTGATTTGGACCTCTCGGGGTCTTGGGTGCTTTTGGGGCTCGGGCGCGCCTCGGGGGTATCTGGGGGGATTTAGGGTCATCCTGGGGCGGATGGCTTATCATTCATACTGTCAGTTCGCGCCCCCCATCTTGGGGCCGCCTTGAGGGACCTCTCGGGCGCCTCTGGGGCCGCGCTGGGCGCACTGAGAGCCGACGATGCGGCAAGGCGAAAACCACGGTGACATAACAAATGGTTTTGGAGATTTCGGCTTATGTGGCCGCCTTCCCGGGCTTTCAAAACGGCGGCCCAAGCGGCCAATTGGGCTCCGCAGCGGCCCCCCTGGCCATGCGATGATGCGTTGGACATGCGCGCCCCGATCAACTCGCTGCTTCTCGAGCAATCGCGCGGAGACGCCCCGAGGGCGCCAGGGGGCGCCCGGAACTCTGGGCCGAGGGCCCGTTGACGAACTTTTAAGGAACGCGACGCAGAGATTTCGAAAGGCCCCGAGGACGCCCCAACTCGCTCCGCAGGGCGTGGTGGCGGGTATATCTCCCCAAACAGTGCTTGCACTTAGGGTTTCTTACTTGGCGTAACCATCTCGGGACCAGGGGCGGCTTCTGCGGGCGGCGCCGCCCGTCGCCGTCCGTCGCTGCCGCTCTTCCCGGGACCAGGCGCGGCCGCCGCCGCCCGCGCCGCCCGTCGTCGCCGTCGCCATTACCGCCGCTGGGGGCGAGTGGCGGCTTCTGCGGGCGGTGCCGCCCGTCGCCGTCGCACAGATGCTCTTTTCTTGATTTCTTGAAAGAGAATAGACTCCCCCCCTCCCTCCGTGGTCATCCCATCCCCTTTGGCATTGCAACTCACGTGCGATTCTGCCCCATCGTCGACCTAAGTATGAACTTGCACCTGCCCGCGGGGGCCAGTGTCGGCCCCCCCGCCATGTCGAAGTCTCTCCAAAACCTTCATCACCCTCGCTAGGACGCCGTCCTCGTCGTCGGCGTGATCAGCGTCGGGGCCTGCACTGGCCGCGCCTTCGTCGTTGTCGACATCGCCACCAGCATCGACACTATCATCATCGTGTCTACCGTTGTCGACGTTGCCAGGATACCGCGCCCGCCCAAGTCGCCGACTCGCAGTGAAGTGCCCGTTGGGCTGTGCCCAGCGGTCAGCGCCGCCGCAGCCGTCTCGGTCGCGCCGAGCTAGCTGGCCGCTGCGCGCGCGTGCTTGGGTTAGCGCGGCCGCAGAGATGCACCAGCCAAGGCCAAGCATGCATCGCAATCGCCACCGCATGGGTTTTGCAAACCAAGATGCAGGTGGGTGGGTGGGGGTGATTGCAGGAGCATGGAACGTGTCAGCTCGTTTGTTAAAATCAATTGCACCGCGTAGGTTTTTCGTTTTTCGATTTTTGCCCCCCGGGGTTATCGACCCTCGCTTTCGCATTGCAGTTCACAGGTGGTGCTGCCCCATCGTCCATCGTGAAGACGAGTGCGCACCATGCCGGACAAACCGGCATCGACCCCCTCTGCCTTCCTCCGCAAAAGATAGCCTCACGAAGGACCCAACCACATGCATCCGCGAGGTCCGCGAAGGAAATTAAACGGAAGAGGGGGGGCGCGGTGGCCCAAACCCCGTGCGCGGCCGTTTTGTTTTCGTCTTTTCTTTCCCAGCGTATCTTCCTCTCTCTGTGTTTCCGTTATGCGTGTTGCACGTTTTTTTTTTCGATTTGGCCTAACCTTTTTTTTGTGCCGCCGTGTTGTATCGATTTTTCCCGCGTGTTATCATCTTTCTCCTTGTTTCCGTTGCGCGTTGCATTCTTGTTTTCTCGCTTTAGCCTTAGCCCCGTGCGCGGCCGTTATGTATCCGTTGATTTTCGAATTCGTTATCCTCTCTCCCTGTTTCCGTTGCGTGGGCATTCTTGCTTGTTCGTTTTGGCCTGAGCCCCGTGCGCCGTTTAGTTTCCATTATCTTCCCATGTCCTTATCCTTGTTCTCCTTGTTTCCGCAGCGCGCGGCCGCTCTAACCACCAAGCCCGCGGTGGCCCACGCCCCGTGCGCGGCGGTTGTGTTTCTCTCTCTCTCTCTCTTGTTCTGTTTTCGTCGCGCGTCTGCCTGCCTGGCCATAAACAAATGCGAGCCCCCCGCGCCGCCACTTTTTGATTCTTCCCGCCTTCATCCTTTTCCTTCTCTCTCTTTCTCTTTCTCTGCTCCCTGTCGCGCGCAAGCTTGCCAGGCTTGAAACAAGGCGAGCCCCCTGCGGCATCATTTTGTCTAAATTTTCTGCCCGTTTCATCTCGTTCTCTCTCTCTCACTCTTTCTCTCTTTCGCTCTCTCTCTCGTCCCCCTCTTTCTCTATCTCAGTCTGTTTCCGCGGCACGTTTGCGTGCCTGGCCTGAAATGAGGCGAGCCCCCTGCGCCGCCATTTTGTCTCCATATTCTTCCCGCCTTCATCTCTCTCTCTCTCTCTCTTTGTCTCTCTCTCCTCTCGATCTCTCTCCCTCTCTCTCTCTCTCTTTCTCTCTCTCTCTCTCTCTCTTTCTCTCTCTTTCTCTCTGTCTCTCTCTTTCTCTCTTTCTCTCTCTGTCTCTCTCTCTCTCTCTCTCTTTTCCTCTCTCTCTCTCTGCCCCTGTCGCGCGCAAGCCTGACAGGCCTGAAACAAGGCGAGCCCCCTGCGTCACCACTTCGTCTCCATTTCCTTCCCGTCTCATCTTTCTCTTTCTCTCTCTGTCTCTGTCTCTCTCTTTCTCTCTCTCCTTGTTCCCGTTGCGTGGGCATCCTCTCTGGGTTTCCAGCTTTTGCTGGGTTTCCAGGGGCCCCTGCCCCCGATTCGGTCGAGGATGGGTTACCACCCCAGACCCGGACGCAAGAGATTACCCCTGCGCCCGGCCGCTGTCTCGTCATCGTCATCGTCGTCGTCAGCTCCTGAGTGTCGATCGGACACGCGGGCCCATGACAGTAGCAAGTATTCCGGCGACCAGCTCGGACGAGGCGACCCGCAATTCACTTATCAGGAGAGGCTCCCGCCTCATACTTCCCCCATATTCACGCCTCAGCGGCCCGAAAGTGAGGCGAGTTGCAGGGACTTCCTCACACTTCACTCACAGACGAGGCTCCCGCCGGATACTTCCCCCATCAGCAAGCCTGAGGGAACCAAAAATGACGACAGTTACAGGAGGAGGAGGAGGAGGAGGAGGAGGAGGCGGAGGAGGAGGAGGAGGAGGAGGAGGAGGAGGAGGAGGATCAGCAAGCCTGAGGGAACCAAAAATGACGACAGTTACAGGTATTACGATGACACGTTCGGATTCGTAGCATGATCTGCGGGCCCCATAGATTTCGGCGCTTTGCAGGCGGAGCCGATACTCTCCCGATGTTTCGCGCGGCTGTCCTTATTGACGGGACTCGCCTGGGCGAGATGCAGTTGCACCTCGCACGTCGAGCCTCCCCATACCATGCGTGGGGTGTGCCAAAGTCAGGAGGGGAAAAAAACACACAGACACAATTAATCGTCGATCCCCAGGAAAATATAGGAAAATATGGGAAGTGGTGGGGAAGACAAAAACCCAGAAAATATGGAAAAATATGGGGGATATTTTTATTTGTGTGTATTTATTTGTGTGTCCCAGTTCCCCTTGACAAAGATGAGCGGGGGGACGCATGCGGACCCTGCCGCTGCGGCCTTCGGTGGAGCTCCCCAGGGGGCGACGATCCTCGTGAGGGGTGTGCCGAAATGGGCGGGGGGACGCATGCGGACCCTGCCGCTGGGACCTTCGGTGGAGCTGCCTAAGGGGCCACGATCCTCATGAGGGGCGTGCCGAAATGGGCGGTCACTGGGGACTTCGGTGGAGCTTCCTATTGGGCCACGATCCTCGTGAGGGGTGTGCCAAAGTGGGCGGGGGGACGCATGCGGACCCTGCCGCTGGGTCCTTCAGTGGAGCTTCTATGGGGCCACGAACCGCGTGATGGGTGTGCCAATGTGGGCGGGGGACGCAACCGGACCCTGCCACGAACCGTGTGAGGGGTGTGCCGAAATGGACATGCGGCGAACAAAGTCACGACGCTGACGATGGCGATGTTAATGACGCCGGTCATGGCGATGGTGATCACAGTGAAGATCACGATAATCATGGTGAGGACGGCACACAGAGAGGGGAGGCAGGGATTGTCGGAGGGAGGAGGGGGAGGAGGGAGAAGAGGAGGCGGAGAGGAGACGCTGGGCGTTGTCTTTTCAAAACGAGGACCCACCACCACAGGATATTTGGGAACAAATCTGCGTGCGCACTTGTATCAAACATCATCAAAGGCGGGACAAAGTGTACACGCGCGCGTCGTCGCGCGCGCATGCCGAACTCCTTCAAAAACTGTCGGTTCCGTAGGGGTTTCAAAATCTAGTGCCCAAGCAAATCGTATAAAAGACATGTTTTCGCAACGCTGATTTTCAAAACGAGAAGTTGCGCGCGTTCTTGCGAACTTTCGAGAAAACAATGTTGTTGGTTCCAGCATTTCCAGAGCATGCTACCACACGGGCTTCGCGCGGGCGTGTCGAAATCGTTCGAGCGCCCTTGCGCGCGTGTTGTCGCAAGATCTTTAACACAAAACAGACAGCAGCAACAACAACAACAGCAACAACAACAACAACAATTTGACGAAATGCCCGCGCGCGCGTCGCTGCGCGCGCAAGCCGAAACCTTGAAAAAACCAAAGAGGTCGTAAGCATTCCAAAACCGAGCGTCCCGAAAACAAATACAAGCACAGAGTTCTTGCAGCATTAGTCTTGAGAAGTTGGGCTGCGCGCGTGCTCCTGCGGATTCTGAAGACAACCATGGGTATCTCAACATTGTCATCACATTCTGCTCAACGGTCCGCTCGCGCCGCCTGCCGAACTCATTTGAAAGCCCTTTCCCGCGTGCTGGGTGGGCACGTCCCGCGTCAAATGGTTCCACGCGGGCTTCTCTCGCGCGTCGGCCGCGCGCGCATGTCGAAGTCTTCCCAAAACCTTCATCACCGACGCGAAGACGCCGTCATTGTCGTCGGCGTAATTTTGACGACAGCCGTAGCAAGTGGCTGGGAGCTCTACGAGGTTCCTGGCGGTACAGGTTGACGGTTTACCGCGGGCGTCCAGTTATTTAGTTGTCAGTGCGAAGGCGTTTGGAGCGCATGGCAACCGCCATCAAAAGGCTACGGTCGTTGCCTCGTTTTCGCTTCGAGCGCCAGTGGGAGTTCGGGGTGACCGCGCGGTTTGGGGACTCGTCCTCCGATGATGTTCGGGGCGACAGGGGCCTCCAAGCTCGCTTCCCAAATCCGTGCGGTGACGGACCGTGCGGTGAGGCCCTCCGGGATTTCGAGGTCACCGCATGGTCTGTCACCGCGCCGCTTCGGGACCCCAACAAAGGTGATTCCTTGGCCCACGGTGTCCCCAGGATCTCACGGGATGCCCATGTGACCTCCTGGGTACCCATCACGAGCACCAGAGTTGCCCAGGGCCTCCAAAGTGGCGCGAAAGGTTGGAGACACCTTCGGCAAGGAACGCCTCTAGCACTTCGCGAAAATGCACCCAGGAAGGTGGCAGGACTGCGGCAGGAAAGCGCCGCTGTCGCGCGGGACCTGCGCGGAAAATCGCCGGAGCTTGTTTTTTTACTGCTCGGACCCGTAACGCCCGTTACGGGGGGGGGGTTCCCCCCCGTAACGGTAACGAGCGTACGGGGACGGGGGTGCGGACCCCCAGGCAGGCATGCTGTGACGCTCACATGTGTGCTCAGGTTCGAGGTTCGAGGTTCGAGGTTCGAACCTCGGCGCCGACACTTTGGCGCACCCTGTGGCGCAACCTGTGGCGCGACCATCGATGCAACCTATGGCACGCCCTGGGTGCGCAACCTATGGCGCAAGCTACGGCATGCCCTGGGGGCGCATCCTATGGCGCAGCTTACGGCTCAACCTATGGCGCAGGTAATTGTACGCAAGCACAACGTGTGGTGTAACGCATCGGGCAAACCATGGCGCAACCAGCCGGTGCACTCTCACAATATCATTATGACTACTACCACCGTCCTCCCTCCATGCTCCCTGTGCTGGTGCAAGAGGCTGGACTGGGCGAGACCTGCACGCGGATGTGGCCGCATGTCCTTCCAGCGCTCGGCCCTCCTACCTCGCGCGGCTGGTCACGCCAGCCCCCCGCATGTGTATCCAGCAAGTGGGCCCCAAACGCTGCTGAAGCTTTCGGCAACTGGCTGCGGACACGGCGGCGGCGACGGCGACGGCGGCATCGGCGGCGACGACGACGGCGGTGACGGCGGCGGCGGTCACCTTCACCACCGCCGCCGCCGCTTGCCGCCGTCGGCGTCGTCGCCGTCGCCGCCGCCGTCGTCGTCGTCGTCGTCGTCGTGGTCGCCGTCGCCGCCGCCCGTGTCGCCGCCGCCGCCGCCGTCGCCCCCCGGGTCGCCGTCGCAACCGACGGCGACGACGACGACGCACCCGCGTGCACGCTCCAGCCGTCGACCCATGTCTGACAGGCCGTGTGCCTGTGCAGGGAGCTCTTGCTTCCTGTATTCCCTAGGCTGCCGCCGCCCCGCGCGCCCCCACGGCGCGTGGTTAACACTCCGCGCAAAAAAAAAACGTACACAAACTTTGTGGTGCACACATGCCACATGGTATACACAGGCGCCACGATTCACACTCCCATGATGTACGTAGTCGCAATGGAGTGCACAGGCGCTGTGGGCTCAACAGGTCCGAGCGCTTTTTGAACCAGAAAAATTAAGATCCACAAGCAGCTCACATAATGAAAAGGCCACGGTTGGGCCCCGAGCGATCTTCTGGACTTTCGCTCCGCCGGTACCTTACAGGTGTACACAAGCTTTGTGGTGTGCGCTGGCATTCTGGTGCAAACACCGGGCGTTGAAACAGCAGCTGTGGTGCACGCGGGCGCCGTGGTGTGCACCAACAGTGAGATGTACAAGGGCGCTGTGGTGCACCCGCCTGTCATGATGTGCTCAGTCGCCGTGGTGCACACACATACCATTTCTGCCGCAGTTGTGGTGTACAAAGGCATCGCGGTGTACAGAGCCTGTGTAGTGTGCGCAGGCATGGTCGGCTTCGACGACGACGACAGCGGCGACGACGACGACGACGAAGCCTACCGTGCCGACAGTTGTGCTGGTAATAAGTACCAGAGGGCCCCGCCGCGCGTTACCGTTACCCCCAACTTGGGGCCGGACCCCACCCCTCCGTAACGGGCGTTACCCCCCCCAATAAAAAACAAACTCCCGCGCAAGTGAGGGGTCAGGCGGGGACTGTCCCCTGGGGCCAGAGGGTCCTGAACCCTAATGAGACGCCGGGTTCCCCCCAGGAGCCGGATCTTCATCCAGGGAAGGTTTTCTTCGCGTTTGGTCGGGCATGGCCAGAGTGGGTCACCACCACCGGGGAATCGAGGATCGGAGAGGAGGGTGGGTCGAGAACCGCAGAAGTGTTGGATGCACTCGGACGTGATTATGAATCCCGGGTGGCTCGGGATGGTCCAGGGGGTCAGTTCGGGGGGGTCCATGGGCACGTTTCCTCGAGGAGATTGCGACCCCACATGTGGTGACCCCCCTTGGCGCTGCCTGAGTCTTCAACGTTGTTGGAAGTATCATGGTCCGTATTCTACTGATCAAAGGAGAACACACGTAACGATGCCCATACCTTTCCCTCGTTTGGGTCTTTCTGGACCCTCTCGGACCAGGATCAGAAAGCGCAGCCCAGGAGATGTCCGTGGGAGCAGCGGTGCCGGCAAATTTGTAGATGATTGCTCCACTTCCCCATCCCCCCCTGCACAATTCACCCCCGCCGGTCGGGGCGGACCCGGGAAGAAGAACCAAAACCCAGATATCGCCGATGTGTCGCCGTCAATGCGGTGATATAATTATGTTTTGGCCCCATCTGTTTTTGCCCCGGTCGGGCTGCCTCCACAGGGGGGCCCGTGCGCTCTGGCATGTCCCGCCTGCGCGTCTGTAGTTCAGCCACGCGGCTTCCCTGTGGGCGCGATGCGGCGTTTGGACTCGGCGTCCGATAGTGAGTCTCTCCTCCGCGGGCCACCGCGCCGCGCGAGGCGACCACCCCGCGGGGTCCAGAAACACACGAGTGACCCTCTGCCAGAGTGACCTTTGGTGCAGGCCCTCCAGGGTCCCCAGATCTGCGAGTGTGGTGCGAGAGCAGCGGCTTGCGAGCTCAGGTTGTGCCCCCCCGCCCAGTTCCGCGCACCAGCGGGCATTCTTACGTGAAGTCGAACGGGGAACCTCCCGCGGCACGTCCGGCCGCGCTTGCGCGTCCGCCTCCGTCGGCGGCCTCGGCGTCGGCCTCCGGGCGGCGGCGCCGGCATCGGAGTGTCTCGGTTCCCTGCAGGCGTCGCCCACACGGGGATGGTGCGGGGAGGCGGCCTTCTAAGGCGGCTGCGGGGCTCCCAAGAGGGGTGGTTCGAGTCTGACTGTCCAGGGGCTTCTCTGTGGGCAGGGTAAACGGCTTGGCGGGCTGGGGAGAGGGTGGAGGGCAAGCAACACAGCTTGCAGCGGGAGCACGAGCAGCTGAAGCCGCTGCCATTTACCCCGCTGGCCAGTGGCCCGAGCAGAAACATAATTGGGTGGTGCAGGCAGGGGGCGGCGTTTTCAGGAGGCTGCGACGATTTCGCACGGGGGGACGGTCTCACAAGCTCGCCAGGCTTCGAAGAAGCTTTCTTAGAAGCCTTCCGGGCCTTCAGGAAGGCGTCCGCCTTTAAGAGGCCCCTCCGCCTTCTTAGAAGGTTCCCCCCCTCGCTTCGCCCCATTGTGGGCGCCGTCATTCCTGGGTCACCCGCGCCAGCGTGAAGCTAATGATGCGCTTCTCGCG
The DNA here is from genome assembly GCA_963575745.1 of Prorocentrum cordatum. NCBI lineage: Eukaryota > Dinophyceae > Prorocentrales > Prorocentraceae > Prorocentrum > Prorocentrum cordatum. The sequence continues at coordinate 884,150 of CAUYUJ010011780.1, forward strand.
TCGCGATCTGGGCTGGAAGGGTGCTGTTCGTCAAAGGGGGCACGCGAGGGCGCGAAGATAGCCGCGCTTCGCACAAACACACACACAACCATTTCTGAGCGCATCGATTCCTCTAGGCACATGCACGTGCGACACTTGTGCGTCGTGGATGCACAAGTCTTGACAGTCCTCCCCGACCTGAGGAAGAATTACACCGCCATGGTGGAGGCGACCACAGCCGCGGAGAACGACATGAGGAAGGCGGGCGTCTAGCTATTTTTACATTCGTCAATCCCTCCCTCATATCTCTGCATCGTGTAACTCCCTCTCGCTCGCCCGTTCCGTCGCATTCTTGGTGCATTCACGTTTGCTTTCTTGTCGTCTGTCGAGCACTTCCTGGTTGGCACAGCCTGACTGAAATCGACGGGCGAGTCGGGACTGCGACTGCAGTGCGAGGAAGGAGTTGAGAGGCAACGGTGATTTGAAGCTCAGTCCAGTTGCCTCATTGCACGAGCTAAGTTGTGTTCTGGCGATTTCGTGGACCGTGTTCGTTGTGATTTCGATTTCGTTCTGTAGCAAAGGCAAGACGGACACATAACGAAGGGTGACGCAAACACATCCAACACGAAACGCTTTGTTTAGCTCGAGCCCCGAGTTGTCTCCTTCCAGGCTCGCTTTCGCTGGCACTCATCTCGAATGCGCCAGCTTGGAGCCTCGTTCGCTGGGTGGAGCAGCCGAGGTTTCACGATGTGCCCGCTCGTCGGCGCTCGTGGGCGCCTCGTGCACTGGGCGGCCGCACAGCCTATACCACACAGCTCATACCACACCATCGCCTGCACCGCATAATTTACACCTCACAGCTCAAAGCATGCAGCTTTCACCACACAGCTTGCGCCATATAGCGTGCACCACATACACTGCACCGCACAGTTGACACCACATGGTTCACACCTCACAGCTTGCACCTCACAGCGTTCACCACACAGCTTACGCCATGCAGCTTAAACCTCGTACACTGCACTGCATAGCTCGCACCATGTAGCTTACGCCGCATAGCGGGCACTGCATAGGTTACACCTGAATGGCATTGCATACACCACATAGCTCGCACAGCACAGTTTGCACCACATAGCTTGCACCACATATATTGCGCCACGTATCTAATATTGTAGTGGCCTTCGGCCAGTGCCGCCGATCCGGGTCGCTCGGATACACATATTACGCGGACACCTCACGCACGCACACGACCAAATGCACATACGGCAGACACACATACAGAGACACACTAGGCGCACGCCAGACACTAGCACGCACAGACATTCGCAGACACGCACCACACACAGACACTCGCACAGGAGCCTGTCAGGGCGTCAAGGGGGCTTCTTGGGGGCTTTGGGGGGCCCTCTTGGGGGCTCTTGGGGCTTCCTGGGAGCCTCGTGGGCTGGAAGGCTAGATTTGTTTTCGCTTTTCGTCCCTCTTTTGGGTCCTCTTGGGGCCGTCTTGGGGGCCTCTTGGGCCGTCTTGGGCGGCTCTTGGGCCGCCTTGGGGCCCTCTTGGGCCGTCTTGGGACTGTCTGGGGGCCTCCGGGGCCGTCTTCGAGCGGTCTTGGGGGCCTCTTGGGCCGTCTTGGAGCGTCGGAAAGCCGAAAAAAGCGACAACCCCAAAAACATGAAAAAAAAACAATGGAAATCAACGATTTTTGCCTCTGGGGGCCCTCGTGGGAGGCCTCTTGGAGGCCTCTTCAGACGTCTTGGAAGGCTCTTGGGCCGTCTTGGGGCCATCTTGGGCGTGTTCGGGCGATCTTTCGGGGTCTCGGGACTTTCTTAGACCGTCCTCAGAGACTTTTGCGGCCGCGGCCACCCTTTTAGCGCATCCTCGAGATTAGAGCCTTCTGTAAGAGCAGCCCCCCCGCATCCGCCGGAAACTCGCCCACCCCCCCCCCCATCCCCCCTTCCCCGGCAGAGCCACCCCGGCAACCCCCCCAGAGGCTGAGGCTCAGCCTCGAGGCTGTAGCTGAGACTCCTTGAAACTCACACGCCGGATCGGCGGATTACGTAGCTTGCACGACATACCCGATTGTTTGGGGTCCACGCTGGCACATAATACATGCCCTCTGATTGTAGCCTTACGCTGACGCCTCATGAGGAGGCGTTGTGATGCCACAGGATCTCTTCCTTTCAACGTTTTCCTCGGCGGCTCCTGCGATCATGTATCTGGGTGAGTGGAACGGTAGACCGATCCGCGTGGCTCGAGGGTTGATGTCTCCGTCGCTACGTGTTTGGGGGGGGGGGCCCTGGGGCTACATCCAGAGGCCTCCGCGCGGACCTCAGGAGACTTCCGGAGGTCTCCGAAGACCTCCAGAGGAGAGAGGTTCTTTGCCTCTTCTCACATTCTTCCCCGCACTCCTCCTTCGGGGGAGGACAGAACCCCCAACAGTGACACGTCGATTAGTGAATTGTCCGTTTTCGGTTTTCGAGAGGGCGCCGTGGCCGTTATTTTCCGGGCTTGCGCCCGCCAGGTTTGGGCCCAAGGGCGTTTTCACTAAACCACGTTTTACTAAAGGGGGGTCTGTCCATCCCCGACTCCTGGCCTCCTCTGCCGAACGCTGCACCCTGAGATCTACGGCTTCAACCCGTTCAACCTCAAGAACGCCATCAAGAAGACCGACATCCTGCAGGCCCCCCTCGCGGGCATACCTCGCCCTCCGGTTAGGATCGGACACTTCGAGCGGACAAGATCGAGCATTCCAGCTACGAGGGTTAGAAGGCAGGGCCCCGCACCAACGAACAAGCCAGAAAGCCCCAACCTCCGAGAGAGACGCCGCCTGCCAAGAGCCCCGTGGGGGCGAGACCGGTTCCACCAGCTTGCGCGGGCGACCTCGTGGCGTCCGCGCGCCCTGGTGGTCGTCCCTTCTCTTGGCATCGCTCGGACGTGTGCATTGTCTTTCGGCGAGACCAGCGCCATCTGACCTGGACCACCTTGGAGCACCTCGGACCATCTTGACAAAACTCGCGAAATCAAGCAATGCACGGGGAATTCCAGGAGGGGAACGGGAAGATCGACACAGACACACGTAAACGTAGATATCCCTGGGAATATGAGGAAATATGGGAAATGCAGGGGAAGAGGTAAATCATTTTGATTTTGCAAAATATTGGGATTCATGGGACTTGTGTTCATTGTAAAATGCTTACGGCCGGTGCCGCCGACCCTGAAGGGGGAGGCAAGGAATCGAAGGGGAAAGCTTCTCCCAAGGATGGAGCTCTCCCACTGGTAGGGGGGGGGGTCACAACCCTTGGGACCCCCTCCCTCCCCCCCCCTCGACCCTTCCTAGCCCCCCGCGACCCCCCCCCCCTACCACCCTCACCCCGCGACCCCCTCCCTATCCCCCCGCGACCCCCTTCCCCCGCCGGGTAAGGGATCAAAAGGATTGGGCTTCCCTTCGACTCGATCACGACTTTGCTCGATTCTCTTTGGTTGGGACGTTTGACGAGGAGAGCCCACGGACAGTGACGTGTGGAGCGGTGACGGCGACAACGACAACGACGATGATCACGACGACGACGACGATTCAAACGGAAAAGCCTCTCCCCCACACGCCGACAGGGTCGGCGGTTTTATTTGTGTCTCCCTGGGCGACGCGCCCTGTTGGACGCACGGCTTGAGTGAGTGAGTGTGAGCGCCTTCAGAATGGACGTCCAAGCAATGGCAGGCTCTTATTCACCACCCCGCCTCCAGGGCCCCTGGGCCCCCTCCCTCTCCCCGCTCGTCTGCCCACCTCTCTGAGTCTCCTGGATCACCGCTTCCTCTTCACAGCGTCGTGTTTCCCATCTTCAACACCCTGCTTACTGCTTACTTACATCCATGAGCAGCAGCAGCACCAACGTCAGCATCATCAGCACCATAATCATTATCAGTAGCATCATCATCAGCAGCAGCATCATCACCAGCAGCAGAAGTGCCAGCACGTTCAGTATCACCACAATCACCAACCACCATCATCATCATCATCATCATCATCAGCATGTCCGTCATCGTGATAATCATCATCATTGTCATCGTCGTCATCATCATTGTCATCGTCACCATCACCACCAGCAGCATCATAACCAGCACCATCATGTACAGCATCATCAACATCATCACCACCGTCATCATCTGCATCATACGCACCGTCGTCATCATCAACATCATCATCAGCTTCATCAGCATCATCAGCATCCTCATCATCATAATCATCATCATCGTCATCATCATCATCATCATCATCATCATCACCATCACCATCACCATCACCATCATCATCATCATCATCATCATCATCATCATCATCATCATCATCATCATCACCATCACCATCACCATCACCATCACCATCACCATCACCATCACCATCACCATCATCCTTTCTCCCATTTTGTCGCCGGCCAGGCCGTGCTGGCGGACTGCGAGACGTGGATGGACGACAAGGCCCTCTCGGCCCCCGCCGCGGCTGGACGCCCCGCTCCGGCGAGGTGTCGGCGAGGCGTCGTAGCCGCCGCCGCCGCTTCGCCTCGGACAGGAGGGAAAAAACATACAAATAATCGCCCTTTCCTATGAAAATGCTGAAAACATGGGAAGTGGAGGGGAAGACGAACATCCGGGAAATGTTCGAAATAGGGGGAATCCTGGGATTCGTGTCAATTTGTTTGTGTGTCCCTGGGCCCCTTCAGAAGCAAAACACATGGCCCCGCCATGTGCAGAATGTGGGTGCCGCAGGGCAGGTCGGTCGAAGGAGGGGGATCTCCTTATGGGGCCACGAAGCGTGTGAGGGGTGGGGCCGACCTGGGCTGGGGGACCGCATGTGCACCCCGCCCCCCCCGCTGGGGGCTTCGACGGAGCACTCTGCGTACGGTAGGTTCGCGTCGTGTCGACCGGCGGCGACCCCGCCGCTGGCGTTCAACGTTGGACGCCGTGGGCGACCCAGAATTGGTCGATGTTGAACGATCCGGGAACCGCCGATCGTTCAAGTTTGAACGATCCCCGCGGTGTCAGGAACCAACGCCGAAGTCGGCACGACACAAACCTGCCGTACCAGGGGCAACGATCGGGGGGATGGGCATAGGGGGGGATGCATCGACCCCCAATCGCCCATTGATCGCCGTTAGGGCTCTGATAGCCCCACTCCGCCCAGATTCGCTGTCGGAGGCCTATCGCCGATCTCTATCGTCGATGTATCGCCGATTACAGGTCGATGTTCCCCCTCGATGCCAGTCCCCCCCTACTATTGCCCCTCACCCAATGGAATCGGGGCTCAAGACACGGAGGTCAATGCAAGGGGGGGTCAGCCAGAGCGCAGGATCTTGCAGAATCCTGCAGAGCCAGGGGTACATTGACCCAGGCTAACGCGCAGGATCCTGCAGTGGTCCGTAGCCATTTTGGCTCAAGTTGCCATCTCTCGAGGTGGCGCAGGGCCTTCGCACGCTCCAGGCCTGGCCCAGCCCGCGCCCCTGGGGTCAGCCTGTGAGTCTTTGCTTGTGCACCGGACGGTGCCTTCACGTACTCATCATTCTCGCTCAAAAGCAGTTGGCCAGCACGGCACGTCCTCAGCGATGGCGAAGGCCGCAGGGCCAGCTGCTTGGGTTCAGTGTAAGAAGTGTGGCCCGCGCTCTTGGACTCCTGTGGCTAGCGGCAAGCTGTGGTGTCACATTTGCGGGCTGTACTACAACAAGGGTGATCAGCCGCAGCGTGGAGCCAGTCGCCGCAAGGGCGTTGGCAAGAACGCAGGCGGCGGCAAGGGTGCGGGCAGCGCAGGTGGTGCTGCTGGGCTCTCCAAGCAGCAGCTCGACGCCATCGCCAAGCGCGTCTCCACCCTGGCAGCGGCCGCTGGCGCCCCCCCGCCGCCAGCAGCGGGCAACCCTCCCGCAGGCGCCGCGCCTGGCCGCGGGAAGGGCTCGCGCGGCACGGGCAAGGGCAAGGACGCAGCCGCGCCCGCATCCGAGGTGGCCGACACCAGCGACAGGGACAAGAAGATCGAGCAACTCGAGCTTCTCGTCAGCACCTACCAGCAGCTGGACGCCAGCGTCATGCCCGACGTGGCCGCCAAGCTGCAGCAGGCCAGGGCCGACCTGGTGGAGGCGCGCGCTGCGCAGGCTGCTAGCCTGCCGCCAGCGCAGCGCATGGCGCGCTGCCACACGCGTGTGCAGAGAGCCGCCGAGAAGGTCGAGAAGATCAAGAACCAGATCTCAGAGCTGGAGAAGACCCAGCAGGAGCTGCAGCAGCAGCTCGACGCCAACATCCAGTCCATGGACGAGCAGAAGAAACGTCTCGAGCAGGCCATGGACGACCAGAAGCGCGAGGAGCAGGACGCCAAGTCTGTCTGGGCTGACACGGCACCAGACGAGGTTCCTGAACCGCTCGCTGAGTTCACGAAGACGTCCAAGGCCAAGATCGAAGAGGCCAAGAAGAAGTTCGCGGACAATGCAGACATTCTCCAATTCATCAATGACATGGCCAGCATGGTGGGGGCATTGCCTGAGAAGGCGGAGCCACCGCCGTCACCAGCGCCATCGACCACGGACACACCGATTTTCGATTCCGAGTTCTTCAAAACTGAGATGGAGTCCCTTGCCAAGCACGTGCCGAAGAAGGAGCTCGAAGCCATCCAGAAGGCCAGAGCTGCATACCAGGACCAGCAGGCCGCGGCCGCGCGGCAGCTGGGCGCACCATCGAGCAAGGGGACTGGCAGCCGTCGGGGCCACCGCCCGTACGGGTAACGGCAGCGCGCCGACAGCGACGACAGCTACGACGGAGAGTCGTGACGGCCAGTCATTTGAGCCAAAGGTCTCACCAGCGTGTGCCAGCGCTGGGAAGGCCAACTTTTCTTTCCCTTCCTCCTCTCCTCAGTGCACCCGTTTTGAGACTTTCAATGGGTCCTCCTGGGGCTCCATCAAGAAGCGCCTCCTCGAGCTTGCGTGGGGTCCCACCAAAGTTTTGTTTGCTCAGGAGGTGCGCCTAGTCTCTGATTTAAGCATTGCCGAGGCCTCCGACTGGGCCTCTAGGCACGGCTGGAAGAGTTTTTGGGCCCCGTCGGTTGCCACTGCCGCCTTTTCCCCCTCGACGAATGGTTTAGGGGGTATAGGCTCGTCAGCTGGGGTCGCCATCTTCGTGGCCGATGATCTTGGGTGCTACACTCTCGAGGAACCCGTTGGGCCCCCTGGAGGTATTTTGGTGCCACAACGCGTCTTGGGAGTCGTTGTGGAGTTCCCCCAGACCTCGGGCATCCTCTGTCTATCTCTGTATGGGCACGTGAGTCAGGGCCTCTCGCCTGACAATCTCGCCATCCTCGAGGCCGTAGCCGACCTGGTTAAGGTTTCAGGGCTGCAGTGCATCATAGCTGGAGACTTCAATGTCACTCAAGACCAGCTTGAGCATTCGGAGTTCTGCAATTATATCAAGGGTCAGCTCTTCGCGCCAGTTTGCACGATGGGCACCTGCACAGCCAGCAGTTCCGTTATAGACATGTTCATTGTCGAGCAGCAGCTCGCCAACGCAGTGCGGGGCATCGACGTCGATTTCGACTGGGATGCTAGGCCGCACTTCCCCGTTATGCTGGATATGCCACCAGATTTTGGAGAGGTCAAGGTCCTTCAATTCCCCACCATACCCCCCCTCCCCTCCTCATTCGACCAGGACGAGGAGGGTGAGGATATAGTGCATCACAGCACCGTCTCTTGGGATAAAGTTCTAGATCATATCAATAGGCTTATCTCCGCTTTAGGTAATCGTCACAAGGTTGCGTTGCGTCTCAACTTCGCCTCGGCCTACGCGCACTGGGCCAACGCCGCCGAGCTCGAGCTCGCGCAGCGGACCAACACAAGGATTCGTGAGCGCAAGTCTACTGGCTTGAGAGCAAGAGCCCCACAGCCAACACTCAGATCCATAACAAAGAAGGATAGAGCTCACAAGCAGTACGGCCTCCTCCCTACGGCGCCGAGCTGGATCGCCACACGCACGCACCGCCTCGCCTGCTTTTTGGAAGTGGAGGAGGAAAGGGATGCTGGGAAGGTCATAGGCAGAGCATCTAGGCCAGCAGTGTTCGAACTTATTACCCGAGTTTTGCGCGCCAGGCCCCAGCACGTGATGCAGATCGAGTGCACACGCGTGCTCCTGAGAGATATCCAGCAGTTTATCACGGCCTTGCACGCAGACTTTGAGGCTGAAGCCTTTTGTTGCAGCAAGATTGCCGCCACAGTCGCGCAGCTGCTCTCGTTCAAGGCCAGAGCAGACGCATGCGCGAAGAAGGTCATTTCAGATGTGCGGTCAGCAAACGCCAGCTCATGGAAGGATTGGGTCGACAAGGCCCTTGACAAAGGGGCCAAGGCTGCACGCAAGTTCATTAAGGAGCGCACCAAATGGGAGCCCGACACTGTGGTCATTGAGGGTAAGCTCACTGCCTCCATACAAAGTACCCTGGACACCTACCAGGCCAAGTTCGGGAAATTCTGGGAGCCCTCGGCCGAGCCCCTCCACAGGGACAACGTCCTCCACGAGCCCATCGGGATCCCCTCAGTGGAAGCTCTCAGGGACCTCTCCAAGAGTTACCCCAAGTCCTCCGCCGTCTCTCTCGACGGGTTCCATATGAGGCATCTCAGTATGTTAACGGACGAAGCCCTAGAGGCCTTCGCCAAGCTTATCTACGTCTCTGAGGTGCTGGGGGAGCTACCTGGGCAGCTCCAGTGGGTCCTTGTGGCCCTCCTCCGCAAAGTCACAGGCGGCTACAGGCCCATCGGCATCTTTCCCATGATGTACAGAATCACAGGCAAGCTGCGCCTCCATTTCGCCCAGGACTGGATTGCCAAGCGCGATCACTCATGGTTTGCCTGCGGCGCCGGCAGATCACCAGTCGACGTGGTATGGCGGCAGAGTCTCAGAGCCGAAGGGGCCGTCTCAGGAGGTGGGGCCTCCGCGGGCGTTCTCTGGGATATGGAGGCTTTCTTCGAGCGCTTCAAGGGAAGCAAATTGCGGGCCCGAGCGCTTGCTTTAGGTTTTCCTGAGACTCTGCTAGCATATCATCTCGCAGGGTACGGCTCTTGGAGGCACATAGCGTGGAAGCGCTGTGTGGCCCAGCCTATTGCGGCCACCAACGGCATAGTGGCAGGCTGTTCTTTCTGCATACTTTATGTCAGGATTTATTGTTTTGACGCCTTCCTGCGAATCACGTCGCTGCACTCGGCCGTCTATTTCGATTTCTATTTGGGTGACCTGACCATCGCCTGTCATGGCACCACGGTCAGGGTGCTCAAGCGTTGTCAATGCCGCCAAGGAGCTTGCCCGACTCATCGAGGTTGACTTAGAAGCCAGGATTGCGGTTCACAAAGGAGCCGTCGTCGCGTCGTCGGTGTCGTTAGCCAGGCTTCTCACCTCTGCCCTTGGGACCTCTGGGGGCAAGCTCCAAGCGGTCGCCACCAACTTAGGTTGTGATTTTACGGCGGGTAAGTCTTTCGGGTGCAACGGCGCTGCTGCTAAGCGCAAGGTCAGGCTCAGGACTGCGACGGTCAGAGGGCAACGCCTGCGTAAGCTTACCGCGACCGCGGGGCAACGATGTCGCAAGATTGTTACCACTGGGCCCCTTCCTGCTGGGGCTTTCGGGGCCGCCGTCGACGGGCTCAGCAATAAGTCCCTGTATAGGCTGCAATCTCTTGAGATTGCCCAGATCAATCCGTGTTCCTCTAGGAAATCCAGGAGCGCGGCCTTCGCCCTCACGGGGTCCAGGGCCGACCGTTGGGCCCTCGGGCCCGTCCTCAGGTGGGCCCAGGAAGTGTGGAACACTACGCTCGGCAAGTATGTGACCCCAGGGACCATAGGACTGCTCGAGCTCAAGGAGATTTATAACCACGTGCAGCCAGCAGGACATTTGAGTTATAACGCCGTGCGAGGACCACTCAGCGCGGCAGCTCACGCGCTTCAACGTATTGGCTGGAGTTTCACCTCCGCGTTTACGCTGCAGGACCACTTTGGCAGGACGGTCAGGCTCACTGACACCTCGCCGAGCCTGCTTTCCGACTTGCTTCACCAAGGATGCCAGAGGAGATGGGAAACCATTGCCGCTAAGAGCATACCCAGCCCAACCCCCATGAAGCGAGTGTGTTTTGACATTGTTCGTTCCCTGCTTTCCCCCAAAAGCAAGAAGTTACCCCCCAGGTTTAAGGCTATCCTCCAAACCCTTGTGGTCCAGGGTTGGTGGACCGAGGAAAAACTCGCTAATATAGGCTATGATGTGCCTAATGAATGCCCTCTCTGTAAAGCCTTCGGGGACACCATACACCATCGTCTTTTCTCTTGTCAGCATCCAGAGGTAGTCGCCCTCAGGACAGAGCTGCTGCCGCCAGACGTTCTGCAGGCCGCGCTGGAGGCGCCAGAGAACAGCCCCCTGTACTGCTTCGGTCTTTTCGAGCATCCAGGGGAGCAGCATGATGATTTTCCGCTGCCCAGGGAGAAGCCCATTGTTCGATTTGTCAGACGCGACGGACAGCCAGACACGGTACCGCACTTTGGGGGGCTCACGGGAACCGACGGGTCGTGCACCAAGACAGGCATTGCGGAGTTAGACAGAGCGACGTTTTCGGCAGTGGCTTACAGTACCGACGGGGCCCCAGAGGCCTCCTTTTATGGCGCTGTTGCAGCCAACCTCCCCCAGACTTCTCAGGCTGGGGAGCACATGGGCTTCCTGGTGCTCCAGGAGGCCCTCACCAAACCTTCCAAGGCCTGGGTGGACTGCAAAGCGGTCCTTGATCAGCACGCTAGGCCACTGCCGACACGTCTCAGCAGTAAGCTAAAGTACTCAGGCCTGCACAAGCTAGCGCTTGCGCGGGACAGCAGACACCTCCTCGAGACGGCCTCTAAGGTCAAGAGCCATCAGAATGTGAACTCATTGGCTGGTGAGGCCAGACTCGCTGCCGAGATCAACACAGCAGCGGACAAGATGGCGAAGGCGGCTATGGACTGCCACCCAAGTTTCAACCCGACAGCGCTGCAGGAGTTGCAACGCAAGATAGAGGCCGCTCGAGCGATTGGTTTATATGCACCCAGAGTTCTCGCCCTATGCCAGCGCAATAGGCACAAATGCGAGAGAGCCGCTCTGCCCTGTAAGGTTCAGGCCACCATTGTCGTGCACGACTGGGAGGTTCTTCAAGGGCCGATACCGTACAGGTGCAGAGCATGTTTTACGTACGCCCGATCTTATAAGGCAGCCGTCGCACGAGAGAGACAAGCATGCCAGCCTCTGGCCAGCGCATTCAGGCGCGGCCTTGAAGGCATCCACGCCAGCCACCAGATGGCAATAGCGCATTTTGCCGTGCCAGTTGTCTTTTGTTTAGTCTGTGGGCGCTATGCCCAGTATGCTTTCAGAGGCTTGCCAGCCACTTGTCCTGGACGCCCTCCCAAGAGTGGCGGACGTGCGAACATCAGAAATCGTCTACTGGCTGGCAAGCATCCAAGGTTTTCAGATTTTGCTTCAGAGTCCGAGCGGTACAACACCGCAGAAATTCAAAGGCAGCAGCGGGCGCAGCGCGAACTTGCAGCAGCGCGCGCAGCGACGCCACTCCCGAGTCCGCCGCACCCAAGCTCGAGGCCTCGCCCACAGAGGTCCGAGGCTGGTCGAGGGCGCCAGCAGCTTTCCAGCAGGCCCCAAGAGGAGGATGGGGAACTCATCCCTCCTGTGGGTTTCGGCGAGGACGACTCGGGATCGTCGGACTAGGCCCCCGTCCAAGGCCCACCGCCACCTCGGCGGTGCTGCGCACTTGTGAGGGGCCACCCGCCCCACGGTCTCTGCCCTGGGTCTCCGCCACTGGCACGCCCAGGCACCGTGGGGCCACCCCACCTGGAGGGTGACTGGCCAGAGCCGCGTGCGTATGGCCCGAGCATGGAAAAAAAAAAAAGGATCCTGCAGTGGTTTGCAGGATCTTGCAAGGCCTGGCTGGGCCGGGTTTGCTTTGACCCGGGTAAGTGCGTCTCCTACGAAACAAAGTGTGGTACATCATGAGTGAGTTTGCTAGCCGCGATGCCTTGCCCTGCCATTTTCGATTATTTATGTTTGTTGGGCGATCCGTTCCCGCCCCGCTGAGTCCACCCGCGTAGACGTGCCGAAATGGGCTGGTGGCACCGCAGGGACGGGAGGAGGGGGCAGCGGGAGGTCGGTGAGGTGACGCGGGGTGTTGTGTCTGCAAAGCGAGCGCCCACCACCACTGGAGGGCCAGGAATCATCTCTTTCGGAGGTCCGCACGGATTTGTTGGATCAGCACTGAGCCTCCCCTGCTGCCGCCGTCCCTGGCGCGCGGAGATCTAGAAGTTAGGGCTGATGCAGTTAATCTTCCTCTAGCAGAATTTTGGCGAGGCGAGTTGGTCGTCGCCCCCGTCGCCACTGCTGGCGCTCATGGCGTGAGTCGTCGACGTCCAGGTCGCCGTCGCCGCGCTCACCGTCGCCGTCGGCTGTCGCGGCGGTGGCAGGGCGCCGCGTAGCACGTGCGCAGCTGTAGTGGCAGTCTTCGTCGTAGTCCTCGTCGTCGTCGTCGCCGTCGCCGCCGCCGTCGTCGTCGTCGTCGTCGTCATCCTCCTGCTTCTCCCTTTTTCTCCTCCCCCTTCTCATCATCTTCCCCTCTGCCCGCTCTATCTTTCCCTTCCTTCCTCTCTCCTCCTCCCGTGCTTCCCAGCAGCCCCACTCCTGCCTTCTCCACGGTCCCTACCTCCTCCCCCTGCCAGCTGGTTACACTTTGCGGTGGACCTGTAGAGGTCAAAAAAAATACCTCCTCCCCCTGCCCCTCCGTCTCTCACTTACTTACTCATCGGCGTTCCCACGAAGGGGGCTTCCGAGGAGGAGGAGGAGGGGAGGACGAGGCCGGGCGAGGAGTTCGCCAGGGTCGCACCGCGTTGACGCGGCGGCGACCCCAGCGCGGGCGTTCCGGGTTGATCGCTTCCAAAGTCCTGGAAGGAAGCGGCCGAACTCGAGAGGTTTGCGCTTCACCGGACGGCTGCGCTTCGTTCAAGGTTGAAGAATCCGTGCGGTGTCCGTCATCAACGCCGACGTTGTTACGACGCGAACTTGTTGAAGGAGGCGGCCGGATACGATCAAATAATGAGAATGGACGAGAGAGAGAGAGAGACAGATAGCATAGAACAGAGAGCACTGAAGAAAGGAGGGAGGAGGCGGAGGAGGAGGAGGTGGAGGAGGCACCCAGAAGTAGGATGATGGAGGGACGGGAGCGGGGTAAAGAGGAGGAGGACGAGGGTGTGGAACATGTCTGATCAGATGTGAGAAGGATGAGGAAGAAGAGAGCAGAGGAGACAGGAGTGGGAAGCAGTACTTGGATGATACCTCATGGGATGGGAGACAGCTTGTTCTGCGCGTCGTCCTTCACCGGTGTGATCTCCGCAGTGACAGAGATGCTCCTTTAAATACTTGCCGCTTGCTTGTGTGAGCGTTGGTCCGATGATGAAGATGGAGAGGGGCTACGCTTGTCGTCGCCTCCTCCTGTGACGCGGGGAAGAGCCCTTTCCAGCAGAGCGCCGTGGTAGTGAGCGCTAATTTCGCACAACAACTCTTCCTCACGCAACTTCCCTCCCGCCACTCCCTCTATTTCTCGTGCTGTACCCTCTCCCCGCCGCTTCACTCCCGTCCTCCTCCACGCCAGGGCACGGCACGTCATCGCACAGGCCCCAGCCTGACCAAGGTCGGTGTGCATGTGCAGCTCTTGCCGCCCGAGCGATGGGCGGACACCTGCCGGAGAAGCTCGGACAGCCCCGTGGGCCTCACGTTGCAATGCTGTTTCCTGCTGGCCCCGTCTCCTCACTGCGCGCAGCTTCGCCTCCGTTGAACAGGCGGACATCACTCTGTCGCTCCTGCTCCCCGTGCCTCACGCCCAGGCCGGTGAGGGAATCTGCGCAGGCCACCCCCCCATGCCGTGGGCGGCGGCCCGGTGCGCTGACCGCCAGGAGAGGAGGCCGAGGTGAAGAAGAGATGCTTCTCGGGACCCAGAGCTCTCTCTCTCTCTGTCCGCGGACCCGGCACCAGACCCGCTTGAGGTCCGGTGTCCACCGGGGCCAGGCGTCTCGGCCGGAGGTCAAAAGAGCAGCAACCGGGGAACGTCCCATCAGCGCGGCGTCTCTCAACACCCAGGCGAGGGGGGACAGCCCGCCCTGGTGCGGGCGCCAGGACACACCGCAAAAAGCAGCGGCAGGGGAAGAAGGAAGGGGGGGCAGGAGGCAGCATGAAAGAATCGGAAGGCGCACGAGACGGGCGCGCGGCGGGGAGCCGTGAGCCACCAGAACCCATTTGGGCGCTCGCGCGCCCGCCTGAGGCAAGGAGCGGGGGAGGACGAGGGGGACAGGGGATGAGAGGGGACAGACAAAAAGGAGCAACAGCGCAGCAGTCAGGCGACCTCAATGAGGAGGAGGAGGAGAAGGACGAGGAAATTGATGAAGAGAGAGAGAGAGAGAGAGAGAGAGAGAGAGAGCAGCGTCGGCGCCGTCCGGCCTGACGCAGACCCCCGGCCTTCCGCCGCTTAAGTGCCAGCTGCGTTTGGACGACGCAGCTGGCGGCCTCGTAGGCGCGGATCAGCTCAGCGGCGAGGCGGTCGTCGGGCAAGTGCTCCGTCACTTGCCGTACCAGTCGCTGCTGGCCCTCGCCGCTGGGGTACCTTGCCAGCTTTTCTCAAGTCGGGCGTGTCCCTGTACAGGAGGAATCTACAAGAATAGTTCAAACATTCGTTTGGTGACGATTGTCCATGCCCTTGCCATCGTGCAACAAGTATTGTTTGACTTTGTCTTGTATCGTTCTTCCCAAATCCGCCTGCAGCAGGACTTGCCCGACCCAAAGCTTGTCCAGCTCCCCCACACGGCCCGCCTCCCCAGGCCTGCGCGCCGCCCTGCCCGCAACCTGCTCCGCAGCCAGGTGGCGGACGGAGACGTCCGCCCACTGCGGCGCCCCGCGCCCTCGCGGCGCGCTCGAGCAGGCCGGCTCCAGGCAGGGGTGCGAGTCGCGAGGGGGTCGCCAGCGATCCCACGTGGGGACAGCTGCTCCCGGAAGGGCCCCCGGTTCACCGAGCGCGTTCCACGACTCCTCGCAAAGTGCCTGCTCGCACACGTCCGGAGCTGACATGTCTTCCTCGATGCCAGGAAGGGAAAACTGGTCAGGTCAGCGCTCCTTCCCCTCTTTCCCCCCCCTCCTCCCTCGAGAGGGGCGAGGAAGGAAGGGGGGAGAGGAGGGGCAGGAGCACTGACCTGACCAGTTTTCGATTCCCAACGATGTAATGGATCGTAGATCCCCCGCGGCGGATCCCGGCCACTTGCGGGCAGTCACTCTGCCAGTGGTGGAGCGCGGCTGTCTACTGGTGGGGCCGGGGTCGGACGAGGCCAGCCACGGAGCCCTCCAGCCTGCCCTCCGGGTGCTGCCGGAAACGCCTTTTTTCGGGGGCTTGCTTTCCACCACCACCACCATGAGTAGGAGGAGGAGGGGGTCCTCCTCCTCCTCCTCCTCTTCTTCTTCCTCCTCCTCCTCCTCCTCCTCCACATCCTTCCCCCCTCCAACTTATGGTGGTGGTGGTGGAAAACAGGCCCATCATTTTTGCCCAAGGCATGGCACCCCCGGATTCCCCTGGAGGCCGCCGCAGCCTCCGGAGCACCCCTCACAAGGCCCAGCGGGCCCCAGGGGCTCCAGAATGGATCGAGAATCACTGGGCACTTTGGGCCAGGGGTGCCTTCTGGCAACCCCCGAGCCGTGGGTGCAGACGGTGGAGTGCCCCGACTTGTCGTCCAGCTGGGCGCCGCAGAAGGCCGGGCCCAGGCCAGGCCCCCCCCCCGGCCTTGCTCTGCCGCGGAGGCCGCGGCAAGCCCGGCCCGCGAGCCTTCTGTCGAATAGCCAAGACCGGCATAAACATACACTGTCGCAGCTCCGCGCGGATGTCCTGGACCGGCGCTGGGCCCCGCTGGCGGGCTCCGCGCGCCGCGGGTCCAACGCCGATGCAGGGCATGCGCGCAGAGCTGCGACAGTGTATGTTTGTGCCGTTGTTTTGTTCCTCGATTCTGGCCTGCGCAACAGCACCCATGCGCACAGCGCCGTCGGCCAGAGCTCTTCCTCCATGTTGCACGCTGGGCCGCTGGGATGCAGCAGGAAGTCTGGAGGGGCAAAGTGGCACTGACACAAATAATCGCCGATGCCAGTGAAAATATAGGAAAGTATTGTCAGTGGAGGGGAAGTCGAAAATCCATGAAATATGAACCGTATGGGGGATGTTCGGGATTTGTGCCTATTCAGTTGTGTGTCCGGGACCCTTCAAAGAAGACAGCTGCCCCTTGGCCTCCCACCCCAAGTAGCAGAGTTCTCCTCGTGCTCGGGCATGCGCTGCTGCAAGGCAGCGTGCGCGAATTGCACAGCGCGACCTTCGCTTTCTTTCTTCCTCTGTCCCTCTCTCTCTCCCCCTCTCTCTGTATCTCCCATCTATTCAGAGGAGGAAAAGGCGAGGACGAGGTGGATGAGGGGGGCGAGGAGGAGGAGGAGGAGGAGGTTTGGGCAAGTCTTGAAAGAGTATTGAAGAGGGACCGCAAGGCCGAGAGGAGAGCGAGGAGGACGGAGGACGAGGAACGACGAGGAAGTAAGGCCCCCCCCCCCTCTGCATCCGATCTCCCCGCAGCGGCTACCACGGCAGGTTGGCCTCAAGGAGCTGCCCCCCCTGCACTTCCACGTGCAGGGCAGCAACGGCGCGCCCGGGCCCGCGCCTCCTCTCCCCAGGCCGACAGCCGGGCCACCCCGCAGGGGCGCGACGAGAATCGCGCGTCGCGTGTCGCGACGATGGCCAGGGCGGCTGCCCTTCTCGCGCTGCGGGAAAATCACGAATGGGGTGGCTTTGTCCGTTTTCGGCCTCTGGCGGGCCCTCGCCGGGCCCCAGGACCGTCAGAACACAATTCGGGATGAAGGCGCGATCCTGGGGAGAGCGTCGGGACTTCGGGTGGCGGGGCGCGACGCGCGGTCAGGTGGCCTGGCCCCCCCGTGGCCTGACAGCGGAGAAGAGAGCCGGGTCGGGCCAGAGGAGGAGAAGGAGCAGACAACGGCGACGAGCGGCGAGGTTACCCCGAGGTTCACGAAGATAGCCGCTGTTCGCGCGTCGCGTCTAGAAGCGCTTCGCTGACCTTCTCCGGGAGGCGACGCGACGGCGCGAATCTAACCGCGCGTCGCGCCCCGCGGGGTACGACGCACAGAGTAAAGTGATCAAGTCCGAGAGGACCAGGCGTTTCTTAGGAGGCAGGGGGCAGCGGATTCCGCAGGAGGGCCCATAGGTTTCCCGGAGGTCTTTCCAGATGTCCAGTGGGCTTTTCAAACAAAAAAAACAGCCTGCTTCAAAGCCCCCTGCCTTCTCGAAAAGCCGCCCCCCTCGCGCCACTCCCGTGCTCCGCCAACCCGCACGGGATATGGAGGTCGAGAGGTCCTGAGCTCCAGGCACTGGGCAGCCTGGGTCACCCCCGGGGGCGCGAAGATACCCGCGCTTCGCGCGTCGCGGTCTGGGCCAGAGCTGTTGCCTTCCTCCAGGGCGGCGGCGCGAGGGAGCGAGGGCGCGAAGATAAACGCGCATCGCGGGGCGCGATGCGCGAAGTTGGGTTACCTGCACCAGGGCGCCCGTGGCCTTGGCAGGGGACCCACATTACTGATGTTGTCTCCCCCTCCTCCTAATCCTCCTTACCCCTTGCTCACTGCCCCCCTCCCTATTCACCCTTCTCCTTCTCCTCCCCCTCCTCATCTACCTTCTCTCTCCCCTCGCTTGTGTCGGGCTTCGTCGGGAGGACGAAGTCTGGGTTGCCGCACTTGGGGCGCGCCGGCGCGAGGAGGGGATTTCTCCGCCGTCGGCTCAGGCTCTGAAGGGGGAGCCTGTTGAGGCATCATGTGTTTTCTGGCCGTGGCCCCGCCGATGCGCATGTGTAGCCTCTCTCCCCTCGCGCGCACGGCGGAGGCACCAAGCAGACGCTGACGATCCCCGGCCACCTGTACATCATGGAGACGCCCAGAAGTTTGCTGCAGCAGCAGGCGAACCACGTGTCGGGGGCGCCGCAGCAGCCCACGTACTTGCAGCTCGACAAGACCTCGGCCCCCCGGGGGCTCTTCGAATGAGGATCGGGCGGACGGCAACGGGGAGGCAGCAATCCAGGCCTCCCAGATGGGTCCAGTGCAGATGGGGTCGGAGGATCGCGCCGCACTGCCGATGCATCGGCGATGCGGCTCGATGTGGAGCCGGAAGTTCCCCGCGCCGACGTCGCCCATGCGTCGCAAACATAGCCGAAGCATCACCGATGCATCGGCGATGCATCGGCGATGTGGCGCGATCCTCCGACCCCACCTGCTCGGACCCCATTCGGGAGGAGGAGGAGGAGGAGGAGGAGGAGGGAGGAGAGGAGGAGGAGGAGGGAGGGGGAGGGGGAGGAGGGAGGAGGGGGAGGAGGAGGAGGAGGAGGAGGAGGAGGAGGAGGAGGAGGAGGAGAGGAGGAGAGGAGGAGGAGGAGGAGGAGGAGGAGGCCTCTAAAAATCTCTGGGGGTCGAGAATGGAAGGAAGCTGGCCCGAGAGGAGGCTTCTGCGCAGCCGCTGGAGCTGCCACCGCGGGCCCCCCAAAAGGTACACGGCGGGTGCACATGTCTTCACCCCACGTCTGTTGCCCTCCGTCAGCGAGCACCCGGGAAGAGGAGGAGGAGGAGGAGGAGGAGGAGGAGGAGGAGGAGGAGGAGGAGAAAAAGGAGGAGGAGGAGGAGGAGCAGGAGCGAGCAGGGTGAGGAGGATGAGGAGGAGGAGCAGGGAGAGGAGCAGGAGAGGAGGAAGAAGAGGATGATAGGATGAGGAGGATGAGGAGGAGGATGATGATGAGGAGGATGAAGAGGAGAAGAGGAGGAGGAGCAGGAGGAGGATCAGAAGACGGAGAAGAAGAAGAGGAAGAGGAGGAAGAGGAGGAGGAGGAGGAGGAGGAGGAGGAGGAGGAGGAGGAGGAGGAGGAGGAGGTGGGGGGATGTTGCAAACAAGAAGGGGGAGGAGCAGGAGTGAGCAGGGACCCGGCCCCGGGACCGTCAAAGAATGGCTCGGGATGAACCAAGGGTACACCTTAGGCGATGCTTAAGAAAACTTAAGTTTTCGGCCAGAGTCTCGATTATTCTTAACGTTTCAATGTAAATCCTAAGATTTGAATGGGAATTTTGGGTTTTTATTCAAGTTCTGAGACTATGAATTTCTTAACCCATGATTTCTAAAGCATTTCGCAGGGTGTACCCAGGAAGGGGTCCATACCTCTGGGGGTCCACGTCGTGAAGCAAGCACACGGCGACGTCGGGGGTCCGGGAGCATGTCCCGGTTTGTCCCCGGGAAGGAGTCCATACCCCTGGGGGTCCTCGTCGTGAGGCAGACACACGGCGACGTCGGGGGCCTGGGAACGTGGCCCGATTTGGCTCCAGGATGTGGCTCGGCTCCAGGATGGGCGTGCTCTTGTCAGCCTCTTGCGATGACGGTTTGCGCCACCGCCGTCTAAGGATTAGCTACCCCCCGCCATTCCCAGACGGCGACGGCGCGAAGCGTGTCTTTACGGGCGGGGGAGGAAGGGGTGAAGGGTGGACGGCCCCAGACGGGTGTGAGCGCCAACACGTAGTTCAAAACGAGTTCAAGATCGTCCGATTGAGCCTCCACAAGTGGGCCCCTAATAGGCACACAGGCACACACACACACACCACCTGCTGAACGAGAAATGCATGGCTCACGCCCCGTGCATCACAAGATGCACTGAGACAGAGTATTGAGATGAGCGATTGTCCAGCCAGAGCTTTTATGGTTGCTCCATTCGTCTTCGCTGGTCTGCATCGGCCCCAAGAGAGCCCCGAGGTGACTATTTGCTGATTCTCCTTAGGTTGTTGAATGGATTTTGTCAATTTTGCTCATTCCATGTCCCGACGATTCGCAACAGCCCAAGAGGCTCCAAGGGGCACCCCAACATGGCCGTCGTTTGTGTTTCGAGCGTATGCTCATTCATCGTCATCGTCATGAGGGACAGGGTCCTGAGGGAAACGGTTCTCGCCGCTGCTCTCAGTCGGGTCATTTCCCGTATTCTGTTGCCACATTTCGGGGGAAACGTGTGTTTGTGTGTTCGTCGTTTTGAGCCCTCATGAGATCAACGCCAGCGCCCTCGACAGCATCCCGATCGGGGCGCTGAACTCCGGGACCGGCAGCCAGGAGAACATGACGGGCAAGGCGAGTCACCGTGGGGCCTTTCGATTGTGATATTTCCAGCCATGAGGAGGAGGAGGAGGTTACGAGATGGTTTGGGGTCTCTTGACGGTTCCACGTTCTACGGGAAGGTGGAGGAGAGAGGAGGTCGCGGGTGAGGGAGAAGGAGGGGATGCGAAGGAGAGTATAAGCAGGGGGCGATGGGGAGGAGGGATGAAGGAGGAGGGTGAGGAAATGGATGTGCGGGCACCGGGAGGATCACGGTGAGTCCAGCAGAGGGAGGAGGGGAGGAGGTACGAGAGAAGGATCAAGAGAGAGGGGGGAGGGTGTGGGTCAGCAGGAGGAGAAGGAGGAGGAATAATGGTATGGAGTGGGATGTGCAGGATGGGGTAGGAGCGGGAAGGAGGTGGAGGAGGAAGAGGTGTTAATGTATAGCGTTGCGACTGGGTGAGAAGGATGTACTTGTTTCACATCACTTTCGTGCCTGCCTGCAGTGCTCATTTTCGTCGTTGCTTTGCTAAAAGTATTGGTGTCTTCTGGGGGACGTTGCACCTATCACATTTTCATGGTAGCACAGCCTTGGTTCGCCCCCCAGGTTTCAGTGCGCGCGGTTAACTCTGCAAGTCAGTCGATTCCTTGTGATGGCCGCGGTGGCAGCCGCGACGGCCCCGCCGAATTCTGATATTGTTGACCCAGATTTCGACGTGATGTGATCCGAGGTCCGAGAGGTGCTGCACAACCTTGGCACTAACTGATTCGCGGAACTGTGTAACCCATCGGGGACGCTATTAAAAACATCCCCCCTCCCTCTCCCTTCTGGTGATACGATAACGCAGCGAGCACCCTGAAGCGTTACCCTGGCACACTTGCATTTGGCCGTTGCTTGGCACTCCTCTGGAGCCCCATCATCCTTCGAATGTGGCGACTGTTTCGCAGTCCGCAGCCCCCCATGGATGGCGAGGTCCCGCCGTTCTCTGCATAGCACTAGCACCGCACTATGCTGGGCTCGCCAGTACTACGATTAGTATTATTTTATTATTGTATCGCTTCGCTCATTCCTCCAGCCCATATTGCCTCGCCATTGTCGTTTGTCGGGGTACTGTTGTCCATGCTGTGCCGCTGGGCGGCTGCCATTTTTTCGGAGACGGTGGGTGGTGGGTTAGAGACCTCATGGATATTGGTTGAATTCTCGTGGTTGGCCTTTCGGGGGCCTGTGGGAGGCAGTTTTGACGCCTCTTGGGGGCCGTGTTGGGGCCTCTGGGGACCTCTTGGGGGCCTCTTTGGGTTTCCTGGGGCGTCCTCTCGGGGCCTCTTGGGGGCTTCTTGGGGCTGAAGGCTGGACTTTTTGGTTCCTGGTCCCCTTCTTGAGCCCCTCTTGGAGCCGTTTTGAGGGCCTCTTGGGCCGTCTTGGCGCCCTCTTGGGCTCTCTTGGGCCAATCTTGGGGGGCGCGTTGGGGGTTGGGGCAATTCTGGACGCTGTGAACCTCCAAGCGTTGCACAAGCGGAACACGTACGTTTTCCGAGGGGACTGGGACGATGCTTGCTTGTTGGGGCCCTCTTGGAGAGCCTCTGGGTTTTTTTTGTTCGCGACCTGTGGAGCCATCTGGGGACCATCTTGAAGGTCTTGGAGCGATCTTTCGGCGACTCGGGGCCTCCAGGGCCGTGTAGAGCGCCCTCGGGGCGTCGGCAGGGCATCGCCTCGGGGTCCTCGGCCCCGTGGGCCGGGCCGCCAGGCCGCGACCCCGCTGACACGGAGCGTTGTCTCGCGGATGCCCCGCGCGGAGCGTACCCGTGCGACCGCGTATCCGCGGGATCGCGTTCGGTCTCGCAGACCGCGGGTTCCGAGGGGAGGGTCCTCGGGGCGGTAGCGGCTAGATCTGGAGGGGGTCCCTGGGACCCCCCAAAACATTTTGGGGATGGCGAACCTCGTTCGGTATCGGAGCGTATCCCAGAATCCGGACCGCATATGCAGCTCGCGTTCGGTCTCGCTGTATGTTCGCTCGGTCTCTTCCCCGATGGGGCTTGCCGACGACGACGACGACGCCCCCGAGGGGCTCCCCGGCGCGGAGCCTCCCTGCGCGGCATTCGCCGCCGCGAGGTGTGCGCCCCCGCCTTCGGGGAGATGCAGTACCAGACGAGAGCCAACGGCCCCGTCTGGCGGGGCAGGGGCCGTTGGGGCAACGTCCCCGACCCCCCTCGGATCATGGAAACATCACGACGGAAGGCTTTTCCGTATGTTCGGTTTCCGGGGGCCCTCACCGAGCTTCGGGACCGTCAAGGAACGGCTCAGGATGAACAGTGAGTCCTGGGGAATGGGTCAAAATTTTTTGGGGTCGACGTTAAGAGCACATCATGACTGTGGGGAGAGCATGCTACGCATGTTTTGAAGTCAATGATAGGATGATCGATTCGGCTGTGATGCCTTTTTTTGATTTTGAGCCGGCTATGATGCCCACTCGTGCTCACCCCGTCCCGTCCTCAGGGACTTTGCATTCCCTTGTTATGTTGGGATGAGAAGACGGGCCGCCACCCCGGCACTGCACGCACGTTGCCAGCTGCGGAGGGAATGAGGCCTCCTGGCGGTCCTCCTTGGTGAGGCCTATGATGGTCCTCACCTGGGGGGGGAAAGAACACCTGAGAAGGGCGGTGAGTGGAATTAGTAACCACCGTCCAAAACCAATCACGAGAGAACCCACTATCAAAAGAAGCGGACGGTGCACAGGCGGGGAGTCACGTCGCATCCGCCGCCATGTCGCGGCGTCACGCCCCCGTCGAACACTTCGCTCCCATCACCCTGGGGCAGCATTTTGAGAGGTAGCACAAGTCCCACGTAATTGCGTACATCCCCGCATTTGGGCAGCTACGCCCATTCGTACTGGTAGTCCCAGTCGTGGCCATCGCCGTCGCCGAAGTCGGGGTCCTCGACGTCCGTAGCCGGTGCTAGGAATATTGCTTCTAGCTTCTAACGCCACCAATTTTCCGGGGCGGGAAGAGCATTTTACGCATGGGGATGAGGTCAATGATAAGAAGGACAGCGACGGGAATTAATAACCACTGTCCAAGCTCAAGCACGAGACAACCCACTATCAAAAAAAAACGGGCGGTCCGCAGGCGGGGGGGGTAGCGCCGCACCCGCCGCCACGTCGCGGCGACGCGCCCCGTCGAACACCTCGCTCCTATCACCCGAGGGCAGACCTCGGAGAGGCAGCACAAGCTTCACGTACGTACACCCCCGCACACGTGTAGCGAGGCCCACTCGTACTGGTAGTCCCAGTCGTGGTCGTCATCGTCGCCGAATTCGTGGTCCTCGACGTCCGGTGTCGGTGCTAGGACCGTTGGTTTGCCCCCGCAGCCCCTACGATGGAAGCTGCGGAGGGTGTGAGGCCTCCTGGCGGTCGTCATTGGGAAGGCCTCTGATGGTCCTCACCGGTGGGGGGGAGAAGTATACTTGGAAAGGGCCTTGAGAGAAATACAACCATGGGAGCGGCCTCGTAGCTGTGGTGCCTCGCCAATGAAAAATAGAAATGAGTAGGGTAGGGAGCGGGAGCTAACCACCGTCCAGGCACAGGCACGAGAAATGGAGCGGGCGGTTCACAGGCGGGGAGCCACGCCGCACTTGGCGCCACCTCGCGACATCACGCCCCCGTCGAACACCTCGCTCCTATCCCCCGGGAAGCCCTTTTAAGTAAGAGGCAACACGAAGCCCTCGGACGCAACACCCCGCACTCGTGTTGCTGCGTCCACTCGCGCTGGTAGTCCCAGTCGTGGTCATCGCCGCCGTCGCTGAAGTCGTCGGTGTGAGCTTCCTGGTGATTTGTCCCCGTAGCCCCTATGATGGAAGCTGCGGAGGGTGTGAGGCCTCATTGCGGTCCTCACTGGTAAGGCAATGAACGTGAAGGCCTGTGTTGAACCTTCTTCCAAAACGAGCCTTTTCTGGTGGCCTCGTATTGGGTTTGAGGTCCCTATGATGGCCCCTCTGGTTCCTTGTGATGGCGGCACTAGCCGACCGACAGGGAACTGGCTGTGAGGGGTGAGCTCCGTCAGTTGGGGGAGTGCTGTGAGCGGTTCAAGGTTTTCGGACGTGTCGTTCGGTTCTCGGCGGTTTTCCCATCTTCGGGTGGCCTCCGTCAGCTGCGTCCCGGGTGTGCCCGGATCGTCCCGAACGGCTGCCGGATACCCGGGTCATTCTCGAGACGGTGCATGATGTCCAACCCCGAACCAAAGCTTTGGGTCGGTTTTGGAGGCCACAGATCGGGGCAAGGATTTTGTCGAGGAGTGGCTTCCCCTTTCCAAGCTCCCCCCCTCTCTGCGATGCAGACGTGGCTCCCACTGAGTAATATAGCGATAGAGAATTACCAATGTATGTCCAACATAGGCAGTTCTGTTTTGAGGGTTCGGGATCCGAGGCTGGGACTGAACCACCCTCGATCCCTCCTCCCTCCAACTTCGCTTCGCCAATCTCCCGCCGCACTCCTCCCTCCACCCCTTCCTGCATCCTCCTGACACCAGAGCCTTTCCTGGAGCGCGTGCCGAGCAGGATCTCGAGGGTGGGCTCCAAGGCTGGAAGTCATCTGCGACCACTAGCGAACCCCATCCCTGCGGGTACAAGCGACGCTTGGGCATCGGACACCCCCGCTGGGGTTCACTTGGCCGCAGACACCCTCTCAATGCTGGGGGCCACAGCCGCTTTTTCACAAGCTGACTGCAGGGTTGGGGGTCACACGTGGCTGCCAAAACTGCCACAACAGCGTATCCACCCTTGATCCCTCTTCCCTCTCACCTCGCTCTTTCCACCTCCCTCCTCGCTCCTCCCACCTCCCCCGTCCTGACTCCTTCCCTCCTTCCTGCCTCACCCCGCTCCCTCCTGCCTCATCCTGACACCAGGGCCGTATCCTGGAGCGCGTTCCGAGAAGATTTCGAGGCGACTCCGATCCGGCCGTGGCGACGACGGCTTCGAAGAAATACCAGATCGTGTTTCGAAACCATCGGGATCTCCCACCTCCCGCACCTCTCCTGTCTCCTTCCTTCCTCCCCCCTTCTCCGCTGTTCGCGTGCTGAGCCCCCCCTTATCAGCTTTCTGCTGAGCGAGCCCTGGTCAGCCCCCGCACGCGCCCACGCATGCGTCTGCGAGGGCATGCCGGTCCATCCTGTCGGTTGCGACTTGCCCCAACCACGCAGTTCACGAGGGACTTCGTTAGAACAGCTGCGCAAGCAGAGAATGAGGCACAGGCGAGTCCGCCGTCCTCTGCGAAGGCCTCCCCCTGCGGAGGAGCAGGGAGGGAGGGGAAGTCAGCAGGGTCGGGCGGGCACAGGAGGACGGTGCGAGGAGGACGAGGGTCGGAAGTCACGTCGTGCCGTGGACGTCGCGGTCACCGTGGCCGTCGTGATCGACGGGGCCGTGGTCGTGGTGGCAGCCTCGGTGCTCGCTGTCGTGGCTGTGGGCGTCGGCGTAGAAGGGCCGCGGGTCGGGTCGGGCTTGGAGCGCTGGACGCCGCAGTGGTGGCGAATGTGGCGGCAGTTGCAGCGGCGCAGGTCGTGATTGCGCGGCAGACGAGCACAGTTGTCCCATGCCGCTGTGCAGCATCTCCAGGTTATCGCATCGGACTTGTCTCCCTACCTCTTTCCTTAATGCTAGACGCTTCGCGTCACCCCACCAGCCCATCCAGAAACGATGCCCAGAGGAATTGCCTCGATCAGGGAAGTGGGCGGCACACAAAGGAAGGGCCCCCCCAGTGGAGGCCTCTTGGAGCGTCTTGGGGGCTTCTTGGCGGTCCCGGACGCCTCTTAGAGCGTCCTGGGTGTCTCGGAGAGCTTCTTGGGGCCTCTTGGGGGTCTCTTGGCAGCCTCTTGGAGGCCTCTTGGGCGCCTGTTGGGACCTCCTGGGGCCTCCTGGGCGCCTTTTGGGGCCCTCTTGAAGCGCTCTTGGGAGCCTTGGGAGCACTCTTGGAGCCCTCTTTGGCCATCTTGGAGCCATCTTGAGGCCTCGGCGAGAAAGCCAAAAACATTAATGTTCTCCCAGGCGCTCTTGGAGTCATCTGAAGCCTCTTGGGAGCCTCTTGGGGCCTCCTGGCCACCTCTTGGGGCCCTCTTAGGGCACATCTCGGAGGAGATCGATCAAAGAAGGGGGGATCCTCAATTAGCGTCGCCCCCCCAAGAGGCCAAAATAGGGCCCAAGCCCTAGTAAAACAACTGATTGTAGCTTCCTCGTCAAGGCCGTCTTGGACGCTCCGACACCTCGCGCCCCCCCCGTCCAAGCCCAGGGGAGGGGGTAGGGGGAGGGGTCAAGAATCCCTCCCCGCCCGCAAGCCGTCTCGCTCACTCCCACCCGCCCTCCCCAAACATACGTAGCACCCGAGCCTGGCCCGAGCCGCAGCAAAGTTAGCAGTCGTCTTTGGATGTGCAGCTACTGGGGGCGAATCCGCCGCCGCCTCTGCCGCCGCCGCCGCCTGCCGCCGCCGCCGCCGCGCCGCCGCCGCCGCCGCCGCCGTCCGCCGCCGCCACCGCGCCGCCCGCCGCCGCCACCGCCGCCGCCGCCGCCGCCGCCGCCGCCGCCGCCGCCGCCCCCGTCGCCACCGCCGCCACTGCCGCCGCCGCAGCCGCTGCCCCCGCCGCAGCCGCCGCCGCCGACAAGTGTATTTCGCATTGGTGTTTGACAGGTATGGTCGGGGGAGGCCGCATCGGGTTCGCTGCGCATGCTCCGAATTTGGAGGCAGAGTGTGTTTTGCATGGTTTTTTTTACAAGGGATGGTGGGGGTGGGGGCCCTCATTGGCTCGGGTTGGCTCCCAGTCGCCTGGGGGAGGGGGTGTATATTTATAGGGAACAGTGATAAACCCCTCCCCGAAGGGAAAGAACGGGGGCCGCCCTAAACCACCTACGCCCAGAGGGCTGGTGGGATTGCGTCTTCCCTCTCTCCTTCCCTCCCGCCTCCATGCCCCCCTCTTCGCTCTTTTCCCCTAGCTCCACCCACCTTCCCAGCTCCCTCTACTGCTCCTCTCGGCTGGCGCCCTCTCCCTTTGATCGGAGGAGGCGGCGTCCTCGTTGGTCAGGCTTGTGACTCCCAGTGGGCTGATGTCCCTCGCGAGTTGAGGACTGAATGCCGACGCCCCTCCGAAGAAGGGAAGTCCCGAGCCGTTTGAATCGGGCCTCTCGCCAAAGTCAGCGGGTGTTCGCGAGGTCCGATGATCTGATCAAACACGCGTCTGACTTTACTTTTTTACGCACATGTATACGATGCACTATGGAATAGAAACGCCGCCCTCTTCCACTTCGCCTTCTCTCGCACGGAGCCTGATTCGCGTTCGCGTAGCGCGCCTGCGTTCGCCTGGGTGTCGGACTGCCCGCGCGTGTTGACCTGCAGGAGTTTCGCTCGCTCTTGTGTCTCCAGATGCCTCCAGGGGGCCCTGGGGATTTCAAGGGGAACTCCCTAGGCGCTTAGAGACGCCGCCCGTCTCTTGCCCCTCGGACGCCACGGCTTGAAAGGTGCATTCGGAACGTTGCATGGGGGAAACGGCTTCTCGCGTGGCCTAAGTTTGGATGCTTCCACGCACGCGGGGGGGGGGGGAGGATGCGAGGGGAGCAGAGGACAGGAGCGAGTGGGCGAGGACTGATGTTGAGAGGTGGAGAAATAGAGAGAGAGAGAGAGAGAACCAACAAAGATGAGAGACATCACGAGAGAGAGAGGAAGGGACAGAGATAGCCAGTGAAAGAGAGAGAGGCCGCGAGACAGCGATCAACGGGCAATGCCACCCCCAACGGCAGACAGAGAACTGGCGGGAGATCAAGTTGCAGCGAATAGAGGAAGAGGGAGGTATTGGTGGTGAGCGACTGGAGTGTTCAGCATCCTGGAGTCGATTTGTCGTCCTCCCAGTCGCTTAGATCCGACGTCTGATCGGGGCCCCCATGTCGCCGCAGCTGGGCACTCTTGTTCTGATTCGTATGTATCGTTTTCCTCTGCTGGGCAGGATCATCGGCACGCCCCTGTTCTACCAGTACGTCGTCGGCTACGACGTCAGCACAGACCCACCCTCCATCGCTTTCTCCGACCAGGCGACTGCCGCGTCGACGGGCATGCGTCAAGTTGGCATTGGATGGAAACGGGGGGGCGGTGGGAGGTGCAGCGGCAACAGGTGCAACGAGAGGAGGCGGCGGTGCACCATGCCGCCACAGCCAAAGCGACGGCATGCAGGGTCGATCCAGGGCCTCCTCCGCGTCCTGGGGTCACTGCTTCGGCCCGAAGTGTGTAGCGCTCCACGGTGCAGCATCTGCCTTCGCCCCCATGGATCGGGGCTGCGGATCAGCTCGACGATCCTTATCCTCCTGGCTCGTGATGCGGACGGCACGCGTGCGAGCTAGTGGACCGGACGGCCTGGCCCGAGGGGTCATCGCGTGCGTCGAGGAATCGGGCCGCCTCTTCGTCCCCCTTCCCTCCTCATGCCCGACAGCACGGGGGCCACGAAATCCGCGCTGACCTCCGATAGTTTGTGCTCGTGCCATCGCTGCTCTCTCCACAGAGTAGGCGGAGGTCGGGGGGGGGTCGGCTGCCCCGAGCTGAGCAGGTCGTGGAACTGGTCTCTCTGAAAGGATGCTGGCGGGGGGGGGGAGGAGAGGGCAGGTCGGCCCAGGGACTGGAATTTTGGGAATCTTGGCCACCTCTACCCGTTTCGTTTTCCTGTTCCCATTCTCTTTTGATTGATTGATTCATTGGTTGAGAGAAAGAGAGAGGGAGAGAGGGAGAGAAATCTATATGATACCGGAGAACAATCCCAAACATATTTGTTTCAGGGCTGTAGGGCTATGGGGCTATCGGAGGTTGGGGGCTGAGTCCGACGTGAAATGGAGACCCCACCTACCAGGAAGTCGATTTCGGGTTCGGGTTCGTGTCGTGCGTGCCGTGCGTGCGGTGCGGGCGAGGCGAAGCTGCGTGGGCGGGCGAGAGGGAACCCTCCTGTGGCGGGGCCGCGGCCGGACCAAATGTTGCTCCTCCGGCGGCCGGTGGCCCGCGGTGTCCCGCCGGTGTCCCGCTGGTGTCCCGTGGTGTCTCGTGGTGTCTCGTGGTGTCCCGTTGAGTGAGATCGATCGTGAGATCGACAGTGAGATCGATAGTGAGATCGATGTGGTGCCCCGAGGTGTCCCGTGGTGTCCCGTTGAGTGAGATCGATAGTGAGATCCATAGTGAGATCGATAGTGAGATCAATGTGGTGTCCCGAGGTGTCCCGTGGTGCCCCGTGGTGTCCCGTTCAGTGAGATCGATAGTGAGCTCGATAGTGAGACCGATAGTGAGATCGAGAGGTGTCCCGCGGTGTCCCGTGGTGTCCAGTGGTGTCCAGTGGTGGTCCGTGGTGTCCCGTTGACTGAGATCGATAGTAAGATCGATAGTGAGATCGACAAGAGTCCTGTGGTGTCCCGTGGTGTCCCGTTGGGTGAGATCGATAGTGAGATCGATTGAGTCAGATGCTGGTTCCCCCCCTATCCCCCCCCACAACCTCCTTATCACCCGAAGGGTGGTATATGTACGGCTATAGGGCTACAAGGCTATAGGGCGATAGGGCCATAGGGTTATAGGGCCAGGGCCATAGGGCGATAGGGCTATAGCGCTATAGGGGCATAGGACTATAGGGCTATAGGGCTGTAGGACTATCGGAGGTTGGGGGGTGAGATCGCAGTGGAACGGAGACCCCCAACCGGGAAATCGTTTCGTTTCGTTCGCGTCGTGCGTGCCGGCGAGGCGAAGCTGCGTGGGCGCGCGAGAGCAAGTTGCTAGGGCGAAGTCAAGACAAATGATTCTCCCCCTCCCGCCCGTCCGGCGGTGGCCCTAGCGGTGTCCCGCAGTGTGCCGTGGTGTCTCGTAGTGTCCCGTGGTGTCCGCCGTTGCTAGGGCGAAGTCATGACAAATGATTCTCCCCCGCCCGCGCGTCCGGCGGTGGCTCGCGGTGTCCCGCGGTGTCACGTGGTGTCATGGTGTGCAGTGGTGTCCCGTTGAGTGCGATCGATAGTGAGATCGATGTGGTGCCCTGAGGTGTCCCCTGGTGTCCCAAAAAGTGAGATGTCCCGTGGTGTCCCGCGGAGTGAGATCGATAGTGAGATCGATAGTGAGATCGATGTGGTGCCCCGAGGTGTCCCGTGGTGTTCCGTGGTGTCCCAAAAAGTGAGATCCATAGTGAGATCGATAGTGAGATCGACAGGTGTCCCGTGGTGTTCCGTGGTGTCCCGTGGTGTCTCGTTGAGTAAGATCGATAGTGAGATCGATAGTGAGATCGATAGTGAGATCGATGTGGTGTCCCGAGGTATCCCGTGGTGTCCCGTGGTGTCCTATGGTGTTCTATGGTGTCCCATTGAGTGAGATCGATAGTGAGACCGTTAGTGAGACCGATAGTGAGATCGAGAGGTGTCCCGCGGTGTCTCGTGGTGGCCCGTCATGTCCCGTGGTGTCCCGTGGTGTCCCGTTGCGTGAGATCGATTGTGAGATCGATAATGAGATCGTCAGTGAGATCGACACGTGTCCCGTGGTGTCCCTTGGTGTCCCGTTGAGTGAGATCGATAGTGAGATCGATTTAGTCACATGCTGGTTCCCTCCCCACTCCCCCCCCTCATCCACACAACCTCCTTATCACTCGAAGGGTGGTCGTATAGCTAAGGCTATAAGGCTAAAAGGCTATAGGGCTATAACGCTATAGGGCGATTGGGCTATATGGCTATTAGGGCTATAAGGGCTATAGGGCTATAAAGCTATAAGGCTAGAGGGCTATAGGGCTATAATGCTATCAGGCTATAGGGCTATAAGGCTACTGGGCACCCAGGCTCCTGGCCACCTGGGCACCAGGGCACCCGGGCTCCCGGGCACCCGTGCACCCGGGCACCCGGGCATACACCTGGGCACCGGGGCACCCCGGCATAGAGGGTGGAGGATGGAGGGTGGAGGAGGGGTCCACGGGGTCGGGGTGCGTAAATTTACGGATAGCTCCTTGGAGAGCTAAGAGGGTTCCAGATAAGAAGCCGGCAGCGCAGGGTAGGCCAGCTTCTCTCCAATGCTCCTGGTCAGGCATCCCCGCAGCGGCTCGCTTGAGCCGGCAGCGTGTCCCGAGAAGTGCATTCGTTCCACATGCGCGTGCCTGAAGCCTTGCCGCATCGAAGCTCCTTCGAAGCTGCTATTCTTCCACATGCGCGTCCTTCGCAGCTCCTCGGAAGCTCCTTCGAATCTGTTTTTCAAAGCCTGCAAGCGTCTTCCAGAAGCGTTTTACGCTCCAGAGTTCTTCGACAGGCCCTCACGCCCTTCGGGCGCCCTGCTGTCAGTGTGTTGGACCCGACAAATCGAAGCTTGCAAGTTCCCCCAAGCATGGTCCCCAACGTCCTGGCAAGCGTCTTCCACTCACGTTTCCGAAGCTCGCAAGCTCCCCAGGCATGCTTTCCAGCGCCCTTGCCAGCGTCTCCCATAAGCGTTTCACTCGCTTTGGACTGCACAAGTTTCCCCTATGTAGTGAAATATGAGGCGCTCGCTTGTCTCAGTTTCATGTCCGTATCTACAGTTATCGAAAACACTCGGAGGAACCAACGCCGCATTGACGCCATTTTCGACGTACTGTTGGGTTACGGATTTGATCTCGAGATTTTGAGCAGTTATCGATCTCTCGTCTACAGTGCGCAATTCGGCGGCCTTCGAAGCATGATTCGGATTTCCAAGAAGCTTGCATTCAGTTTGCGAGACGGCAGACGATGAGAACAAACACTAATCGTTATTATTACTCTCTTGAATATGTCGAGTTGAGCCAGTGACTGGGAGCTCTACGAGGTCCTCGGCGGTAGCCAGTTTGACGGTTTACCGCCGGCATCCAGTTCTTCGCCAGGCTGTTCCACGTCTTTCTGGCGCTCTGCTATCCGGGTTCTGGATCCCACAAGTGGGCCACCTTACCGAGCATTGGATGCGCTGCCTGCAAAGAGGGACGGGACCACATCTCGGGCGGAACAAACGGTTTTGAAAGAAACCGGTCTCCGTCTTTCGATCAGTGACTAGTAAATTGCCCAGCGACAGTCCCGTTTTGAAAATGACCTGCCCTCCACACATGCGACCGTTGCACGAGTTTGAAATTCGACGCCTGTTTCGGGAAGAAAGCGCCATCAACCTGTGTAGCTCTTGCACCTTATCTTGCCCTTGCACCACATGTAGAAGAGGTCGCAGGCGAGAGCCCAATTAGAAAAACGCCCCCCTCCCCTCCATCCGTGTCACGGTCCGGTTGCTCGGCGGCGGAGGTGAGACAGCGTGGCGGAGGAGGGACGGCAGGAGGAATCGGGAACGCGGAGGAGGCCCGCCCCCACGCCAGGGCGAGACCCCCTGCGGCGGCTGCGACCCCACGGTGCAGCTGTGGGCCAGCCCCTCCGCCGACCTCGAGGACGGCTGGGCGCGGATGGTGGTTCTTTACAGCGAAGTTCCTAGAAAAAAAACATCTTGGCGCCGTCGCAGGCAGATTTCAGCTGCAAACTGATACGTATCAGACGTAGCCAAGCCTTCTCACGAGATGAATCTGACTCCCCTGGGGGAGCGCCAGCCTAATATGACCGAGTCCCTCTCAGTTCCGCTTGATCCCATTGAGTCTTTCTTACTATCGGCCTCAATCTGGGCAAACTCCAGCTCACTGGCCCCTTCTCAGGGGTTCCTTCTTGACTTTTACGGAAAGGTGCCAATGCCCCCACCCCCCCACCCCCCCATGGAAAGGTGGCCACGCATGAGGCCATAGACAACCTCCCTCCTTTTGGAGGATCAATCCAGTCCTCCATCCAGTCCTCCTGCCCTCCCTCCTCCCTCCTCCCACCCTGCTCCTCCTTCCCCTCCCCCGCCTCCCTCCTCCCACCACTCCGATTCCGACGCTGACCCCCCCCTCCTCCTACCCTCCTCCGTTTCCTCCTTCCTCCGCCGATTGCCTCCTCCTTCAACTCCCCCCCCCTGCGTCGTGCCCCCCCCCGCCTGCTCCTCTCTCCCTCCTCTCCGCACAGCCGTCGCAGAGCCTGCTCGGTTCCAAAGCCTGGAGGAGGCCGCGGGGGGCGCGCGCGCCCTGCCTGGACGGGTCGTGTGTGTTTGGAGGCGGGGGGGGGGGGGGAGCCTGCAGTCGGGGTTGACTAGTATGGCGACCCTGCCATATCAAGGGTACCCCCCTGCAGTCCCGTGGTTCGCGGCCCATGCCTTCTGCATCGCCTGTGGCGAGGGGGCCCTCGGAGGGGTCTGGTGTCCTCTCGCGTGTCCTCTCCAGTCAGCCTCGGCTTCCAGGGGAAGGGTACGACGGTCTCGTTTTTCTGAGAGCAGGGCCCTCCAGGAACAAGGAAGCGTGGGGGGGACGGAGAGCACCAATGACACGCCGCCGCTGGGAGCCCGTCAGCGTGCTATTCTTTCGTGCATCTCCGGAGACGCCGCTTTGCTCAGGCCTCAACTGCACGCTCCCCCTTGGCATCGTGTTATTGATGTTCCCACGTCACAGCGATGATGAGGAGATGAGCTACCGCGCACGAGCTCCGAGCAGAGCACGGGCTGGCCACGCCCTGGGGGGTCCGCGGCCGCGGGCTTCCCCAGATGCCCCCGTTGGCTGCGCACTAGAGCACTAGAGCGACGCTTCGTCCGAGTGGCCCTTGGGGTGCGCGGCGCGCCGATGGGGGGGAGCGCGAGGGGGCAGGCCTCCTCGGCAGGCGGCGGGGCTCCTCAGAAGCCCTCCGGCCTTCTGAGAAGGCCCCCCCCCGTTCGGAGACGGCTCGGAAACGGCTCGGAAACGGCTCGGAAACGGCTCGGAGAAGGCCGGAGGCATTCTTGTGAGACAGCCCGCCCCCTCGGCCTGTCCCCCGCGGGGGGGCGCGCCGCCGGCGCTGGCGCGAGGCGTCCGCCGCAGCGCGGGAGGGCCGAACTCCACAGGCTCCGGGGCCTGGCCGTGCCGCGGAAGCGCAGGCGCCCCGTGCCCCGGAAGCACGAGCAGGGCTTCCGGCGCAGGTGTTCTAGGCCTCCCAGGTGGGGTCGGAGCAGATGGGGTCGGAGGATCGCGCAGCATCGCCGATGCATCGGCGATGCGTCTCGATGCGGAGCCCGACTTGCTCCTCGTCGACGTCGCCGATGCACCGCCGATGTCGACGTTGCATCGCTGGTGCATCGCGGATGCATCGCCGATACATCGCCGATACATCGGCGATGCGGCGCGATCCTCCGACCCCATCTATTCCGATCCCATCTGGGAGGCCTCTAGGTGTGTCATTTCCACTCCCTCCCCGCTCGCTCGGGGGAGGCCTCCCCACCCGGTTTCTGCTCGACGGTCCTGGAGTCAGCGGCGTCTACCGGGCAGTCCTGCCCCGTTCGATTCCTCGCCTGGGTCCGCTCACTGAAGGGTTGCGCCCGCAGGGGTGCTCCTCTGAGGGTAGATAGCACTTCGGCCCTCTGCTCCTTATCGGCCACGTTCGGCTCCGGCTCGTGTGGGCTTTCGTGTTTGCACGGCGCGAGTCCTCACACGAAAGTGCGCTGCAGCCAAGGAGGCCCGGATGGTGCAGGGTCTGAGCGAGGCTCATACTTTGTGTGCGGTGCAGCTTTCGCTCCGGCGTCAGCGGCGCCGCTCAGAAGCGCTCTGCCGAGCTCTCTCGTCCTCCGCATCTTCGGACTGATGTTTCAGGCCAGGTTGCCCTGGAGCGCAGGTCGTCGCGAGGCACTCGCAGGCTCTGTTGCCGCGGGAAAAAATCCTCCTCTCATCTCGCAGCGCCATGCGGAGACTCCGTCCGCCGCCGCGCTCGCCGCACGCCGCGGGGCGCGCCCGCTACGCGGTGGCCGGGGCCCACGGGCGCCGCCGCTTCGGGTGCTGCTAGAGGTGCCCCTGGCCCAAGGTGCCCGAAGGCCCTCATGGTCTCCGGAGCACCCCTCGCGAGGCCCCGAGGGCCCCCAGGGGCTCCAAAATGCGGCGAAAAGCTGGGGGCGCTTTTTGCCAGGGGCACCTTTAGCAACCTCCGAGCCGTGGGCCGTTTCGGGTCCTCCGAGAGGGAGGGAGGACACCAGTACCATATACTTTCATCGAAGAGTGAGGAGGGAAGTTATGGGTTGAGCGGCGGGGCGACTCAAGGGAAGTTGTAGCTTCGGATGGCGTAGTAGCTACCTTGCTTTTGTCGGTGTACATGGCGTGCCTTGTCGGTAACGCTGTTGGCGATATAACGCAGACGTAGTAGTTCTTGGGTCGAACATAATATGTATGCTTATCAGGGGTGCTCCTTGTTGTAGATCAGGGCCCGTCGTTTCCGCGGGCATCTTTCGTAGTCGATTGCGGATCGTGATAAACACTGTGCTGGTAGCCGTGGTCTTCGTGGCTCAGTTCGTGGTCCTCGTAGCTCTTCTGGTGGCTCTCATAGCTCTGCCTGTGGTCCTCGTAGCTGAGCCTGTGGTCCTCGAAGGTCCGCCGGGGGCCCTGTGGTCGTCGAAGCTGAGCTCGTCGTCCTAGGGCCCCGGTAGCTCTGCCAGTGGCTGTAGTAGCTCTGCTTGTTGCCCTTGCAGCACAGCCGGTGCCTCGGGTAGCTCAGCTGATGGCCCTCGTAGCTCGGCTGATGGCCCTCGTAGCTCAGCTGATGGTCCTCGTAGCCCTGCTTGTGGCTCTCGTGGCTCGGCTTGCAGTCCTCGTAGCTCTGGTGGTGGCTCTGGTAGCTGTGCCTGTGTTCCTCGTAGCTCAGCCTTTGGCTCTCGAAGGTCTGCCGGTGGCTTTGGTAGCTCTGCCGGTGGCTGTAGTAGCCCTGCTCGTTGCCCTCGAAGCCCAGGTTCTGGCCCTCGTGGCTTTCCAGGTGAACCTCGCGCTTTGCCGATGAGTCTCGAAGCTCCGCACGTGGCCCTCGAAGCTCAACTGGTGGCTGCGGTAGCTCACCTGGTGGTCCTCGTAGCCCTGCTCGTGGCCCTCGTGGGACCTCCTTCACGGTCTATGGCAAGCTTCGTCGCGAGAGGGCCCGTGGCTGCGACAAGGGGCCCGGCATCCTGTGGCCTGAGGCCTCCCCTCGTTCGCCGAGGGGTGACAGGGCCCCTGCGCCTCCCCTGTTCCTGCCTGGCCCCCTCGCTGGCGCTGCCTCCTGGCGCCGCCGGCGTGGGGCCGGGTTGGGCAGGGGGCGGCCGTGCCTTGCACGGCCGTTGCTTCTCTCGCCTTGTCGCCCTCCCTTTGGGTGCACGTGGGGAGGCCCTCGCACCTCCACCCCGCCCTTGCGAGAACACGGGGCGACCTTCTCCGCAGGGCCAGGCGCTGGGCCGCCGAGCGGGATGCCTCAGCGCGGGTTCTACGGGCTCCGAGGCTCGCGCGCCACAGCGTGCTAAACGCCGGAGTCTCTTTTCAGGGTCCGGTGATGCAGGCGGAGTTGGCCACGCCTTGGTCGCCGCAAGCCGCCTGCTTTTCCAGTCGGGGTGCACTCTGGCTGCGCCACGGGGGAGGGCTTCCCACCCCTGTTATTCGAGCGGCGCCTCCCGCCAGTGAGAGGCCGGCCTAGCAGGCGCTGGCACTTTGCGGGCCAGGACGGGCCCATCGTCCGAAGTGGTGCGTTCTCCTCTCCTCTCTTCTCCCCCCTTCCTCCCCCTCCCCATCCTCCCTCTCCTCCCCCTCCTCCTGCTCCTCCTCCTCCTCCTTGTCCTCCCCCTCTTCCTCCTCTCCCTGCTCCTCCTCCTCCTCCTCCTCCTCCTGCTCCTCCTCCTCCTCCTCCTCCTCCTGCTCCTCCTCCTCCTCCTCCGCCTCCCTCTCCATCCCCCTTCCTCTTCCTTCCCCGAGCCACGCGGGGCCCGAGGACGAGGACTGGGAGGAGGATCTGCTCGAGAAGAAGGAGGCCCACAGGCCCATCCGTGTCGACGCCATGCCGAGGACGCGCGAATGCTGGGAGAGCGTTTGGCGATGACGACGGTTTGCACAAAATTGCATAAACTTAGATGTTCGGAGGTCCGTGCGGATTTCTTGGATCCGCGTTGCACCCCTCCTCCCTGGCGCGCTCCAACTTCCACAAGATTATGTTCATGTAGTGTTTTGTTCCTCCTCCCCTGTCCCCCTTCTTCCCTCCTGCCTTTCCCCCCCTTTCTCTCTTCCTCCCCACTCCTCACGCCACCGATACGCGCGGAAGGAGGAGTGGAGGAGGAGGGCGGGGAGGCTTGACAGGATTGCCAGCAGCGGGCACTGACGCAGCCAAGGCCTATGAGCGCAGCGGAGGCTCTGATACAAGGCAGCCTGGAGTCGGCGTCGCCCCTACACCTTGGGCGATGCTTAAGAAAACGTAAGGTTTCGGCCAGAGTCTCGCCTTTTCTTACTGTTTCGATGTAAAGCCTAAACTTTGAATAGGATTTTTGGGTTTTTTATTCAAATCCTGAGACTATGAATTTCTTAACCCATGATTTCTTAAGCATTTCGCAGGGTGTACAAACTAATACTATGTGTGCATGATGGTGGGGGCGACGCGCGCGCTGAGAAATCTCATGGTATCAGCTCCGTGGCGGGCGCCGTCTGGCCACACCGCTCGGGAAATCATATACTGCGAGATGGTGCTGTGTTGAGGTCGGACGCGCGCTCCCAGGGAGGACGCATGGTACTCGTGTGCCCTGTCTTCCGAGTTCGTCTGCCCTCTCTGGGGAAGGGACGGCTCGCAGGGGTGGGGGCCGGGGAGGGGATGGCTCGCAGGGGCGTTTTGACGCCCGCGGGGGGCACTGGGCCCGCGCGGATGGCTCGGGCTCGAGGAATCCAGCACGGGGATGGCGTCAAGCTTTACACACGGTTTCGGCGGCGGGCGAGGGGGGGAAGCGAGAAGCCGGCGGGGCTTTTCAGAAGCCCTCGCGCGTCCCGAGAAGCTTGTTGTGTCTTCAGGGTTCCGAGAAGGCCCGCCTCTTCTCTTTCCCCACCCCCCCGGGCTCGCCGCCGACAGTTGCGATGTTGCAACGCTTCATGCCAGCCCTCCTGTGCGGAGCCCCGTCCTCGTTGAATCCGCAGCGCCGCGAGGTCACACCAGACTGATGCGGCCAAGCGAATAAGAAACGCCCTGGGGCGGATCAGTGCACCACTTGGGAAGCACACGATTCAAAAGTCTTTCTGGTTCGTCGTCGTCGTCGCCGCCGAGGCCGCTAGGCCGAAGCCAACCACCGAGGCAAGGATCACCTGTTTGCTCAAGCGTTCCTGCCCCATTGACCTTCCAGTCGTGCGGTCTACAGTCAAGTCGCATAATGTAAGGATGAACCACTCTTTCAAGGCCACCTTTGCATCCTTGCCGGCTCATCCTTGGCGACCATCGCTGGCCAGCCCCGTTCGAAAGACGTCAACATGACTCTCCAAAGCCCTTGCATCCTTATCGCGTAGCCTTCTTATGCGACTTGATTGTGCACTTCCTCATTCAGGAGGAAAAGAAACACACAGACACAATTAATCCTCGATTTCCCAGAAAATATGGGAAAATATGGGAAGTGGGCGGGAAGACAAAAACCGAACAAATATGGGAAAATATGGGGGATTATTTTATTTGTGTGTATTTATTTGTGTGTCATTGGGCCCCTTTACTCATACTTCCCCCTCCTCTCCTCCTGCCCGTCCTCGTGGCCCTCCCAGCCCTCCTGTGTTGAGTCAGGCTCTCGCTCCGAATGTTCAGCGCCTCGGTCCCCCTCGCTCGCCCCATCCGCTCTCCGCACGCGCGCTCGCGCATTGGCGCACCAGTCGCAGACAAAAGCAACAATCGACAAAACAAGTGGCTCTTCGACGTACTCAACCCACCTGCATCAAGTGACAACAAGAGTTGGTGCAGCATCGTATTGGCGATTGCAACGCAGGGCAATACCCCAGGGTCCCACGGAAGTGGCGGCAAAAGCCAATTCGCAGCCACCCATTGAGCCGCGAAGTCCAGTCTGGGTACGCGTGGCCCTCCACTCCGCTGGACCTCCCAGGCCCTCCCAGGAGCCCACGAAAGTACCTCCCTGGAGCCCACGAACGTGGCGACAGTTGCGCAGAGCAGCGCAGGAGGAGGCCGGAGGAGGGGAGAGGCGGGAGAGGAGAGAAGAGAGGTGGGGACCACAGTGCCACATTCCAAACGAGAGCCCAACACGCAGGACGTTTGGGCCAAATTTTACGGATCACGCTCGCTTGCACAGCCGTTCTGGCTCAAGTGCGACTCCTCTGCAAGGCCTGCTTCTTTTACGCTGCTTTGCCCGTTCGCGTAGGGATGATTCACGGTGGCGGCGGCTTCGGTAGCGGCGGCGTGGGCATGAGTTACAACGGCGCGTACGGCGGCGACGCGGCTTGCTGCGGCGGCGGCGGAAGTGGCGCGGCTCTCGGCGGTGCGTATGGCGGCGACGCGGGCTGCTGCGGTGGCTCGGCGGGCTACGGCTACGGCGGCACCCCTGGCTACGGCCTCGCGGGTGGCATGCCGCCACAAACTCATACTTACATTGGGCCTGGTGGTGATTACGTGCAGGAGACGACGTACAAGTACATCGGCATGGGGGCGAGCGGCCCGCAAGCAGTCTCAGAGACAGTCATCTCGAGCATACTGCCATTGCCTCGCCGTGGCTTCAACTGCTGTTGCCTGTGTCTGATCCCTTTGCTACTATCGCTGCTGTTGCTGCCGCTGCTCGGCTGGATGCTGATGGGCTCAACCAGCACGACGACCACCACCACAGTTCTCATGACTACTCCACCACCGCCATTGCTGGCAGCGCCGCCGACGCCTCCGCCTGATGCTCCGACGACGACCAAGAAAACCACCACGGAGGCTCCGCCTCCGCCGCCGCCGCCGCCTCCGCCTCCGCCGCCCCCCCCGCCACCTCCGCCCCCGCCGCCACCACCAGTGACGACCACGGAGAAAAAAGTCGACTGCGCGGAGGGCGATCCGCCGTCCTGGGAGATCTCCAAGAAGGTCACTTGCTGCTTGCAGGCAGGCAGAGGGTGCCCTACGACGCCGCCGCCGCCTCCCCCACCGCCACCCCCGCCGGCTCCCGTGGCTCCGCCACCGCCTCCGCCACCGCCTCCGCCCCCGCCTCCGCCAGCTCCTGTGGCGCCGCCCCCGCCGCCGCCAGCTCCCGTGGCGCCGCCCCCGCCGCCGCCGCCTCCTGCCGCGCCTTCCAAGCCGTACGATTGCGAAGCTGGGTATTCGAATTGGCAGGCGGGATGGTCCGAAGACAAGAAGTCGTGGTGCTGCGCCAATGAGCAGAAGGGATGCCCGGAGACGACGACGCCGCCGGCCCCGCCTTCCAAGCCGTATGATTGCGAAGCTGGGTATTCGAATTGGCAGGCGGGATGGTCCGAAGACAAGAAGTCGTGGTGCTGCGCCAATGAGCAGAAGGGATGTCCGGAGACGACGACGCCGCCGGCCCCGCCTTCCGAGCCGTACGACTGCAACGCTGGGTATTCGAACTGGGAGGCTGGGTGGTCGCCGGACAAGAAGGAGTGGTGTTGTTCGAACAAGCAGATGGGTTGCGCCGAGGCTGCATCTAAGCCTTATGACTGCGACGCCGGTTATTCCAACTGGGAGGCTGGATGGAGCGAGGACAAGAAGGGCTGGTGTTGCACCAACGAGCAGAAGGGCTGCCCAAAGTGAGTTGGCATAAGTAGCAGGTGTTTCGCACAGTACCGTGTACGAGCCAAGCGGGGGTTCATCAGTTGTTCATCAGATTTGGTTGGTATTGCTGTAAAGCGAACACGTACGGGCGATTTTTTGTTAGGCTCGCATTCATGGGACGCCAGGGTGGCGATGTAATCCAGTCACCCCTGCTGCACTTTCCCGTCCGCGTGGGCTTCGAAGAGAGACGCTTCTCGAAGCAGGCGCCATGGCCCTTGCTCCCTTCGGCAGGCAAAGCTACTGCGCGAGGCAAAGGTGTTGTCGCATCGGATCGGATCAAAAATGCTTGCCAGCGTGACCCAAGCAGTAATAATCTGCAAGGGCTTCGCCCTCTGCCGGCCCCCCCATATCAGAATGGGAGATATCAGACCCGTGTCGGGGTGCCTGGGCGCTGTCTTGAAGACATTAGGGAAAGTCATGCGGGGACGGATAGGAATCAGCACAACATATTTAGATTATGCGGCTATTAACAGGAGGGTAAGAAACACACAGACACAATTAATCGTCGACTCCCCAGGAAAATATGGGAAAATATGGGAAGTGGTGGGGAAGACAAAAACCCAGAAAATATATGAAAATATGGGGAATAGTTTTATTTGTGTGTATTTATTTGTGTGTCCCAGTTTCCCTTCATAGCAGCCCTCTCGGTACGACTGACGGCTGCTTGCGGCCATCTCGGGCCGCATCACGCGGCCTGCCTTGATGGCTGCGGGCCCGCCGCCGAATTTTCAAGGAAGGGGGGGGGGGGAGAGGGGCGAAAAGCACTCCCAAACCACATGCCCAATTACATCAGATTGCTGTTGGCGCTTTTGGCCAGCCTGTGCGAGGTGGATTCTTAGCGTCGGGAGCGGGAAGCACCGGTAATTTGGGAGGGATCGTGTCCGCGGGGGCGCGCATCTGGTGTAATTGAAAAAAGAATCTGGCTCCGGGAGCGCGACCCTGCCGTAGTTTACAGGCAGCATTCTGGCCTCGAGAGCGCGAACCTCGTGTAATGTATATCGGATTCTGGCTTCGAAGCCGCACCTGGTTTAATTTACAAAGTCATCTGGCAGCGGGAGCGCGCTTTTTGCGCGAATCTGGCGTAATTGATTTACGAGGGGTTATGGCCTCGGGGGCACGCATTTCGCTTATGGTTGCGTGTCCTTGGACCCCCGTGAGCCCAAAATCGCCTCGGAGGGCTGTCCGATGAACGTCACAGCGGCCCCAGCCGGCCTCCCACCACCCTGAAGACGGCTTCGACGGATCACGGGACGTCTCCAACGGCCCGATAGGCTTCGAAGACGCTTCTTAACTTGTGCAATTTGCTCCCCATGAGGGTCCCCAGAGGCAAACATAGCCCCATTCCCATCGTAAAACGTACATGTTTATGTATTCGTGTTTTTCGTCTTCGCACCATCCTTGACGACCTCAGGGGCCCCTACGATCGCCCCTACGCGGCCCAAGAGGCCCCCCAGAGGGCGCCAAGACGGTCCAAGGGGGTTCCAGGCTGGTCCCAGAAGTACCAAAGACGGCCCCAGCGGCCTCCCAGAGGGCTCCTAGGGGAGCTCCAAATGGGGCAATCCAACTGGAATTGCCAGCCCCACGCCCCAAGAGGACCCCCGAGACCCCCAAGAGGCCCCTAAGCAGCCAACACGAGGCCTCCAAAACGCCTCATAACCCGTGCAATTTGACCCCCCAGAGGGCCCCAGGAGGCAAACATGGCCCCGTTCCTTCCGTAGAGCGTACATGTTTACCGCATTCGTGTTTTTCGTCTTCGCACCGTGCTTGACAG
This sequence comes from Prorocentrum cordatum, assembly GCA_963575745.1. NCBI lineage: Eukaryota > Dinophyceae > Prorocentrales > Prorocentraceae > Prorocentrum > Prorocentrum cordatum. The sequence goes on from CAUYUJ010011780.1 coordinate 926,670, forward strand.
CCTCGGGGGCACCGAGACGGCCCAGGTGGGTCCCGAGACAGTTCCAGAGGCAGCGGAGATGGCCCGAACGGCCTTCCAAATGGCCTCAAGAGGAGCCCGAGCTGGGGAAATCCAACTGGACTTGCGAGCCCCCCGCCCCAACAGGACCCCCTGAGGCCTGCAAGAGGCCCCCAAACGCTCCAGGGCGTTCCCTGCGCCTCCGGGGCCCTCCTCGGCGCCCGCAGCGGACGCCCACAGAGCGCCAAGACTGCCCAAGAGCGCACCAAGCCGCCCAAGATGGCCCCATGATGGCCCAAGAGGCCCCAAGAGCGCTCCGAGAGGACCTCCAAGAGGGCCGCAAGAGGCCACAATTATTCATGTTCGGTGCGCTTTTCCCAACCCTCATATGGTTGGGTACTCGTTTTGAATAGAGCAGTGCGGTCGCTCCGTCCTCCCCTCCTCTCCTCCCCTCCTTCTCTCAAGTTTCCTGTGCTCCCTTCTCCTCTTCTCTCGTGCCGTCTGCGATCTGCGCAACTGTCGCCATTTTCGTGGTCTCCTGGGAGGCCCAGCGGAGGTACGTCCCACGCGGGCCACCTCGGGACCTCGCCGCCCCCCGGGGGGCTTGCGATCTGCGCAACTGTCGCCTTTTTCGTGGGCTCCTGGGAGGCCTAGCGGAGGTACGTCCCACGCGGACCACCTCGGGACCTCGCCGCCCCTTAGGGGGCTTGCGATCTGCGCAACTGTCGCCACTTCGTGGGCTCCCAGGGGGCCCAGCGGAGGTACGTCCCACGCGGACCACCTCGGGACCTCGCCGCCCCCTGGGGGTCTTGCGATCTGCGCAACTGTCGCCACTTTCGTGGGCTCCTGGGAGGCCCAGCGGGGGTACGTTCCACGCGGACCACCTTGGGACCTCGCCGCCCCCTGGGGGGCTTGTGATCTGCGCAACTGTCGCCACTTTCGTTGGCTCCTGGGAGGGACAGCGGAGGTACATCCAATTCGGACCACCTCGGGACCTCGCCGCCCCCTGGGGGGCTTGCGATCTGTGCAATTGTCGCCACTTTCGTTGGCTCCTGGGAGGCCCAGCGGAGGTACGTCCCACGCGGACCACCTCGGGATCTCGCCGCCCCCTGGGGGGCTTGCGATCTGCGCAACTGTCGCCACTTTCGTGGGCTCCTTAGAGGCCCAGCGGAGGTACGTCCCACGCGGACCACCTTGGGACCTCGCCGCGCCCTGGGGGGCTTGTGATCTGCGCAACTGTCGCCACTTTCGTGGGCTCCTGGGAGGCCCAGCGGAGGTACGTCCCACGCGGACCACCTCGGGACCTCGCGGCCCCCCCGGGGGGGGGGGCTTGCGATCTGTGCAACTGCCGCTTTCGTGGGCTCCTGGGGGGCCCAGCCGAGGCACGTCCCACGCGGACCACCTCGGGACCTCGCCGCCCCTTGGGGGGCTTGCGATCTGCGACCGTTCTGTCACTTCCGTGGGCTCATTGGAGGCCCAGCGGAGGTACGTCCCACGCGGACCACCTCGGGACCTCGCCGCCCCCTGGGGGGCTTGCGATCTGCGCAACTGTCGCCCACTTCGTGGGCTCCTGGGAGGCCCAGCGGAGGTACGTCCCACGCGGACCACCTCGGGACCTCGCCGCCCCCTGGGGCGCTTGCGATCTGCGCAACTGTCGCCACTTTCGTGGGCCCCTGGGAGGCCCAGCGGAGGTACGTCCCACGCGGGCCACCTCGGGACCTCGCCGCCCCCTGGGGGGCTTGCGATCTGCGCAACTGTCGCAATTTTCGTGGGCTCCTGGGAGGCCCAGCGGGGGTACTTCCCACGCGGACCACCTCGGGACCTCGCCGCCCCCTGGGGGCCTTGCGATCTGCGCAACTGTCGCCACTTTCGTGGGCTCCTGGGAGGCCCAGCGGAGGTACGTCCCACATCGACCACCTTGGGACCTCGCCGCCCCCTGGGGGGCTTGTGATCTGCGCAACTGTCGCCACTTTCGTGGGCTCCTGGGAGGCCCAGCGGGGGTACGTCCCACGCGGACCACCTCGGGATTTCGCGGCGCCCTGGGGGCCTTGCGATCTGCGCAACTATCGCCATTTTCGTGGGCTCCTGGGAGGCCCAGCGGGGGTACGTTCCACGCGGACCACCTCGGGACCTCGCCGCCCCCTGGGGGGCTTGCGATCTGTGCAATTGTCGCCACTTTCGTGGGCTCCTGGGAGGCCCAGCGGAGGCACGTCCCACGCGGACCACCTCGGGACTTCGCCGCCCCCTGGGGGGCTTGCGATCTGCGCAATTGTCGCCACTTCCGTGGGCTCATTGGAGGCCCAGCGGAGGTACGTCCCACGCGGGCCACCTCGGGACCTCGCCGCCCCCTGGGGGGCTTGCGATCTGCGCAACTGTCGCCATTTTCGTTGGTTCCTGGGAGGCCCAGCGGAGGTACGTCCCACATCGACCACCTTGGGACCTCGCCGCTCCCTGGGGGGCTTGCGATCTGCGCAACGTGGGCTCCTGGGAGGTCCAGCGGAGGTACGTCCCACGCAGACCACCTCGGGACCTCGCCGCCCCTTGGGGGCCTTGCGATCTGCGCAACTGTCGCCCACTTTCGTGGGCTCCTGGGAGGTCCAGCGAGGGTACGTCCCACGCGGACCACCTCGGGACCTCGCCGCCCACTGGGGGGCTTGCGATCTGCGCAACTGTCGCCACTTTCGTGGGCTCCTGGGAGGCCCAACGGAGGTACGTCCCACGCGGACCACCTCGGGACCTCGCGGCGCCCTGGGGGTCTTGCGATCTGCGCAACTGTCGCCATTTTCGTGGGCTCCTGGGAGGCCCAGCAGAGGTACGTCTTACGCGTTGCCGCTGCTTTTCTTGCTGCGCTCTTCTGGGTTCACTGGTGGGTGCTCTTCTTCCGCACTGCGGGTTTTGCAGCATGCCCGTCAGCATTGAGTGGTCCCGAATGTAACCACCACATGTATAGAAAGGGTTGGGTGCGTCGCAGGGTAATTCAATTTTATTCGCGTTCTCCCGTGTTCGAGAGTCCGACACTCCAAGACTGCCCAAGAAGCTTCCGACCTCGCTCTAAGAGGGCCCCAGAGGCCCCCAAGAGGCCCCCAACAGGGCCCCCAAACGGCCAAGGGGGCGCCCAACACGGCCCAAGAGGGCCTCAGGTCAGCTCCAAGAGGGGCCCACGAGGGGGAACACGAACCGACAATTCGAGCATTCCGACCCAAGAGGCCCCCAGGAGTCTCCAAGAGGCCTAACGGAGGCCCCCAAGAGGTCCAAAAGAGGTTCCAAGCCGGCCCCCCGGAGGCTTCAAGACTGCTTCCAAAAGGCCACCGAGAGGCTTTGCACGATATCCCAACGAAATTCCAAGAAGCCTCTGACCCACAACCTCGGAACGGTGGCGGCATGGGCCGAAGGCACCAAGATACAACAAATTGTGATGTCCAATGCGGTTTGAGCGGCGTCACCGCTAGCATCCCAGGAATTTTGAGACAGATGGCAGCGCAAACGCAGAGCTGACTTTTTTCGACATCAACAAGGACTCACACCAGCAGGACTGGAACTGTAGTGATTTTAATCCACCTCAAATGGTGAGGTCTTGAACGCTCTCGGACTCCACCCGCAGACTAGAACTGTAGCTGGGATAGAGACCACGCAGCACCCGTCGCCAAAGACACCTCTTATGAGGTGTCATCGTTTGGTCACACCTCGACATGATGTTGGACTGCTTGAGAGATCCTGTACCAACAAAACACGCGCAACGGGTGCAACTATGCAGTGTCTCACCTTTGTGGCACGGCAGACCGACCACAAAATGGCCGTTTCTCTCCATCTCCCCAAAGTCCCTGTCCCCCCGTAGCCCAGAGCAGACACTAGACGGGGGGCAGAACTGAGACCGAGAGGTCTTGAGGCATACACTGCAACGCCAACGATTGGCTTTAAGTTCCCATGCATGCTGTGGGCGGTCAGGGTGGCCAGATCGGCCCCGCCCAGCTGGTGAAATGAGCTCAACGTCTTTGAGATCAAGTCGCGGCCACTTACACAGCAGTGCCGCCGCGAGCTTGCACACCGTGTCAGCAATACACAAAACCTTCTCTAGAGCTTGCGATTGGTCATCGGTCGCCACGGCGTGGAGTCGGACACCCGCCTTCGCAGCCTGATCGGCTTGAAACATTCCTCTCCGAAGACTCATCTCGCTCTCTGGGACCCCCTGCTCCTCGAGGGAACGGTGGGCCTTGACTTTCTGCACAGACATGCGGTGTGAAACCCGTTGGCCGTGCAGGAGGAGTCCTGCATAAGGTCGCTGATAGTTAAACTGGTCACCCAGGGGTCGATTAGCCTGTACAAACAATCGAACAGTCAGTGTATAAATCACACGGGCCCTCTATAACCTGGCTGGAGCACCCGAAAGCAGCGAACTCGTCCGCCTGAGACGTTTGCGGCAAGCCCGCGTAAACCGTGCCGAAAGTTCGTCCAAGGAACCAGAACGCGAATAGACGATAGCCCAGAACCTGAAAGTGCCGCCAGATCCAGAGTATGCCAGACTTTGCCAGAAGAGAAGCATTGAAATAGCAGCAGCACAATCCCACTAAGTGGTATAAGGAAAAGCCGGTGGTGGACATGCAGCAGATCACCCAGATAATGCTCCAGGGTCTGACGTGACCTCCATACTACCGTCGCATGCGAGAGGTCAAATCCTGCCCCCCCGAGGCCAACTTAGAAAACATATAGCTTGTCCCGGCCGCGTGGCCGATGGACCCGGGACTACCTGTGACATTTATTGCCCGGCAGCTTGGGGGGGCAATTCGTTTTTTCTCTTGTCCCCGAAGGAAGTCTGCGTGGTAATCTAAACGGCCGCCGGCCGGGGCCGGCCGACTGAGGATCGAGTGCGAGAGGAAGGAGAAGGAGGGGGACGAGGAACAGGACGAGTTGGTGCGCGAGCGTCATGTGGAAGTTTACCGACGGCGGAATAGGGGCATCCACCACTTACAGTCAAGACGCTGAAATTAGGAACAGTTTGGGTTCGGAAGCGGCTCGATGTTCCTTAGGTTCCTCAAGTGCTGTTCCTCTTGCCTTCCTGGGGCACGGAGACGCTTACAGGGCCAAGAAGGGGCTTCGTTCCTTATTTCGCGTTCCTTCTTTCAGCGGCCCGACTGTATTTTGCACACCTTATCCCTGGGATCTCTGAGGTTCCGGAACCCTCGGGTTCGTATGGCCTTTTGCGGTATTGTGCATTGTATTGCATTGTCTTTCACTTGGTTGCTTTCCGATGGATGTGCACAAGCATGGCTCCGCAAACGGCATTGCTCTGGGAGCATTGCTCTGCTTTGCATTTAGTTGTGTTGCATCGCATGGCGCTGGCTTTCTCTTGCTTTGCAAGCTTTGCTTGCAATGCTTCTCGCTGCATGGCGTTCGCATCTGGTGTCCATGGCACTGCGTTGCATTGCAGTAACAGTGTGGGCACTCCATTCTCTCCTCTCTGTGCATTAGTTCGCATTGCATTGTATGGGTGTTAATTGATCTATGCTCGACCCGCGTTTTGTTGACGCTTCGGTGCAATCGCCGCATGTTCGAGCCACTTGCGGCTAACTACTTCAGAGGATCTATGGATCTGTGAATTTGTCACGGCCTGGGGCGTATCAGAAGCTTAGCGCGCGCGGAGCGCGCGCGTGGTTCTACACCTTAGGCGATGCTTAAGAAAACCTAAGTTTTCGGCCAGAGTCTCGATTATTCTTAACTTTTCAATGTAAATCCCAAGATTTTGATAGAAGTTCTGGGTTTTTGTTCAAGTTCTGAGACTATGAATTTCTTAACCCATGATTTCTGAAGCATTTCGCAGGGTGTAGTAATAGATGTGTTGTGAGCTATTCTGCGCAGTCTGAGTTCTGTACGCTGTGCGGTGCAAGCTGTGTGATGCAAGCTGTGCCGTGCAAGCTGCACGGTGTAAGTTGCCCAGTGCAGGTTATGTTGTGAAAGCAACGCGGTGCAAGCTATGCGGCCGCCCAGCGTACGAGGCGCTCACGGGCGGGCTCCAGGCGGAGCCCTTTCTTGGGCCACGAAGCGCGTGAGGGGAGAGTCTCCTCCTGGCCACACCTGGTCGTTGCGGCTCTCTGCTACTCTCTGCCGGCGTCTGCTGCTTTTTTTCTAGTCTCTGGTGGTGTCCGCTGGCAGCCTCCCCTAGGTCGCCCCATATCCACGCGTGCTACACCGTGGTGATCCCGGAGCTCTCAGACGAGAGGTTTCCGAGGTGCCGAAATGGCCGAATCGCTTGAGACATCCCCCCATTCTGGGCGCGAACGGGCCCGTGACATATACCCCCCGGCGGCTCCACTCTGGGTGTGCCCAAGTGCCACGCGTGCTACACCGCGGTGATCCTGGCGCTCTCCAGCGGGAGGAGTCCGAGTCCGAGGCGCCGAAACGGGCGAACCGCGTGAGGCATCCCCCCACGTTGGGCGCGAATGGGCAAGTGCCCCTCCTCCTCCTCTCCTCCTCCTCCTCCTCCTCCTCCTCCTCCTCCTCCACCTCCCACCTCCCACCTCCCACCTCCTCCTCCCACCTCCTACCTCCTCCTCCTCCTCGTTCTCTGTATCTTTGTATCTGTACCTTTGCCCTGAGGAAAGCGGGGGCAAGCGTCAGCACGATCATGAGGGGCTCTCCTACGGCGACGGCGGTGTGGGGGGCGGCTGTCACGGGTATAGCTGACACGATGCTTGCTGCTCTCAGGCTAGCCACTCTCAGAGGGGAGGGCCGTGTTACACTAGGCACCTCGGTTTCTCTCAGGTTGCGGGTCACCCACAGAGGGGCCACCAGAGATCCCTGGATGGTTGTCGTCTGTGACGCGATCAAGCATTGGGCATTGAGTTACAGTCTGTCTTTCCAGGACTTGGTCCGCTGCAGGCTTGCCTTTCAGGACGCGCACTGTCTACTTGAAAAGGAGAGGCCTTGGTCTCAAGTGGTCGACCCGTCTCAGGCCGTTGTGCTGTCTCTCGCCAGGATTGGTTGCACCTTGCCCGCTGCCGATGTGCCCTGGCATCCTTGACTTGGGGAGTTCAAAACTGCTGACTTCTTTCCTGCGCTATCTGTTGATATTGTCAGGCCTCTGGCGCTACAGGCTGCAGACATCGTGGCGATGGAGAGACTCCAAGCGCCCTGGGTCTCCCCTCTCAGTTGGCCTCCCCTCACTCGTCTCATCAACAACGACTCTGATGACAGCTGGTCGCAGCACCGTGCTGCTGCCATTCGGAGCCTGGCCGGTGGATCCCACTGGCCTCGAGCTAGGTTGCACTCCAAGGGTAAGGCTCAGTCTGATGCCTGCGTCCACTGTGGCACGAGAGGTGCACAGTGGCACCGCTTTTATGATTGCCCAAGGTGTCTTCATGTCAGGCGTGAGGAGTGTCCACAGCATGTCTCGCAGGCCGCACAGTATGTAAAGCAGATAGGAAAACAAACTGGTGAGCTTATGGCCAGATGCCTCTTTCCCTCCCCTTTTTCTCTGCTTCCCTTGCAAGGAGGTTCCTCAGGAGGACCAGCTCCGGTTTGTTGGTACCTTCCCTGGATGGAGATGTTCAGGTGCTGTCTTCGTGGACGGCTCGGCCTTCCACTCCCACCTTCAGGGATTCAGTCGTGCAGGATAGTCGGTAGTTCAGATCGACCCAGTTGGTAACCTGATCGGCGCCATGCACGGCGCCGTGCCGCTCCACGCGGTTCCAGGACTGGCGGTTCGGGTTGGGGAGGATCGGCAGACCACCCGCCGCAAGTCCACACATATTGTTCAGGCGCGTAAGATTGTGCCACAGGTTCTAGTATTGCCCTCTCGGCCACCAGCCCTCGTCGTCACATGTTGGTTGATTGGTGGGGCGGCATCGGCAGACTGGCCACGGTTTGTAAAGTTGAGGCTCACTGGAACCTCGGTGCCCCCACTTCGGATCATGAGGAATGGCTGATTATAGGAAACGCTCTCGCGGATACGTGGGCCAAGAAAGGAGCGCGCCTCTGGAGCGTTTCTCAGGACCACCTAGACTTTGTCTATGGGTGTGAAAGGATAGCCCTGGACATTTTCAAGTGGCAGACCAGATGCCAATAAGTTAATGGGGAGCTGGAACAGCCGGACTCTCAAGATCTCGTAGGTAGCGGACCTTGTTTTGGATGCGGACTTACCCCTTGGTTTAATCCATGCCTGTTTGGATGATGGTGTGGCGCCGTTCGGAGATTGATCCTTGGCTGTGGGGGTCGAGCTCCCCCGCCATGCTCCGCGCCTCCCTCCTCCGCCCACTGTGAAGGTACCTGCCGAGCCAGGGAGTTAGACGATTTGTTATGCCTGCCTCTGGTGTCCCCTGGGTTGTCAGGGGCCACTCGCTGGCGCAGGTCTCTGTCACCGACCAAGGCCAGGACCAAACGGACCTTTTGTTCTGCAGAGTTTGCGGGGCCTCGGCGCACGCCTCGGCGCGAGGTCTCAGTGAGGCGCGCAAGGGTTCCAAGCATCCTGGCCTCAAGACCCAGCGGTCTGAGTTGAAGAGGGCGTTGTTCCCCGGGCGCGCTCATGGCAAGGCCAGAGTCGGCCCTGCTTTCGGTCCGACCCTCGCGATGAAAGCTGTTTGGGGCCCTCTGCTGGGTGTTGTTTGGGGCGCTGCTGCTGCTGCTGCAGGGAGCCCTGGCTGTGTGTCTGTGGGAGACAGCTTTCGGCTGGCAGTCACATTGGCCCTGTTTCCAGAGAGTCTGGTGCGAGGGGGAGTTTTCGCCCCCTTCGCTTTCGGGGCCTACAGGCTGTTTCAGCAGCCAAGTTGCATAGTTTCGCCTCCCCGGATGATCTCGCGCAGAGGTCGTGCCAGAGGTTTCAGGACGAGGCACCCGAGCTTATCGATGGCGATTAAGCTCTTTGGCGCCGTGCGGCGATGGGCACCATGGAGTGCCCATGTTGCCAGTACCCTCAGTGTTCTCCTGCTCGCCCTCCTCAGCGTTTGCCCAGGCAGGCTTTTGCGCGGGCGCATACACCGCGGCCCAGAGCCGCCCGCCCCTTTTCCTCTTAGCTGCGGCCAGGGGCCATCGCGCGCGATTTTGGTGCCTCGTGCATTTATTTTGAAGGCAGTTGGTTTCAACGTGCAGAGTCTCAGGGAGGACGCGGAGGCAATGATTTCTCAGGCGTTCAAGTTCTATGGTGCGGCGGTGGCGGTGGGAACGCAGTGTCGTGGAGTGCGCAAAGGGCCGGCCGCATATAAGCGACAAACACACGGAACCTTGACCCAAGTGGACAAACGTACGCATTCGATCAGAATTTGTGAGTTCGTATTCTTCTTGGGAAGGAGATTCAGACTTAGACGCGTCGCGAAGATCCCCGAGCCCCCAGCGCACGGTCAAGCATGCGGCACAATAGGTGCATTTACACGACGACAAAGGGGGACACTATTCCGTAGCATGTGGAACATACTTTCCACCCAGGTCACTGGGCACCCATATACAGAGAAACGACATACCTGGTGTGACCCTGAGCTTCTTGGATAGGGCATTGAGAAACAAGGGGGGCCAGGACGATGCCATTAATACTCGGGGACATCAACGACCAGTTCGGGATCCAGAAGACCCACGAAGGCGCGTAGTGCATCCAGGAAATAACCTAAGTGCACGACGCGGCACGGAGAACACGATGATTCCGCGAACGGCACCACATGCCAGTCAGCACGTCGTTCTACCACATCGAGAACACGTGCATAGGTTACTACGGCCATGCCAAAATACACCATTGGATTTTACCGACGGGGGCCAGACCTATCATTCAGAAGTGTTTCGTCGACTTCCAGCTTGCACGGCAAGTGCAAGTGAGAGACAGTGATTATTTGGGGACCACCTGCCCGTCAGCATCTGGGCCCTCGATCGGGCGCTCGCAGACCCAGGCGACCGATCAGCCAAAAAGATTGGCAGGGGCGAGCTCACGGCATGCTGAATATCATACATTTACCAGCGGCCTCTGGTCCACAACCTTGGCCCGTTCCTGGGGCGCCGCCTGCTCGGCGCAGGTGTTGTTTCTATGCGTGGGTGTATATATATATATATATGTGTAACTGCGTACGCACGTATGTATGCATTCGCGATTGTATGTCTGTGTTCATCGATGTGTGCATTTTACAGAGAAGAGAAAGCATTTGGCCTGGCGAAGGGCCTACCCCTATGCAGCTGCGTGTGACGCAGGGTGCTGCTCCCTCTTCAAATATCACACGACGAGGGGTAGACCGGATAGAGGGTCGCTGCGGAGGTAGCATGCGTAGGCACGCTGAGCTCCCTGTGTGGCGCGATCCGCGTGAAAGGAGTGGCCGCACCGCGAGGGCGCCCACTGAGGCCGCAGGTGGAGCTCATTTTGGTGCGCGATCCGCGCGTAGCGGCGTCGAACTGGTCGTGGGGACGCCGTGGAAATTTGGCGATGGGTGCGATAGATGGAGTCGGTGGAGCTCCTGATTGGGCGCGATCCGTGTGAGGTGTGTGCTGGAAGTTGGCGTGAAGACGCCATGCGAACCTTCCCTCCAGGGCTGCAGGTGGAGTTCCCTTTGAGCCACGATCCCTGCCAGGGTGGTGGAGAACAGCTGCCCATACATTCCAGGAGACCTCTTTGGGAACATTCGGGAGGAGGAGAAAGAGGCAGAGGAGGAGAAAAAAGGAGGAGGGAGGAAGATGAGCAGCTGCAAACGGAAGAGAGGAGGAGGAGCAGGACATGGGATAGAAAGAAAAGCGAAAGACGGGAAGGAGGAGGGGCCCGACGCGGATTGAGATTCAGCACCGCCCACATGCAGCGGAATTCGCAATGTCGCTGATCACACGAGCGAAAGCGAGAGCCGCAAAACGTGGCGCAGCTGCGAGTAGATTCTAAGCGCGCGCGAAGCGCGAGCGCGTGGATCTATCCAAACAGATATCGATGTATATATATATACATATGTGTACATCGTCAGATACATAGCTATACCGAAACATGCGCACATGTATATATGCGTAGAACGAGAGGGGGGTATACAGAGAGAGAGAGAGAGAGAAAAAAAAAAAGAGAGTAAGAGAAAAAGAAAGAGCGAGAGAGAGAGAGAGACAGGCAAAACAGACACCCGCAGGATGCCGCACATGTGCACCACCAGCGACAGCGCACGATGTCGATTGACGCCGCGCACGTACGCGACCTGACGACTGCGGACGGCGGACGACGACGACGACGACGACGACGACGACGGCGACGGCGACGACCACGACGATCGCGACAAGAGACGCACGACGCACGACGCTCGACGGCGCACGCCGCACGACGCACGACGGCGCACAGCGCCCGCAGGATGCCGCGCATCGACACCTCGCAGCCGCTCTGAGGGGGGCTCTGCGCGCCGCTCCCGTCGCCGCGGGGCAGCGAGCGCACGGCGAGGGGGGGGAGGGCGCGCCGACCTCCTTGGGCCAGCAGCGGCCGCGACCTGCGGCCTCCGGGAGCCGAGGCCGCAGCGGCCTCGTCCCCCGAGGGGAGGAGGAGCAGGAGGAGGAGGAGGAGGAGGAGGAGGAGGAGGACGAGGACGAGGACGAGGACGAGGACGAGGAAGAGGACGAGGACGGGGGTGGGGGGGGGGTGGGTCGTTGACTGCGACCCCAAAGGCAACGGGGACACAGGAGGAGGAGGCGGAGGAGGGGCAGTGGAGGAAGGAGGGCGAGGAGGAACATGGGGTTGAGGGAGGAGGACTCCCGTGGCCGTGCCCATCGCGAGGGTCACTGCAAACAGGGGTCAGTCAGAGTGCTGGATCTCGCAAGATCCTGCAGGGCCAGCGGTGCACTGGCCCGGGTCTGCGTGCGGAATCTTGCAGGATCGCGTGGCATCTTGCAAGGCCTGACTGACCCAGGTTTGCAGTGACCCAGGTCAGTGCGTCCCCGAGTTTGTCGGGCAGCGCCATCGAGGGTCACTCCAGGCGTCCCCAGGGCCCACCCCCAGACCCCCTCGGGTCGTGAGAAGATCACGACTTACGGTCTTTCTTGGTTTTCGGCATTTGGGGGCCCTTCCCGGGCTTTGGTGCCGTCAAAGAACTGTTCGATATGAGAAAACGGTCCCGGGGAATGGGTGAAGGCCGCTTGGGGTCGACGTTCGGACAAAATCATGACGTCGCGGGTCTGGGTCTCGATTCGATCGACACGATTCTCGGAGGCGAGCGAAGGGGGAAAACCAGATGGAGAGGGCCTTCTCAGCAAGCGGCGGGACTTCTCAGAAGTCCTCGCGCCTTCGGAGAAGTTGCTTGTCTTTTCGGGGAAGGCTTGGCACACTTTTCAGAAAGCCCCAGGGCCCAGCCTTTGAGAAAGCCCGCCGCTTCTTTACGTTCCCCCAGGCTCGCCGCCAAGATTCGATGTTGATTCCAGCTCGCGCGTTCCGATTCGATTCCGATTTCCAGACGATGCGATGCGGCTCGTTGCTGGCATGGCGTAGTTGTGCGTTCTTACGCCGCCAGTCCGACCGATCTCGAAATCTGCGCCGATGCGGCCCGATCTGAAGCACGCTCCGATCCGATCCGACTTCCCCATTCGATTCTGACACTGATTCAGCTTCCGGACGGATCGGGTCGGACAAGAGGGGGGATCGGGCGGGGTCAGGACGAGGATAAATCCGTTCCAGAGCGTTCCAGGAAGCTTCCAGAGCATTACGGAAGGCTCTGAGAAGGCCTTGGCGCCCGAGATGTCCTCAAATATCGCTGGATTATGACGGCCTTACGGCCGCTGCCGCCGACCCCTCCAAGGACTCCAGGGCCCACAGATGGAACCCTTCCCTGTCCCCGTTGTCCACATGTGGGGCCACCCTCCGGGACCCGCCGGGACCCCTAGGGGGCAGCAATCTAACCCAGGACCCCTCCCCTCCCGATCGTTACTTCCTAGGATTAAAGACCCCACATCCCCACCTAGCCGGCCGATAGCAACAACACAAACTCAATTTTTCTCTCGCCAGCATGTCGTCGAGTTGCGAAAAATGTAGCAGGAATGGGACGGAATGAACATCGCTTGGCCGACCCTAAGTGGGTGGTCGCGTCTTGTTCATCAGAAATCTATACAAAGTCAACGTTTTTCTCGTCGCCATGGGCTTTCTTTTCTTCGACGTTGCGAAAAGTATAGCAGGAATGGGACGCGGCTCACATCGCGCGCGGACGCCTGGCCAACACTACGCGGGACCCACTTCCTACTTGGCAAAAAAACACTGCAATGTCGACGCTTGTCTTGCCAACCTGTACTTCCTCCTCGTCGGCGCTGCGAATCGCGTAGCGGGAATGGGACGCGGCGCGCATCGCGTGGGGACGCCTGCTCGTCAACATTTTTTTTTTTGTCGTCGACGCTGCGGCCCGTCGGGTTGACGAGTTGGGCGGGCGGCAAGTCATAATGCCTCCAGCAAATGCGCTTCGCCGCATTTCGCGCGCTGGACATGTTGTCGCCGACGATGCAACATGAGAGGCCAGAGTGGGGCGCGGCGTTCATCGCGCGCGGTTTTGTTTCTCGTCGACGTTGCTCAATACCCGGCAGGAATAGGACGCAGCTCATGTCGCGCGCTGAACGTCTAGCCGCCCACGATATGAGATGAGCGACACGCGTCGGACGCGACGCACTTGCTTCTTATGTTGTTGGAGGGCGGGTGGGAGTGGACGGAGCCCTCTGGCTCGTTCGAGCTGGCTAACTTGACCCCCCCCTACCTCCAACCCCTGCCCCCGCCCCCATAACCCCCCTCTCTATCACTGCCCCATATTGACTAGCACCCTTTCTCCCAGGCGACGGGCAGCCAACCCGTACCAATGCGAGCCCCCCCACCATCTTTCGTCGAAACAAAACAATACAACATTCATTTTTCCCCCAAGTATGTAGCATGCGCGGGCGCCCCGCGACCACTTTGCATTGTATTTTGAAAAGGACGGCGGGGGTGCCAGTGGATCATGTGCAAGGCCTTCTTTTTTGTGTTCTCACCTGTTTCACGAAACCTCAAGATGTCACAATGAGCTATTGGTGCTGGTGTTTTTTTGCGTTCCCTGGAGGAGCCGCCTTTTCTCACTGAGTGCTCGGCACTTCGCTCCAGGGTGGTTCAAGATCTTGAGCTCCTTGGGACCAGGGCCCCAGGCACCTGGAATCCCTACTGGTTCCCCGTAGCCGGCAGCGCACCTGGCGCGGGTGGAGCACGCGGCACAATTGGCGCATGTGGAACATGTGCCGCACTTGGTACTTTTGGGTTTCCAGGGTGCCTGGTGCACCTGGATCCTGCGGCGCGCATGGCATGTGTTGTGTTCCTTGGCGATGCTGACGCTCGGGTGTTATTTCGTTGTTGGGGTGACAGGTGGGACAGAGTTCGACGCACTTTTGTCTAGGAGGGTACCTTGACACTCCCCTAACCCCCCGCCCCGTTTGGGAACAGAAAAATGAATGGACATCGATGAAACCACAACGTGTCTTTTCTCTGTTGGATTTCGTCATTTGCGCGATGGCCTCATCAGGCCAACCCGAGTCCCCCGAACCCGAGTCCGCCTCCCCCGAGTGCTACTTGGCCGAAACAAAACGACACCGCCCCTGCAGACCACCGCCGTATCGGGTGGATGAAGGTCCGCGCGGATTTTCTGGATCGGGGCCACCAGGGGTGCTCAATTGCCGATCCAAAAACACCGCGCGGACCGTCGAAACGTGTTCGTTTACGTGGAGCTGTCTTCTTTCACGCGTGGGATGCCACTTTTCAGGGGCCCGTGTGGCCTGAAACGCGACATTTCCTCTCAGGAAAGTCCAACTCACCAGCGGGCGTTGCCCCTTTGGTGCGGCGCTCATCTCCGAGGTCCGAAACCTCAACCGTCTTGACATTTCGATCACGTTGATCCTCCCCCTTGTCCTCTGGTCCTCACTGCCTTCCTCCTGCTTCTCCTCCTGCTTACCCTCCTCCTGGCCCCCCACCCAGGGCGCACATGGGCCGGCACCCGGCGGCGAAACCTCGGCGAGCCCCCGCGACGCGCCCGCGCACGGGCGGGGGCCCGGGCCCGACCTCGGCGGACGCACCCAGGGCACGACGGGGCGGGCACGGGGCGCCCACGAGGCGGCCCGTGGTGCAATTCATGTTGCCACTAATGAGTTGTTAAATTCACTGCTCGCGCAAAGATCCCATCCTCCCACCCGCAACTTGTTCTGCAAACGTCATGTTGTTCATTGCTTTTGAAGGAATGATGCCGACACGCGCGCATGACAGCGCGCGCATGTGGCAAATGAGGGAAACCGCGGATGCACCGCGTGATTAGATGAGAGTGCGGGCTCTGAATGATTGTTGAAGTCAGATGGTCCCCCCATGATTATAGCAAGTGCGCGCGGGCAGAAAACCTGCAATTTTCTGCGATGCGCAACCTAGTGGTGTTCAATACTTGTGCGCTGAATGATTGCGAAACTGTTTTTTCCTGTTTATAAGCGAGAGTGTACGCATGGTGGTATTGGTGTACAGGGGTGTTGGCGGGAGCGGTAGCGGTTGGGCAAATGAAAGGCGAGACCGAACCGTTTGAAAGTTGCAGTGCGAAATTCGAAAGTGGAGCCAATAGCAGAAAGCCACGTCGGCGCCCGCGGGCGGTCACCGGACCAGACTTGGGCGGACCACGCCATCGCATCGGGCGCCCACGGGGGGCTGGTGGGCGAGACGTTTGCAGACCCACCCGGCGCAGGGGCTGCCCCCCTCGGCGCCCGAGACCGGCCAAGGTGGAACGATCCACGCGGTGTGAGGGACCGATGTCTTGGTCGTCGCTGCACGGACTTGCCGTGCGGGGTTCCTGGGTCGGCACCATGAGGTCCCGGGCGCCAGGGGTGGCGCCAGAGGTTCTGCAAGGGATGCGGGGAGAGGTGTTCAGCGCCGAATCCGGTGATCGCCAAGACCTCCGAACGTTTATGTCCATGCAGCTCCGTACACCTTAGGCGATGCTTAAGAAAACCTAAATTTTCGTCCAGAGTCTCGATTATTCTTAATTTTTCAATGTAAATCCAAAGATTTTGATAGAAGTTCTGGGTTTTATTCAATTTCTGAGACTATGAATTTCTTAACCCATGATTTCTTAAGCATTTCGCAGGGTGTAGAGAAAAACCAGAAATGCCACCGACGCGGGGGCGACGCCCGGGCGTGCCACCGCCCGCGGGTCGGTCCTCCCCGGTGGTCTCTCGGCGGTGGTGGTCGCTGCTTCTCCTCTGAGCCCTGCGTCCTTCCATTAATCGTCGATTCCCAGGAAAAAATGGGAAAATATGGGAAGTGGGGGGGGAAGACAAAAAGCCAGAAAATATGGGAAAATATGGGGACTCATTTTATTAGTGTGTATTTACTTGTGTGTCCTAATTTCCCTTTAATACCTGCAGTTGGCAGCGGTCGGAAACCGTGCCCTGAAGATGCGTATCTGTTCCGCGGGAGCTCCCTCGGGCGCGGTCGCCGCCCGCGGCATTGTGCCGCCGCCGCCCGTGCTCCACAGACCGATTTGACCTTGCCGCAAGGACCGAACGACCGGGCGGCACTGCTCGGCCTCGCGTGCCGCTGGGGACGGGGTCGACCGACTTCACCGAGCGTGCTCCGCTCCTCGCAGAGTGCCCACTCGCAGACGTCTGAAAAAAACAGATGCCTGCTTCTTGACGCAGTTTGTCGCAGATCCCCCACCGCGAGTCCAGGCCATTTGCGAGCAGTTATTTTTGCGAGTAGTGGGACGCGCTCGTCTCGGGTCGGGCGAAAGGGGGGGATTGGGAAAGGGGGGGTTACGAAATCTGCTGCATGCAGCTGGTTTCGGCCTCACCGAGGGGCCCATTCCTCGATACATGGGCGCCTCCGGCGCCGGGAGGCGCCGGGAAAATCAGCTAATTACGTGAGCTGATTCTCAAACCCCCCCTTTGCTATCCCCCCCTTTCGCCCGACCCGATCGTCTGCAGCTGCACACAAAGAGTGGCCCTTCGCCAGAGTGACCTCTGGGCGCGGGCCGGCCCAGAGTTCCCTCGAGCGCCGAGGCGGCAGCAGCGGCTTGCGCGCCTGGGTTCGGCGCCCCCCCTCCTTATCAGCCTCCTCCTCCTCCTGCTCCTCCTGCTCCTCCTCCTCCTCCTCCTCCTCCTCCCTTTCCTCCTCCTCCTCCTCCTCCTCCTCCTCCTCCTCCCCCTCCCTCTCCGAGGGCCGCGCACCAGGGTTTTTTCTCTTGCCCAGCGTCACGTTTGCGTGTACTAATAGCCCAACGGAGGAGTCGGAGCACGACTCCCAGATGTGGTGGGTCCAGCAGGGCTCGTGGGCGACACGTCTGTCCGTATCCGCGGCCTCGCGGGCCAGGCCCTGGGGCCGCGACCCCGCGGATACGGTGCGTTTTTCTCGGATGCCCCGCGCCGTGCGACCGCGTGTCCGCGGGACCGTGCCCTGGAATCCACACCGCGAGGGCGCGGATACGGATATGCTCGCCGCTCGTGAGGGGTTGTTGTGTGTTTGCCTGTCCTGAGGGTGGCCCAGCTCACCGTGTTCCTCTCTCTTCTCCTCGGAGAGCACCAACTATACACCAACACCGATCCTGGCCCAGGATCGCCCTGAGCCCAGGATCGGTGTATATGCCTTTCTCCGCAAGGCAGGATGGCGTATACACCGATCCTGGGCCCAGGGTGATCCTGGCCAGGATCGGTGTTGGTGTATAGTTGGTGCCTTCCTATCTCCCCCTGCTGGTTCGCGTGACCAAGAGGTCGCAATCGTCTGTGTAGACGCAAGGTCTGACCCCACGCCACCCGGGGCAAGGGGAAACCCGAGGGCGCCAGGCCGACAGCTTCCGGCTACCCCTTGGTCACGCTTGACGAACTAGCGAAGACCACCAACACAACGCACACAGCACCGGGCCTGACCGTGGGCGAGAAAGAGAAGAACCGGCGAGGACCATCGAGGAGCATCCTGGACCATCTCGCGGAGAAAACAGGCACGAAACCGACAAATCCACAGGGAATGGACGTCCCAGCGAGGGCGAGCGAAGGATGGAAGGAGCGAAGGGAGCAAGGTCAAAGTTGGACTCTGGACTGGAAGTCGCCCGAAACGGCATAACAAGACAATTGTGCACCAGCAGCGATTCACACAGCAAAGCGGCCAGACAAGCCAAGGTAGACTGCCAGTCAGGAGAAGGGCCTGGCAGCGAAGGGCGCCGACCTGTGTCTGGAAATGCAGAAGCCCGTCCAAGAAGCACAGTGCGCAGCGGCTCGGGGCCCTGAGAGACCAGACGCGCGAAAGGACAGCGACCTGCGTCTGGCTGGCCACGCTGCACTCGGTCCGAGAATCACAGTCTGCAACCGTGTGGGCCCACGGGAAGCCATGCACGCAAGGACGACGATTTGCGTCTGGAAATGTTGCCGGATCACAGTCCCAATAGCTTCGTGGTAGGAGTTTCCATGCCGATTGACAGCGATAATCGCCAGACCAGCACCGAATCCGACGATCATTGCGGCCTGTGTCGGCCCAGAGTCCGTGCTTGCCCCGCTTTGTTCCACCAACAATGAACAAGCAGTCTGTGCCAGCCCTGATCACGTTTCCCGCGTCGCGCTCGGTGGCTTCGGTGGACGAGCACGCTCCGGCGCTGACACACAGGAGGAGAATGAGGAGGCAGAGGGGGGAAGGAGCGGCAGAGGAGGAGGAGGAGGAGAAGCGATGCAGAGGAGGAGGAGTAGGCAGAGGAGGCAGAGGAGGCAGGAGGCAGAGGAGGAGGAGGCAGAGGAGGCAGATGGAGGAGAAGAGTTGCAGAGGAGGAGGAGGAGGAGGAGGAAGCAGAGAAGGAGGAGGAGGAGGCAGAGGGAGCAGAGAGAGGAGAAGAGCTGCAGAGGAGGAGGAGGAGCATGAAGAGGAGACCGATACAAAAGCTATTATCTATATGCAACGCGTGCCGCCGTTACCGTTCGACACCCTGCAGGCATTACAGCAAAAAGGCAGAGCTGTCAACCAAGTTGTCGGACGCAGATATCGTACCAGCATTCATGCCAGAAGGTCACAAAAGACAGATTTGAGAGCAATCCGACCGCCAGCTACTACATTCGACCCACAGGTACATCTCCGTCCCCTTTATAGACAACACGACGAAACCATCCCACATACTGATCCTGCTTCAGAAAGACAGGCACATTTGTGACCCACAGCACAACCTAAAGCAAAACCCGGCCAGTGATCATCAGCCGGGCTCACTTTTCAGTTCTTTGAAATGATGTATGAGGATCACACGGCTCAGATTACCACTTCATCTCGTCGGTTTGACTGGATTGACATCGCATCGGGTGTTAAACAAGGTTGTCCTGCATCGATGCACCTCTTTGTTCTTGGCGTCGATCCTCTGCTTCGCTGGCTCGCACATTGGTGTGTCATCAATATCAGCATCAACCTTGCATATGCGGATGACTTTTTGTTCGGCTTGGTCAATACTCTGCGCGATCTAGGGCCTGTTCTATCGGCACTCATGCTCCTGGCCAAGATTGCCAACCTCCGCTTGAACTTTAAGAAGTGCCAGATTATTATTTGTAGTGATATGAATAAGGACTTCCTGAAGGCCACCCTTGAATCCTTTGGCTCGCCTTTCCAGGACATCGTGGTCTGTTCTTGGGCTCTGTATTTGGGCATTCCTATCGGTCCCGAGGGCCACATTCACGTCTGGGATGACATCGCTCCTCGTTTTCATCATCGCATTCGGCATACTCGTGGTCTGGGTCTTGGTCTTGCTCTCTCTGCGGTGTCGTTTCGCGTCATGTGTGTTTCGCTTCTATTGTTCAGGTTCCAGATGTACCCTCCTAACCAGGCCATTTCGAAGATCTTTAAGGAAGGCGTGCTTCTCCGAACGGCTGGCCCGAGGAATGCTATCTCGCACAACCTTGCCCCCAAATTTAAAGAGATATGTCTCGGCGCTGAGTTCATAGACGTTCATGCGGTGGCGAAGGCCGCGTGCATCAGGTACTCGCTCCGCTCTGATGTGTTTACGCAGGTTATTGCTGACCTTGAGGCTGCCCGTGATGATGTTGAACATATTCCGTATCGCTGGCACCGAGGTTGGCATCAGTACTTGTTCATTTCGTATATGCGTGGCCTATCTTTATGGTGCTCTAGCATAAGCCCTAACCTTGACATCATGAGTAAGACACTTCAATCCAAGCTGTACGCTCTTATCCGCATGCACACCCCCACGGACCAGGCCCAGTCTATCCTCCTCAGACGTGCTCAGTATTTCCTCCCTGAGGCGTGTGCCTCTATGGTTTCGGACTTCTGCTCGAATGTGAAGCGCGTTGCGAAAGACACATCTATGTATATTGGCGTTGCCCCGCTGCGCCTGCTCACAGCGTCTTTCAACACGGGTGCGAGATTCCACTGTCAGGCCGCTGGATGCCTCTTTGGGCGTGCTCCGCCGTCTCCTGAGAAAGACCTGGACTCGATTGATCACTACTGTTCCTGCCCTGGGATCTGGGACCCTCTCAAGTTCTGGCTGGGGCCCTATCTGGATATATATTCTGGACCGATCCGTGAACCCAATGGCGAGCGTCCATTCTGGTTATGCCTCCTCATCCTCCTCTTCCGCATGCCTCCTAATGTCTGCCTGTTGTGTGTTGCGTGCTGCGATGCCTTCCATGCTGCTCATAATGCCCGACGCCTCTCTCGTGCTGGCACCCCCGCCGAGCACTTCGAGGCCCGTCTTCGGGTCGCCGCACGTCGGCGCCAGGTCTTGTCTAGTGCGTGGTCTGGCAGAACGCCTGCCATTGCGCGCAGACTTTCCCGACGCCCCCCTCTCCCCCCTCCCCCTCCTTCTGAGCAAGGTACCGAGGCGCTGCCGCCCAGGATGCCTGGCACCCCTCGCGGCAGATGGGGGCCTCCTCAGTAGTTGCTCGTCTTTCTTTCTTTTGTCTACAGGCACGCTTGGCGTTCAAGTCGCCCGAGGGCCCTCAGCCCTCAGCACTGCTCCGCACTTGGACGCGGGCCACCTTGCCGACAGGTAACCAAACAAAGCCAGCGAGAACTGGTGGCTTTTTTTGTATTCTTTTGAACAAAAAAATCAGCCGGGCCCACCTTGCGACCTAGCAGTACCAGAGGACACTGACATTTGGCTGCGACATGCTGTTAGCGGCCAAACAGCAGCCATCATAGCCCAACCACCAGACGGCACGTGGACTACCGCTACTCAGCAAAGGACGGCAACGAACATTCGGGGCATACTTTTCAATCGCAAGAACAGCTTATACGGACACGGGTCTCCAACAAACTAGTCCAAACTATGATCGCGTTTTTGCGGATCGCCGGCTGCGCCAAGACTTTTGCTGTCTTGCTCGCTACGACGGCAAGTACCGCGCTCAGAAACTCTCGATTTCGACCTTTGCACATTCGGCAGACCAGCCAAGGCGCCAACCTGAATATTGACGCGCCAACTTTCTATTCTTTCCACGGCGATCTCAACGACACTCAACATAAGCAAGTACAGTTGCACGTAGCACAACTCAACCGAGCTACACAATCACGCAAGTAGTTGCAACATAGCGACAGAGTTCGCGAACGATCTTTCGCAAATGCTCACACGCGAAGCTGCAAGCACACCTTACTTCGACATCAAATGGTGCATAACTCTGGACCCAGATCTGGACCACCATATCACAGCGCACATATCATGCCAAAGTCAACCAAACCTTTTACCAACGAACCTACCGACTGCACCAGCAAACACAACGTTTTACCAGCGGGCGGTATGTCACGTTCGCCTCATGCCCGGCACGCGAGCCCACAAGGCGCACCTCGGGGAGAGGCCCAGACGGACATGCGGGAACTCGCCTCATACCTGGCACGGGATCCCGCTGGGGCATTTTTCGGGAAGAGGCACAAAGAACCCCGCCATGATCGGGACTACATGCTGCATCAATCGCAGTTATGTTGCCGGCACCAGACTTACGCATGTCTACTTTCTCATTTTGCCACCTCTGCGAAACATGGGAAGCTAAAGAGCGGCGGCATCAGTTGTTTGACATGCGCCTATCATCGCTGGCTGTAAGCTTGCCCCATATGCTCGATATGGTGCACAGCACATTCATCGCGACGCAGCACATACAACAGCACGGACCACCACGACATAATGTAGCAAGGACGGCAAAGACACAGCATTACAGTTTAGTGCTCCAACCAGCAGCGCCGCAGCAAATCAGCACCATACTATCAGAGAGCCTGCGAGTGCAACCTGGGGTGACTGTGTACCCTTTGGAAATGGCGCATGCCGTTCCCGTGTGCGTTACGTTTCTGCGCGCCGACCCGAGCGGCGCGTTCTTGCGGCCACGACGCGCTTTGTGCGCGGTTTTCTTGCGCGGCCTTCCGCGCGCGGTTGCTTCGGAGGCGCGGGATTGATTTGCGCTTGCCCAGGCCAGGTTCGGCTGGTCGAAATTGATGCCCCGCCGCGCGGGGCTGCGCCCAGGAAACAATCAGGACGTAGCGTGTGATCTGGTTTTTCTGGGGCGCTGCGGCGTTATCAGCTGTCGGTGCCCGCGCGCGCGTTCGCTGGAGTAAATTTACCCAGCGGGACCTTCACCCCAGGTTGTACTCATTTCGTTTTTTTCCACAAACCTTCATGTTTGCTTGCACATGTTACGTGTGTTGTTTTTCGATGTTTGGTGGAACCTTCATCTGAGGTTGCACATATAATTGTCCGAGGGGTTCACCTGGGGTTGCACATGTAGGTTTTCCCCGCGGGAGTAAATTTCCTCGCGGCATGCGCCGCCCCCCCGGCCAGTCCGAAGCCCCTCACCCCGCCGTCTACTCCCCTCGTCGCGGGCGCGGCGGGAGGATGGGGGGCGAAGGGGGCGAGGAGGGGTGAAGGGTGAGGGGGCATGGAAAACGAAGGGATGGTCGGATGGAGTTACGGGGTCAGGGATGCCAAGTTGTACTTCAGGGATCGGTAGCACAATTTCCGAGTTGTAAATGATGGCGGCGGGGTGGGCTGAACGCGGCTGGGGGCGCGGTTCGAGCGCGCCGCGCCCTCGGCGCAACGCAGGGGCACTGGGCGCGCCCCAGGTTGCACTCGCATCTGGGGTTGAACGTTTTTCTCCTCCCGATACTACCTACGCACAAGACTAGCACCATCAGCGACTACGACGTCCCACGGGGCGTGCTTTCGACCGCCTCATACCTGGAGCGGGACCCCCCTTGGCATGCGGGAGAGGCCGCAGCAATGCCATAGGCGATCAGCATAGCGGCACGGACAGCATGACAAGACGCGCCTGTTTCATACCCGGCACGGGAGCCCAGCAGGGCGCGCCACGGGGAGGGGCACGGAGGGCACCTGACAAGATTTCGTTTCATCCCGTTCACGTCGTTTATTACATATCACCTATTGTAGATTCTCGGTGCCCGTTCTTTTGACGCAGTGCTGCAATGTTCCAGGTTGCCGCGGTTCGAGATTCGCCGCTCTTTGCGCCGCCAGCTCTCCTAAAACAGTTATTTTCAATTGCCGGCTTGCTCTTGATGCGGATGCATTTATATCCGCTAGTTCGGGCGGGCCACCTGGCAGACGCAACCGCCCGCGCACAACGACCCACTGAAAAAAGCTTACGATGTCACGGTGCCACGGTGACCTTGCAGTAGTATTGGCCAGCGCCACAACGGCATTAATACTGATTCATTACTAGTACTACTTACGCAGTAGCACTGGCACTACTAGCACTACCAGCACCACCAACGCCCCAACGACAAACCAGGGTGCGAGCGATTGCCTCGCACCCAGCACGGGACCCATGCGGGGCACATTTCAGGGAAAGGCAATTAGAAACACGCAGGCGACACAGCATGCAGAGAGACAGAACAAGCATGGCAATATGCCCGCTTCATGCCCGGCAAGGGGGCCCTACGGGGCATGCCTCGGGGAAGCGCAAAGGGCGCGCGGTTGTTCATCCCACGCCGTGCGCGCGTAGAGCGCGCATGTCCTTTGCTGAACTTTGGTAGTTCACCGAGCGTTAGCGCCGTTGCAACCCGCGATCACTCTGACGTGGCAAAATTCGGAGGTGGATGAGATTGTCAGCGTTGGTTTCAAGCGTGCTCTCACCGTCTCGGGGCATTATGCCCGAGCATGCCCGCGCTGGACAGCGCGCGCTCAGCGCTGCGAGGCAGCGCGCGCTGTCGCGCGGAGCAGCGCTGCCCAGCAGCATTGCAACACCAGCCCAGCACTGCGGAGACCCCTACAGCAGCGCGACGAGAGGAGTAGCACCAGCACAAAACACACAATCGAATTGCTATTACCAGCCACCACGACGGATCTACGACTATACTGCAGCTGCCGCGCATCCGGCAACGGGGCTCGGCAGTGCACTCCTCGGGGAGAGGCGGTCGCGCAACCTGGAGCGACGCATTGCGCAGGGGCGCGCAGGAGAAGCGGCGCCCGCCTCTCGTCTGGCACGAGTGCCCATCTAGGCTGCCTCCGGGAAGCGCGCAGATGGCGTGGAGGGATGCGCCAGTTCTCTTCTTGCGCCGGCCGCTTGATACAATTCGCCGCGATCGAATGTTGGCGCGGTTCGCGCGGAGGTTGGAATCGCGGAGAATTTCTGCGCACGTTGCACGCGCGACTTTTGCTGGTTATTCGCACGGCAATCTTAAGTGCGCGCGCTTGGAACCATCGACTGGCACGTTTGCGCTGTCGTGGAGATGATTTCGGGCAGCGCGGGAAGCGTTGGGAAGCGTTGCGGCAATTCCCGCGGTCAGCCTTGCAGCGCTCACTCGACGCGCTTCCACCGTCGAGGTCGCGCCACCGACCTGCCGCAGATAGACGTCGCGCGCGCCCGCGCCCACGCGCGTGCGCGGCCGCGCTGGAGTGAGCGGGCGACCCCATCGTGATGCCCCGCAGCTCTACAGTCCCAGAAGATGCAGACCCGTGCACATGGCGCTACACTTGGCTCAGTACGTTGCGCCGATCTGGAATTGATGGGCAAGCCGGCGCTCGCCGTCGATACCTGCCTTGCCGCGGCAGTCTTTGCTCGAGCGAACAGGTTGGCGCTGCCCCCTGGCGCCCTGTGTCTCGCCCGTGGTCGCCGCGCAAGGTGACATGCGCATGCCCCGCGCAAACCGACGCGCGAAGATGCGTTTGCAGTGCGCATGGGCCATTGGCCGAGGCCCCCGCGCTTCGCCCGGGCACTTGCGATGGAACTGTACATGGCGCATTCTCAAATATAAAAACACTGCGTCCACCTAATTGGACGCGCGTGCCCGCGCGAGAAACACATTCTCTCCGCTGGCAACGATTTCGACGACGACGGCGGGGGCGGCGCGCGCCCGCCTCGCACTCGCCAACAAGAGGCGCATGCCGACGTTTCCACCGCGAGAACACATTCGTATACCGAGCGAGATTTCGATCCAAGCACACCGGCTGCACTCGGCGCCCAGGCACAGAGGAAGAGACAGCGCATTTATGTGCCCCGTGACCAACGGCGACGCTGACACATCGACAGGCCCAGGGCCACCATCACATTCCAACTACTTGGGGGCGCACGGAGCACCCTGGGACCGCAACATTGCGCCCGCCATGGGCCGCGCACATCATGGACAGGACGAACGGGCACATCGCGCCACCGGCATGCGATGCTCAATCAACTTAGGTTGAGTTCAAGGAGCGCCACGCAGAGAGTCAGCGAGCAGCTCAACGAGGGAATGGGTGGCGCACGGCTGCCGCCATCGCCGCGACAGCCTGCCATGCCGCTGACGCTGCGAGCGACCCGCGCCCGCGCCCGCGAACTGCAGCCCCCCCCCCCGCAATCGGAGAGCGACCCTACGCCTGCCAAGAAAATGCACGCACGGCATCACATGGCACCAGTCATGCAGTCAGTCAGTCCACGCGATGCAGCCCACGCCCACGCTGCACCTGTCACCCCCAACGGGCGCGGCCTCCATCTACCGCCATCCGACCAAGATTGCCACTGGCCGCAGCATGAACTGAGATCTGAAAACGCAACGACAGGCGGGGCCATGACCGCCAGGACTGCCGTGGCAGCGACCGCTGCGGGGGCGGACACAATGCCAGAGCCAGGACACACATGGAATGAATGCGCTGGACACATGCTGCCCTCGCATTGCATTTTACCACCCATCGGATTTCGTAAGCCCACGCCGCCCGAAGGCCGGACTGACCGACCCTGCTAGCCACCTGCGCCTTGTCAACCGACTCCGCCACCCAGACCGAAGATGCCGACGCCTGCGACATGTCGCAGCTACGCCGCCCGCCACAGCAACAGCGGCCCGACCAGTACTGGCACCAAAAAATACCGCTGAACACGCCACGGGGCTAACGCACCGCCAACGACTACAATTCAAAGCAGGCGGCTGCGCCACGCCATGACGATACCGAGAGCAGCGACGAGAGCGACAGCGACAACTACAGATACGATCCAACGCACCTCACCCGGGAATCAGTCTTTTCCGCCCTTGACATGACAAGCGTTGTCCGCCAGGGTGGGCGGAATGCAGATCCACGGATGAACATTGGGGGGGGGGGGGGGCGGGCGGGGAAAGGTGGGCAGTTCTTCGTCTACCACAAGGAGGAGGTGAATGTCTACACTTGCAGGTTTCTCAACGACCACCCGCTCCTGGGCTCATTGCATGGATCTCTCGGCAAGGGCAACCGCAGGTTTTCCGCCGGCGACTATTGCCCATGCTTCTCATGCTTCTGCCGCGTCCACCACCTCCGCCCGACGCCACTGTAACGCCACGCTCGCACTAACATGCACCCCATCAAAGCGTCTCGCAGATTGCTCAAGGACGCCATTCACGCGGACATGCATTCACCACCTGCATTCCCCAGACTAGCAGGAGCGACGCGGCTGCAGTTGGGCGCGACGCTCGACGACATGGCGCTCGTCTACAAGCAAGACGAAGAGTTCAGATCAGCCAGTATATTGTTCAACCAGTACACCCCACGACATGCTCAACGCACCCACGACAGCACTTGACGCGAGAATCACAAAGCTGCTATTTGGGTAGCCTGCACGACGCGGCACATTTACTACAAAAGGTCAGCGGCCAAAGCGGCGTTACGCATTGCAACATCACATCGACGTTCCATCGACAACGGGTTCGTGCGTCTTCCCCGTATAGCCAAACACCGCCCCATAGTGTTCATTCCAAGATGCACAGGTGATCCAACAGGCAGGTACACCGACCTCTTACCAGCACGCAGCTGAAACGTCGACGCCAACGCCACTGACCACCACTACTGACAACAGGGCGAACTGCAGCCCGACACATCCACCACCACCGTGCGCCAAGATCCCTGCAATCTGCCCACTACGCAGAGTAGCAACTACATACCGATTGCTCGTTGACGCTTCACCAGACTTGCGCGTGACACAGGCCCATGCGACTACCCCAGCCGACTCCCCACCGGAGGTTCCGCCTGCCATGTTAGACGGACACATTTGCTCTACCCCCGCAGCGTCGAAGGCACCGCCGACGCCCGAGCCCAAATTCCCGACGCACCGATCTGCTGATGGGCCATATTGGGATTTGTCGACGACTTCAGATCGACCACAAGCTTCACTACCTGCTAGACATTTGCCACCTGGATTTAGAGTATTGGTGAGCTGCCACCTTAACCTCAGCACACAAGTGCTCGCACATTGCATTATTCCCGAACTGTCCTGAGGTGTTGGGTCTTCGTCTTCGGAGAAACAGCGCCCAACGTTTCTCGCCCCATCTCCTCCCCCTCCTCCCTCCTCCTCTCCTCCTCCGC
This sequence comes from Prorocentrum cordatum, assembly GCA_963575745.1. Lineage (NCBI taxonomy): Eukaryota > Dinophyceae > Prorocentrales > Prorocentraceae > Prorocentrum > Prorocentrum cordatum. The sequence continues at coordinate 954,329 of CAUYUJ010011780.1, forward strand.
CTGTGCCGCATCGTCTGCGCCCCCCGCGTGTGTCCGCTTCGGCACGCCACTCACGCGCTTCGTGGCCCCATGGGGAGCTCCACCGAACGCCTTAGCGGTAGCGCCCGCATGGCACCATCGCGCCCGTCGGCACACCCCTCACACGCTTCGTGACCCCATAAGGAGCTCCACCGAATGCCCCAGTGGCAGCGCCCGCGTGGCGCCACCGCACCCGTTTCGGCGCACCCGTCACACGTTTCGTGCCCCGACAGGGAACCCCACCCAGGGCCCCAGTGGCAGCGACTGCATGGCACCGCCGTGACCGTTTCGGCACACCCCTCACATGTTTCGCGGCTCCATAGGGAGATCCACCGAAGGCCCCCAAAGCAGCTCCCACATGGAGCCACCGCGCCCGTTTCGACACGCCCTCACACGTTTTGTGGTCCATAAGGGGACCCCACCAAAGTCCCCTTGGGGCAACGCCCGCATGGCACAACCGCGCCCGTTTCAATGCACCTTTCACATTTCGTGGTTCCATTGGGAACCCAACCGAATGCCCCAGTTGTAGCGTCCGCATGGCACCACCGCGCCAGTTCTGGCACACGGTTGCACGCTTCGTGGCCCCATAGGAACCCCACCGGAGTGTGGCAGCGCCCGCATGGCACTTTCGCGCCCGTTGTTGCACTCCCTTACACGTTTCGCGGCCCCAATATATGGAACCCCACCAACGTCCCCTGCGGCAGCGCCCGCATGGCACCACTGTGCCCGTTTCGGTACACCCCTCGCACGCACCGTGGACCCATAGGGAGTCCCACCAAAGTCCCCCTTGTGACAGCGCCCGAATGGCACCACCGCGCCCGTCTCGGCACACCCGTCACACGTTCCGCGCCCCCCATAATACTTTTATCGAAAGCGGTTCAGCGCGATATTCATAAGTGCAAATGGTTGGGTTTTTCACCTAGACATGGATTCGTTCTTTGTATTGTGTTGTGTGGACTCACGTTTCGGTGAGGAAGGCGTGGGCTGCGGGATTGTTGGAGGCCCAAAAAGATGACGTCATTGCCGACCAGCCAGCCACTGCAGAAAATGTTCTCTCTCATGGTGCCTTCTAAGAATACGCTTCCGCTCCTCCTCACCTGTGTACTTGGACGACCGGGTTCGTGCCAGACCCGCAAAAAGATTGCAAAACACACGGTGGCCCCTTACCGTGGAGCTTAGGGTTGATACGATAATTTGGTGGCAGTCCCAAAACTGCAGCATGTGTTGGGCACATCATTTGGCAACGTTTCTGTCCATGTCTTTGACAAGTATTGGCGCGAGACGAGGACCTTCTATTGTAAAGGTTGGTTTGGATGGGGGTCTTCGAGATCGGGGATGGTGGAGGAAAGCACTGCAGCACACTGCCCCCCATGGTCGACAGGGGCATGCCCGACCTACTCAAATTCAGCAGCGTCCGAGAACAAGTCGTGACATATATTCCTATACTGGTCAAGCCAGTAATGTCTGCTCCAGCCACACATTATTTTGCAGCTACTACCAGCTGGTTGACTTAACTTGCACTCGTTACCGCTGCAAATTTAGGCCAGACATTTCGCATGCGCCAGCCTCAGTACTTTGCACTAGCGCGGTTCAGATTGGGGCGGGGGGAGGCTTTGGCAAGGTGGAGGTGGAGGACGTAAAAATCATGGGTAGCAGTTCGAGCGCACCCCCACCAGCCCAGCCATAACCGACGCCCAGGCGAGTTGAGACGACCATGGAAGCGTAGGAGCAACATGTGGGACACCCGTTATCGTTCGAGGGAGGAAGGGAGGAGGAGAAGGAGGAGGAGGAGGAGAAGGAAGAGGAGGAGGAGGACGAGGGCGAGGACGAGGACGAGGAGGAGGACGAGAAGAGGAGGAGGAGGAGGAGGAGGAGGATGATGAAAGAGGGATCGTGATGATGAGTTTGCGGATGAGGAAGAGCAGGAGGAGGAGGAAGAAGAGGAAAAGGATTAGTGTAAGCCCAAGAGTCATCAACGATGTTGGAATACACCCTCCCTCCCAGCTCCCTCTTCATAGGCTCCTACAGCGGTTCATTTCCACAGGGATTTGCCCCGTTGGAAGACAAACGTTGGAAAATTTGGAATAATGCCAAAACATTATTCGACTCCAACGCCACGGATCAACCTAAGTGTCGCGTCTTGACGGTCCCGAATCGTGCCAGAACGCCATCCCTGGGACTCCAACACCGCGAATCATCGTAATTGTGGCGCCCTCATAGAACCGTTCAAAAGGAACCGCCTTCAAGTCAATCCGCCCAACTTTTTGCATGTTTTAAAACGACTGTTCGCGGCACTACGTCGAGAGCCACATGTTCAAAACCACCCGCCCTCAATCCGTGAAATTTTCGCAACTGTTTGAAACAAATGTGCGCGGCGCTAAGGCGAGAGCCACAGTTTGAAAACGACCCGCCCTCAATCCGTGAAGCTCTCACACATGCTTAAACCGAATGTGCGCGACGCTGAGGCGAGCGCCACATGTCAAACCACCCGCCCTCAATCCGTGACAGTTTCGCAAATGTTTGAAACAAATGTGCGCGGCGCTAAGGCGAGAGCCACATGTTGAAAAGCACCCGCCCTCAACCCGTGAAATTTCCGCAATTGTTTGAAACAAATTACATATAAGAAAACCCGAATCAGTGGATTATTTGAACATTAGTCATTTGGATCCTGAGATCGATTGTGAGATCGATAATGAGATCGATAGTGGAATCGAGTGAGGACGGTTGTAAGTTCGATCGTGAGACCGAGATTGCAATTTATTAAATGAGATCGATAGGGAGATCGATCGCGAGATTGTTCGTGCGATCTCTAGTGAGATCGCTTGCGAGATCGATTGTGAGATCGATGGTGAGATCGATAGAGAGGTGAGAAATGAGATCGATGCTGAGACCGATCGATAAGAATATCGATCAGGAAACCGGGAACCTGTGCACCTCGCCGCCACCGAAATCGGCCCGCGAACCGGGAACCCGAAAACCCCGAACCGGGAACCCCGGAACCCAGCGTGCGACCAAAATCGGCGGGAAATGTTTGCCAAATCATTCAACCTCCGCTAGGACTCCTTCAGTGCCAGCACTGAGTTTGGAATGTGCGAGATTCGAGAGCCACATTTTGAAAAAGGCCCGCCCTCAATCCGTGAAAATGTTTTGCAAATGTTTGAAGCGAATGTGCGCGGCGCTGAGGGGAGAGCCACATGTTAAAAACCACCCGCCCTCAATCAGCGAAATTGTTGCCACATGTTAAGCTTTAGGGTCATAAGCGGTGAGGAAGTCGCAGGCAAAACGCCCGGCCCGCCCTAGGAAGGGTGCTACAGGGAGAAGTGATGTATGAAAGGACTGGAAGGTAAGCAGCTGGATTAGAGGCGAGGGAGAAGGAGGAGTAAGCGGATGAGAAGGAGAAGGAGGAGGATAATTAGGGGGAGGAGGAGGAGAGAGAAGTCCGTCGAACAGAACAGTCTGTTGAAGCGGTGGAGGGTAGGAGGAGGAGAAGGAGGAGGAGGAGGAGGAAGGAGGAGGAATTCTGTTGAATGCCTCCCAGAGTCTCCTCGGATGTTGTTTGGAAGTTTGTGGGGCCCTCTTGGGGCTTCGGGGTGGCATCTTGGCGGGCCTAGAAACGTCTTTGAGCGTCGTGGGTGACTCGGAGATCTTTTTGAGGCTTCTTGAACATCTCTTGGGGGCCTCATGGAGGCCCCTTTGGCGCCTCGTGGGCTCGTTTGGACACTTTTTGGGTCACGTGTTGGGGCGCTCTTGGGGAGCTTTCGGGGCGCTCGTGGGGCCGTCTTAGAAGACAGCGATCAACCAGGAGGGGGGAGCCCCCCGCCCAAGTCCAGGGGAGGGACGTAAGGGGGGAGGGGCACACCCCTCCCCGAAGGGGAAGAGGGGGGTTGGAAGAGGAAGCCCTAGACTTCCTACGCCCTAAAGGGCTGTCGGGATTGCAGCTGGCACGCGGCACATCTTGTTCCTGCCTTTGCTTCAATATTGGGAGGGACGTGATGGATTTTCAACAGTCGCTGACTGTGCGTTCGAGTCCTGGACTTGCTACTTTACGTGGTGGATAGTGCGAATAGGTGGCTATGTGGAGAAAGTTGGACCCAACGCTCGGGCCCCCCTGTGCGACAAGGTGTGGCCCCACCAGCTTAGCATCTCGTTGCCACTAGGAATCACAACCAGGCCAGCCATTTACATGTGCCAGCCTCTGAAGTGTGAATGCTTGAATGCTGTCTGCGCAGCCATATAAGTTCCAAGCTCAGTACAGCCCAGAACAGGCCAGCCAGTACCGACCTGGCTTATCAGCCAGACATCACCCAGCTGCGAGAGACACAGCCTATTCAAGAACAGCCAGTACCGATTTGGCCAGCCGACCCGACCGTCGCAGTCACAGCCCAGCCGCTCAACTGTTCTACTAGTACATGTTGCGTGTTGCCATTTTGGCGAGTAAGTAGGGGGTGGGCCTATAGAGCCCACCCCACTGTGGACTATTTACCACATCACACATTAGTATTTACAGTGCCACACTCACTTCTGTTAAGCGCCGCCTCAGTCGCCGCCTGTTGTGTTAATCACTTTGCCGCGCAATTCACCTGTCTATCTTGCTCTGCCAGCCTCTTTACTATGGTCGGTTGGGGGCCTTTTCTATCACATGGGGGGCATGCTGTGGGCAGGGAGTAGACGACCAGCACGCTCCTGTGCCGTTGCCTTGAGTCTAAGCGCTGGAGAGTATTCGGCGTACCCAGAGCTAGTCCTCAGAGCGCAACGGTTCGCTTCCATAATTGATTAACCTTGCCATTGCGCCTGAGTAGTTCGACCTTCTCCTCGTTCGATGCCTCCCCGTCTCCGGTTACTTCTACACACTTCATTCGCTCGGTCTCCTAATCCTCGCCTGCACCGCGTGGTCCACGCATACTTTTGCTACTGGGCCTACTTTCTCAAAGCCTCTCTCTCAGGCACTGATCTTTTCCTGCTGCGCGGATCACGCTTCATTTGTTTCGATACGCCTAAACGTTGGCAACATTTTTGTGGCGCCTCACCGAACGCTACAGCACAATGGCTTGGGATCACGCAGCGTTAGAAGGGAGGAGGCCTAGGAAGAGGAGGAGAGGGATGGATGGTCATCGGCGGGAGGAGAGCGAGGGAACCGAAGACGCGGCCCGCAGCCGTTGCCTGCCCGCGGCGCGCCGGCGTTCCAGGCAGAGTGGGCCCTGCCCAGAGCGAGGGCGGGGCGATGCTCGCGCCCCCTGGGGCTGCGGTGGCCAGGCGGTGGAGCTGCTGGCCGGCGAGGCTCGAGAAGCAAAGACCTCAGAGGAGGGAAAGGCGCAGACCCCCTCGAGTCATGAACTGAAGAAATCAGGTCGAAGGGTTTTTTGCTATTCTCGACCGCTGGGGGCCCTCACCAGGCCCCCAGGAATCCCCAGACCCCCAATGATGGAGAAGGTTTTCCTCCATTTCTGGCCTGTGGAGGGCTTTGCCGGGCCTTAGGGCCGTCAAAACGGTTCAGGATGAGAAGCCAGTCCTGGGGAATGGGTCGAGACTTTTGGGGGTAAATGTTGTGAAAAAGTCATGACGTCGGGGCTTCTACGGGTAGCCCCATACCGCTGCCTTTCTGTCATTTTCCATCTTTTGAGCCTCTTCGGAGGCCTTCGTTGCCACCGCTGGATTCGCCCCGAAGTTCTCGCCAGAACGCACACCGGGAGAGGTCTGGGGAGTAGCGGTATCGGTACCTCTTGGTTTCCCCGAGAACGCCATAAACATAATTCGTTGCAGCTCCGCGCGGATGTGCAGGATCGGCGCCGAACCCCCCTCCCTGATGCGCGTTGCGCGCCATGGGGGGCGCTGGAGGCGCCGCCAGGGGGGGCCACCGTGTATTCAAGAAATCCGCGCGGAGGTCCAACACATGTTTGTTTGTACTGTTGTTTGTTCCTCCAGAGGCTGGCGCCGGTGCCTGCCCGAGGCTGGGGGGGTCGGTACGATCGAAACGGGTAGTACGGAGAGACTCCAGGCCTCCCAGATGGGGTCCGAGTGTCGCGAGCGTCGAGGACATCCGTATCCGCGCCCTGGCGATCTGGATTGCGGGGCGCGTTCCCGCGGATACGCGGTCTCACGAGTACATTCCGCGCGGGGCATCCGCGAGGGAACGCCCCGTATCCGCGGGGTCGCGGCCCAGGGGCCCGGCCCGCGTGGCCGCGGATACGGAAATGTTCTTCGCCCTCGATCCAGGCCTCCCAAATTGGTCGGCGACTACAATGGGTGTGGTTACGCTTGGGTGCGGTTTGCGCGTGGTCGGGTCTTGGGGGGGCACCACGTTGCCCTCGTCGGGACGCGGCGGAGAATTCTGTCGAGGGTGCGGGTTGCAAACTCGCCTCCTTTGCGAACCAGACCTTTCAGAGTTGCCATTTCGGAAAAACTCCAGACCTCCCAAATAGGGTGCGAGTAGATGGGGTCGAAGGATCGCCGATGTATCGGCGATGCGGCTATGTGGAGCACGACTTCTTCCACGCCGACGTGGCCGATGCATCGGCGACGCATCGGTGATGCTGCGCGATCCTCAAACACCATCTACTCGGACACCATTTGGGAGGCCCCGAAGGATTTACATCGAAAACAGAAAAGCTGCATTAGCATAAACTGTCGGAGCTCCGCGTGGATTTCTTGGATCTCCGGTGGCGGCGCTTCCAGCGCCGCCCCTGGCGCGCCAGGGAGGAGGGTCCAGTGCCGATCCGACAGATCTGCGCGGACCTCCGACAGTTGATCTTTATGCCGTCTGCTGTCGCTATGCGAAAGCAGTCCTTATCGGAACAGGGCTCGCTGTCGGTGCCGCCGCGGCGGCTGTGCAGTTGAGACAGACGGCCGCCTGCCCAGCAGCGGCCGCTGCCGGTTTGGGACACCGTTTGCGATTGGGCTACGACCATCCAGCCCAAGTCGCAGGCGCCGACAGGGGAGAACGGACTCCAGGGGGGGAACCTCTCGACCCCCAATTCGCCCATGCATGTCGGCCCCCCGCCCCGCCCAGGAACGCACGTGCTTTGGGCATCGGGAGTCTCTCACCGATGTATCGGCGATATATCGCCGATTCCAGGTGATAATTGCTCCCCCCCGCGAGCGTGCCAGCCCTCGTCCGTGTCGACCCCCTCACTGAAGCACGTGCCCATCCCCAAGATTGGCCATCACCTCCTCGCGCTGCCGATCCCGAGGACGGGCCCCCCGCCGCTTCCGAGGGCACACGCCTCGAGAGTGCCACCCCGCCGGGCTGATCATCCGCAGGGGCAGGGCTCAGGCAGGCTTACGGCGTAGACAGATCGCTCTAGAGCGTTCCTCACCGCCCACCAAACCACCCCAACCCAACCCGAAGGCTCCAATTTGCCCTCCATTTCCAGTTGGGGGGGGTCGGGGAACGTTGAGAAAACACAATGAAGCTCGTACCCCCCCCCAACCCGAAATTCGGGTCTTCGGGTTGGGTTGGGGTGGTTTGGTAGGTAGTCAGTTCCGGGACGGTCTCAGAGCGTTCCGGAGCGCTCGAGGGCGGCCGCGGCTCTCCGAGGTCCGCGCTACATGTCGTCCCAGCCTATCGTCCTGCCTTCGTCTCTCGGGAGGGAAAAAAACACACAGACACAATGAATCGTCGATCCCCAGGAAAATATGGGAAAATATGGGAATTGGGGGGGAAGACAAAAACCCAGAAAATATGGGAAAATATGGGGACTATTTTTATTTGTGTGTATTTATTTGTGTGTCCTAATTTCCCTTTATACATTTCGTCCCAACCTATCGTCCTGCTTCGTCTCGGGGGATGAGCTCGTTCTGCCGCTCGCCGCCAGGGCAGCCGCTGCCAGCCGGGCCGGGCGCGCGCGGCGCGCGGGGCGCGCGCGGCGCCGCCGGCGCGGAGGTCGAGGGCTCGAAGGTGGGACCCCGAGGGCCGGGGCCCGGAGGGCAGGGCTCCGGGCGGCCAGGCTGAGCTCGCACTGCTCGGGGCCTCCCGGGTCGGACGAAAGGGGGGGATGGGGAAAGGGGGGGGGGTACGACATTTGCTGCGTGCAGCTGGTTTCGGCCCCGCCGCCGGGCCCATGCCTCGATACATGGGCGCCTCCCGGCGCCGGGAGGCGCTGGGAAAGTCAGCTACGTGAGCGGATTCTCTAGCTTGCCCGTTGCTATCCCCCCCTTTCGTTCCCCCCGATCAGGGCCTCCTGGCCCTTGGGGCTGGGCGGTGCCAGGACGGGGATGCATCGTTCCAGAGCGTTCTCGGGCGCTCGGGAGCGGCGCGGCGCCCGATGCATCCGCCAGAACCGCCAGAGCTCAGAGATCTCCGATCAACCCTGGTCTCGGGGAACAACCAGTGACGTGGACAGAGTGACTCTGAGATCCGCCCGGATTTCACGGATCGGCGCTGGGCTCCAGCGCCGATGCGAGGAATCCTCGCGGCCCTCCGACTTGTCATGCTTTGTGTCATTGCTCCTTTCGGGGGAGCGTAAGACCCGGGTTTGCCGGGACTCGGGTTCGCCATCGTTTTTTGACGACCGCGACTCGGATTTTGACGAGGAGGAGTTTTGTGGGATGTCTGCAGCGGGAGGACTCGTCAGAATGCAGGCTCGGCCTCGTCAATATTTTTTGACGACCTCGTCGGGGATGTCCGAGTCCCCCGTACCCGGGTCTTAACGTCTCCCCGATCCTTCCCCTGTGGCCTGCGGCTGCCCCGGTCTCGGCCCCGTCCCCGTGGGGCCGGGGCGACGGGCCGGCGGAGCGCGCGCCGCGCGGGGCCTCGCCCCCGGGGGGGCCCCCCGTGGCGGCGGCGCGCCCCGCGGGGGTGCCGACGGGGGGCAGGCCTGCGGCCTTCGGACCCCGGGCGCAGTCCAGGGCAGAAGCCTACGGTAGTAAAACGACGCGAAGATCGGGACAAAATCGGATCGGGATAACTCGAAATCTCTGAGGATCGGCGGGTTTGGAGGACGTATTGGGCGCCGCGGCCGCTCCAGAGCGTTCCGGAACGCTCTGAGAGCGCTCCGGAACGCTCTGGAGCGATTTATCCCGATCCTAGCCCTGTTTTAGGTAGGTTCGCGTCGTGTCGACCCGCGGCGACCCCGCCGCCGACGTTCAAGGTTGAACGCCGGCGGCGGCCCAGAATCGATCGATGTTGAACGATCGGAGGTTGCGGCAGCGGCCGATCGTTCCAGGTTGAACGATCCCCGAGGTGACAGAAACCATCGCTGGGGTCGGCACGACACGAGCCTGCCGTAAAGGAACTCCGCGTGGCGCTGAGGGGCCCGGGCAGGCCGGAGGGGTCGGCGCTGACCCCGTTGCGCGCGCCTGGCGCAGGAGGCCCAGGCCCCCAATGATGGAGAAGGGTGACCTCCGTTTTCGGCTTCTGCGGGCCCTTGGCGGGCCTCGGGACCGTCAACAAAGAACTCAGGATGAAAAACGGGTCTCAGGGAATGGGCCGAGACCTTCGGGGGGCTGACGTTGTGAAAGAATCATGACGTCGGGGGTCTGGGGCCATCTTGCTGGCCCTTGCGATTCGACGCTAACCGACGCTGATTGACGCCGATTGACGCTAGATCGACGCTCATCGACGCCAATCCACGCCAATTGGCACTAAGTCGGCGCTTTCTCATCGATTGCCAAACGCTAGCGCACGCTAATGCACTCTAAAGGCAGAGCTCGGGGAACAAGCAATGCCATACAGACATACAGGCATGAAAACTTTGAGGTCCTGGCGACGACTCCAGCGCCGCCCCTGGCGCGCTCCGCGCGCCAGGGAGGGAGGTCCAGCGCCGATCCGAGAAAGCAACGCGGACCTCCGAGCTCTTATGTCTACTTCGTGCCCTCCCCTGGGGGCCCTGGAGCCGTCTCCCAGGGCACGGAGGGCTCTCCAGAAGCCCACAGGTCTCCGCGGAAGGCCTGCCCCCTCTCGTCCCCCACCCCCTCGGCGCGCCGCCGACCACGCCGCAGGGCCCCACCTTCTTAGCGCCCAGGAGGCACACCGCCTCGCGGCTGCCGCCCTCGCCGTCGCGGCGCCGGCGGCGGCCGCGCGGCGGTGGCGGACCGCGCGCGGCGCCGTGGCGGACCGCGGGCCGACGCCGACGTGGGACGGCACCCGAGGAAGAGGAACAGACAGAAAAGGCTCTCGGGGGCGGACAGAACCCCCAACAGTGACACGTCGATTAGTGAATTGTCCGTTTTCGGCTCTCGAGAGGGCGCCGCGGCCGTTATTTTCCAGGCTTGCGCCCGCCAGGTTTGGGCCTCAGGTCGTTTTCACTAAACCACGTTCTACTAAAGGGAGGTCTGTCCATCCGCGAGGCTCGGCAGCGTTTAGGCCTCGGGATGCTCTCCAGCAGCTGCGCCTCGTCGAGGGCGTTCTGGGGGTGCCGCGGGAGGCTTGTCGTATGACCCGAACGGCCGCCGGAGGCTTGATGGATGACCCGGAAGCAAGAGGAGCGGCGAGCGTCAGAGGAGGGCGAGTTGATGCAGTAGTAGTTGGCCTTCAGAGGGGCCCCTCGTCGCCACGGCTGGACGCCGCTCGGAGCACTTGTGCGTCTGGACTCAGGGAGGGGTCTGGGGACGGATTTTGAGATGCCGTTGTCTCAACTCGCCCTACTCCGATCAAAAATGAAGTTCCGAGCGGATTTCTTGGATCGGAGTTTCCCCCCCCCCCCTGGCGGCGCCTATGGCACGAGGCGCCTACGACCGACCACCAAATGGGTACCAGGCGAAAATCCGGCGAACCCGTCCAATCCCCCAGGTAACCCATGTAATATCCCTTGAGTGCAAGCACTGTATGGGAAGCGTTCGGAGGTCCGCGCAGACTTTTCGCCGGTTCAGATCTGCAAGAAATTAACCCCGCCGTCGCTCACGGCGAGACGTGGCGGTGTGCCAGCAAACGCACGTGCACGGCATGAACGCTTCTGTTGATGCCGTGGAGCTTCTGATGCTGGACACCCCGCTTTCTTTGGCGCGCGAAGCGCGCGCAAGGGGCGGCGCGGGAGACTCGGGCCGGGCGAAAGGGGGGGATTGGGAAAGGGGGGGTTACGAAATGTGCTGCGTGCAGCTGGTTTGCGGCCTCACCGAGGCGCCCCTTCCTCGATACCTGGCCGCCTCCGGCGCCGGGAGGCGCCGGGAAAAGCAGCTACTCGTGAGCTGATTCTCAACCCCCCCCTTTGCTATCCCCCCCCCCTTGCGCCCGACCCGGGAGAGAAGCCGCGCGCCCGAGGTGCCGCTAATTATAGGAGGTCCGCGCGGACCTCCGACGGCTTCTCTGGCTGTGCCCCGGTCTTTGTGCCCCGAGGTACGGGAGGGCCGGCCGTGCAGCGGCCCCTGGAGGAGGAGGCCCGGGTCGGGCGCAGCCATCAGAGGACGACGATTACCCATATCGGGGGTGGACAGGACCCCCAATAGTGACACGTCGATTAGTGAATTGTCCGTTTTCGGTTCTCGAGAGGGCGCCGTGGCCGTTATTTTCCAGGCCGTGTCCATTTTCGGTTCTCGAGAGGACGACAATTACCCATACGGTAGGTTTGCGTCGTGTCGACCAGCGGCGACCCCGCTGCCGACGTTCAACGTTGGACGCCGACGGCGGCCCAGAAGCGGTCGGTGTTGAACGATCGGACGTTGCGGAGACGGCCGATCGTTCCAGGTTGAACGATCCAGCGCGGTGTCAGGAACCAACGCCAGGGTCGACACGGCACGGACCTGCAGTACCTCTACCCTTCCCTCGTTTTCCCTTTTTGGGCCTCCTCGGAGGCCCTCGTCGCCACCGCTGGGTTCGCCTCGCCATCCTGGTCAGAACGCACCCTATAGGAGAGGTCCGGGGAGCAGCGGTATCGATACCTCGTGGCTTCCCCAATCCAGGCCGCCCACACGGGGGCGGAGCAGATGGGGTCGACGGGTGGTGCCGCATCGCCGACGCATCGGCGGTGCGACTCGATTCGGAGTTCGTCTGTCTCAATCCCGACGTCACCGAGAAGTCGCCAGCGGGGGGAGATGCACCGAGCCCATCTGCTCCGACCCCGTTCGGGCGGCCTCCACCGAAGGGTTCGAGGCTCGAGCAGCCTCTTCCCCGGCCTCGCCCTCTGGAGGCCCGCTGCGGGCCCGGGGCAGTCCGAGCTCGAGCCGGGTTGGGACACTGGCCAGGGTGGACGCCATGAGGGTGGATTTGGGCAGGACCTCTGTCGGGGGAGCGTAAGACCCGGGTTTGCCGGGACTCGGGTTCGCCATCGTTTTTTGACGACCGCGGCTCGGATTTTGACGAGGCGTTTTGTGGGATGTCTGCAGCGGGAGGCCTCGTCAAAATGCAGGCTCGGCCTCGTCATTTTTTTGACGACCTCGTCGGGGATTTCCGAGTCCCCCGTACCCGGGTCTTACGTCTCCCCGACTCTGGGACGGACCCTGAGATCTTGGCGTTGCATGTTTTTCACAACGGGCGTTTTCGCCCAGCCTTGGGCTCCCGGGAGCCTCGTAGATCGATGCGGCCCGAAACGCGACGCAGAAAGACAGAGTTCGGGGTCTGGTCGTGACTGTTCACGATGCCGTCCTTTCGCCACGTCGGATCTGAGGAGAGCAGTAGGTCGGAGGAGACGCAATGGGGGTTAGTAAATCTGCTGCGCGCAGCTGGTTTCGGCCCCGCCGCTGCGCGCTGTCCTCGACGTATGGACGTCTGGCGTCGGGAGGCGCCAGGAACATCCTCTGTGTGGGCTGCTTCGCTCGCCTTCCCTTTTGCTGCCCCCCCTTCCCTTCGCCCCGGAAGGCGGCTGCGCAGGTCAGAAGCGGCGAGACCAATCGTGTCATCTGGATGTGCTGGACTGGCAACAACGCGGTGCCCTCTCACCTGCGGCTGTGCCTGCGTACGATTCAGCGGAACGCCGGGTTGCCAGTCATACTGGTGACGCCCAGCAACGTGCTTCGCTTTGTGCCTGACCTGCACCCAGCATACGAGTTCTTGCACCTGCAGCACCGCGCAGACTATCTGGAACAACGGAAAAGCGGCATCAACATATTTCAGAGGTCCGCGCAGATCTCTTGGGTCAGCGTTGAACCCCACTCCTATGGAGCGCATCGCGTGCCAGAGGCCGCCATGACTTAGGAGGGGTCCAGCGCCGACCCACGATGTCTGCGCAGACCTCCGAACGCTACTGTTTGTGTTCTTTCTTGTTGTTCTGCTGTCTGCGGTGCCGCCTGCTGCACGCTTATGGCGGTATATATCTCGACATGGACACGATCTGTTTGCGGGAGTTGTCCTCCTTATCGAAAGTGGCTTTGCCGCCCAGGGCCCTACAAGCGGCGGTCCTCCTCCCTTTCACCTCCCACCGTCCCCCCATTGTCGTTTGGTTCCATTGCAAAAGAGGCCTTCGGATTGAATCGTCTTCCTGGGACGCATTGCCCCATTGTGCGTGGTTCAGGCCGCACCCTCACACTATAGACGGGGCGTAGAGTTATTCGACAAAGCCAGTGGCGTCACTGAGAACCCCCCCAGCGCGCGCCTTCGTCTTTCTCAATTGTCAACGCGCTTGCGACCACTGCTCTGCAGGGTGGTGACACCAGGAGACTGGACCCTCTAGATATCGGGTTTGAGGCACCCCAGAGCCATCTCTTCAAGTCCTTCCCTATTGTCACTCTTGCTGTTATGTTTCTCAAAAAAGCATAGAGGGTTCCAGATGAACCCGAGGGTTGTCTGATAGTTTCTAGGTTGGGGCCTATCCCCTACGAGTTGTCATCATCCCACTGAGGCCTCAGGGACCCTCCTCCTGCTGGATTCAGGGTGGTCTGACGGCGGCCGTGATCGCCCGAGTCCCATGCTGTCATGGCAGGCACGTGCAGTACTCGGTACGCCAGGCATTGTTTCGTGAATTGGCCCGTTGTACTTTTCACACGATATGAAGCTTGGAGTGAGTTTGATCTTTTTAGGAATTCTGCTCCCTTGGGGGCCCCAGGAATCCTCGTCGCCTTGGAGCAGACACGCATGTTCAAAGGACCCACGTCTCCCCCCCCCACCCACCAACCCACCCTTGATGTTTTTTTCTCCCTCCCTCCCTGCCTACCTCCCCACTGCGCGTTTCGTAATCAGCGTGGGGAGGTACCCACAATGTAGACAAACGAATGATACCGGAGAAAAATACCCAAACATAGTTTTTTAGGGTTATAGGGTTATGGGGCTATAGGGCTATGGGGCTATGAGGCTATAGGGCTATAGGACAAGAGGGTTCTAGGTCTAAAGGTTTATAGGCTATAGGGCTATAGAACCATAGGGCTATAGGCTGCATTGCTATGGGGCCATGGGGGCCATGGGGCTATAGGGCTACAGGGCCATAGGTCTATAGGTTTATAGGGCTATGGGGCAATAGGGATATAGGGCTATAGCTCTACAGGGTTATAGGACTAAGGGCCTATAGGGCTATAGGGCTATAGGGCTATGAGGCTATAAGGTTATAGGGCTATGGGGCTACAGGGCTCTAGGGTTATAGGGCTATAGGGCTATGGGGCTGTAGAGCTATTGGGCTACAGGACTATAGGGCTCTATAGGGCTCGAGGGCTACAGGGCTCTAGGGCTAGAGGGCTAGAAGGCTATAAGGCTATAGGGTTATGGTGCTATAGTGCTATGGGGCTATAGGGCTATAGAGCTATTGGGCTATGGGCTATAGGGCTATAGAGCTAAAGGGCTATAGGGCAGTGGGGCTATAAGGCACCCGGGCAGCCAGCGCCAGGGTGCCACCCGGGCACCCAGCACCCGGGCGGGCCGCAGAAGTCGTCGGCAAACCTCACTTAATCATATGAATCCGCTAGGGCCCCTACAGAGGCAAGTTCTGATTGGGAAACAACACACAGGGGGGACCCAGCACGACCAGGATCGTCGGAGCACCGCGCTGGGGGTCGGGAAGCCCTCGGCGCGTGGCATTCGCCCGCGACGGGCTGCGGGTCGGAGTTTTGTCGGCGGGGACGCGGCGACCCTCTGGCGCTCCTACGCCGAGCCTCGTGGGAGGGAAAATATCCATATCCACAGCCTCGCAGGCCGGCTCCCCGGGCCGCTACCCCATGGGTCGGGGCTCAAGAGGCGGGGGGCAATGCAAACACGGGTCAGCCATAGAGCCGGACCTTGCAGGATCTTGCAGTGCCAGGGGTGCGCTGACTTAGGTTTGGGTGCAGGATCTTGCAGGGTTCTGCGAAGCCTGACTGACCTAGGTCTGGATTGACCAGGGTCAGAAGATCTCCGAATGGATCGGGCGATCGGAATGGTTACGGAAGGAATGGGGTCGAATGCCTACAGCATTTCTTGTCCAGTTTGAACAGGCGACGTTGCTGGAGTTGCCGCGGATTTTGCCCATTTGAAAGAGACGTCGCCTGCCCAACAGGGGCCGCTGTCAAATTTGGACATCATCTGCTGTTGGGCACCATGCCAATTCTGTCCGTACCCAATCAAAACGTGCTGAATGGATACGGGGCGTTGTTTCCCAGATGCCCCGGTCGGAACGTTCCCATGCCGACCGCGTACCAGACCGTGACGGCGTGGATTTGGATATGGTCGTCGTTCGTGAGAGTCCCTCGTCTCCAAGGGCGCCCTCGAGGGCGCGAAGTTATTCGCGCTTCGCGGTTCGGCTCCGATTCCTCATCCTCCTCTTCTCCCCTTGGAGGCGGCGCGAGAGCGCGAAGTTATTCGCGCTTCGCGCAGCGCGAAGCGCGAAGTTGGGAGCCTTTGGTCTCCCCCCCTTCTCCGCCGCAATCTCTTCTTCAGCGCCGTCCGTCGCGTCCTGTGAACGAGAGAAGAGCAGTGGTCAAGGGATCTGGCTTTTCAGGTTGGTCTCAGCAGGCAGCCCCAACCGAAGAGCCCAAAACGGCATAAGCATACATGTCCTAAGGTTCCTTCGAGTTTTTCTTGTCCGCGCTGGCCCCTCCCCCCGCCAGCCACCAGCGTGTTTTGCGCGGCAGGCAGGGGGTGGTCCAGCATCAGGACATCCAATGCATGTTCAATAACATGTAAGGACTTTGCAGTGGTCAGCAGAAGCGTTCATGCTGTGCGCGTGCGTTTCGAAGCCAGCCTGCATGTCTCACCGTGAGAGGTGGCGGATTCGATTTATTACAGACATATGACGCGATCGGGTATGATGGATCGCAGTGGGGAGAACTCATTGGAATATCAGACATGGGTCTTCCCGTCCTTGCCTAGATGCTCCCAGCCACGCTGCGCACATCCCATCAAAATGCCGTGCGTCTTTGCATTCCAGCTTGTCTTTGACAGTCTTGTGCCCCAGTCCCCAGTCTGGTCTGCAACAGTCCCTTCGCTGACCAGCTCTGCGCATCTGCCCATCTCGCATCATTTCAGCCCGTAGGCCTCTCCTCCCACGCGCCCTTCTGCCCGCCTCATTTTACAGGGGAGAGAGGAGCAATTGGGGGGGAGGAAGAGGGGAAGGAGGAGAACGAGGACGTGTCTGACCTGTCTCACGCCTCAAACTCCCTTTCCCCCATCTCTTTCACGGTCCCTTCAGGCTTCCTCTGTTATCTTGGTCTCGCCTCCTCAGCCCAGCGTCCCTGCTTCTGTGCTGGTCGCTGTCGCTTTGCCGCCCGCCACCGCTGCCTGTCAGACCGCCGTCTTCTCCGTCGACCTCGACTCCCCAGGTCCATTCAAGCCCAACACCGGCCTAACGCGGAAGTGGCTCGAGGCGCTTCGCGCCAAGCTTGACCAGGCCCTCCCCGTCTTTCAGGCGCGGCAGGGCTACCCGTTCTATTGGCAGGAGATCCTGAGAGACATTTTCGTGCCCGCCAGCCTCGTTCACAGAGACAAGGTTGCCCGGGCGGATGTCGTCGGCGACAGGGTTGCCCAGTTAAGTCGGGCGTGTCTCTCTACAGGAGGAATATTCCAAACTAAAAAAGGTTGAGCTGTTTTTGTTGGGCATGTTTTGGGTTATGTGGAGTATTTCTTTAATGTCTCCCAGCCATCCTGTTTTGGATCTTCGTTTTGAAGAGACAGCGCCCCGCGTCTCCTCTTCTCCTTCCTCCTTCCTCCTCCTCCTGCGTGCCTCTGACCTCCACATGCCCATTTCGGCACAAAGTTCACACAGTTCGTTGCCCCAAAGGGAGCTCCGCCGACGGCCCAAGTGGTTGCGTTCGCATGGCGCCACCGCGCCCATTTCGACACACACAAACGCTGATAGACTATATACTGGTGGACCGGAAGGCCCGGCACCAAGTGCTCGACGCAATCGCTACGATTTGCCCTGACCTCGGCTCCGACCACCAGGCCGTACACCTCCGACTAGCACTGGACGGCCCGACATGCCAACCACGACGACGAAAGCGACGACCACGACGCAACCACATTCACCAGCCGCTGCACCCTAACGACCCGGATTTCCAGCAGCACTTAAAGAAACACTTGACGTGCAACGACCCGACAAGCAGCACTCATGCGAGCCACACATGCGGCTACAGATCTCGCTGCCCGCTCTCACGTGGACGAGTGGACAACAGTATACTACAGACAAAAATGGCGGTGGGCAAAGCGAATGGCAACACACTCGAACTTTAGATGGACAAGGCTTGCGGCAGCGTGGGAGCCGGAAGTCCACGACAATCGAATAGCACAGCGCAGACATGGACGACAACGCAAGCGGTGGTGCGACGACAGATCACAGCTTATACTAATTACCATTGGGAGTATCACCACACATTGGTTATATTATGCTTGTGACCAGAAATGATGGGACAGCTGGGAAGACGCCTTCCTCCACCACATGCAATAACCGGGCTCCGGCCCACCCGCGCTGCTCCTAGGGGGCCCGCCGGCCGTCCGGCGGACTCCTCACACGCTTCGTGGCTCCATAGGTGGCCCCACCGAAGGCCCAAGTTGCTGCGTTCGCATGGCACCACCGCGCCCATGTCGGCACGCCCTTCACACGCTTCGTGGCCTTATGGGGAGCTCGACCGAAGGCGCAAGCAGCTGCGGTCGCATGGCGCCACCGCGCCCATTTCGGCACGCCTCTCACGCTTCGTGGCCACATAGGGAGCTCCGCCGAAAGCCCAGGGGCTTGCGTTCGCATAGCACCACCGCACCCATTTCGGCACGCCCCTCACACGGTTTGTGGTCCCATTGTGAGCCTCTACCGAAGGCCCAAATGCCAGTTTTCGCATGGCACCACCGCACCCATTTCGGCTCACCCTTCACACGTCTCGTGGCCCCATAGGGAGTCCCACTGAAGGCTCAAGTGGATGCGTTTGCAGGCGCCACCGCGCCTATTTTGGCACACCCCTCACACGTTTTCGTGGCCCCATGAGGATCTCCACCGAAGGTCCAAATGGCTTGCGTTCGCATGGCACCATTGCACCCAGTTCGGCACACCCTCACACGTCTCGTGGCCCCATAGGGAGCCCAACCGAAGGCCCGAATGCCAGCGTTCGCATGGCGCCCACCGCACCGATTTCGGCATATCCCTCACACGCTTCGTGGCCCAATAGGGAACCCCACCGAAGGCCCGCATGCCGGCGTTCGCATGGCACCACCGCGCCCATTTCGGCACGCCCCTCATACGTTTCGTAGTCCCATAGGGAGCCCCTACCGAAAGCCCAACTGGCTGCGCTCGCATGGCGACACCGCGCCCATTTCCGCACACCCCTCGCACGGTTGGTGGCCCCATAGGGAGCCCCACCGAAGGCCCAATTGGTTGCGTTCGCATGGCACCACCGCACCAATTTCGGCACGCCCCTCGCACGGTTGGTGGCCCCATAAGGGAGCCCCACCGAAGGCCCAAATGGTTGTGCTCGCACGGCACCACCGCACGATTTTCGGCACACCTCTCACACGTTCCGTTGCCCAGGAATCGCGCTGTTTCGTGATCGGTTCTCCGTTTGTGTCCTGAAGGGCGTCACTATCGCGCATGCTTGAAATCGTTTCCCTGTTTTCGTTTGGCTTTTCCCAACCATCCTGTGGTGGCGGGTCCTCGTTTTGAAAAGACGGTTCCCGCGTTCCTCTCATCTCTTCCCATCTCTTCTTCCTCCCCCTCCTCCCTCCTTCCCCTCCTCGCCTATGCCCTCCGCAGGTCTCTGTTTCGGTACACCCTTCACACGTTTTGTGGCCCCGTAGGGGACCCCACCGGCGGCTCAAATGCCAGCGTTCGCATGCGCCCACCGCGCTCATTTTGGCATCTCCCTCGCACGCTTCGTGGCCCCATAGGGAGCTCACCGAATGCCCAAATGCAAGCGTTCGCATGGCACCTTCGCGCCCATTTCGGCGCACCCCCCACACGTTTTGTTGCCCCATAAAGAGCCCCACCGAAGTCCCAAGTGGCTGCGTTTGCATGCGCCCACCGCAAACATTTTGGAACGCCCTTCACATGCGTCGTGGCTCCACAGGGAGCCCAACCGAAAGCCCGAATGCCAGCGTTCGCATGCGCCCACCGCGCCAATTTTGGCACGCCCCTCACACGCTTCGGGGCCCCATAGGGGGCCGCACTGAGGACCCAACTGCCAGCGTTCGCATGGCACCACCGCGCCCATTTCGGCACGTCCCTCGCACGTTTGGTGGCCCCATAGGAGCCCCACCGAATGCCCAAATGCCAGCGTTCGCTTGCGCTCACCGCACCAATTTTGGCACGTCCCTCACACGCTTGTGCCCGAAGGGCCACACGCAAGGGCCACAAGTCATAGGGAGCTTACCGAAGGGCCACATGCAAGCGTTCGCATTTACCCACCGCACCCATGTTGGCACATCCTGCACACGTTTCGGGGCCCCATAGGGAGCCCCACCGAGGGCCCAAATGCCAGCGTTCGCACGCGCCCACCGCACCCATTTTGGCACACCTTTCGCACGTTCCGTGACCCCACAGGGAGCCTTACAGAAGGCCCAAATGCCAGCGTTCGCATGCGCCCACCGCACCTTTTTTTGCACGCCCCTCACACGTTTCCTCGCCCCGCAGGGAGCCCCACCGCAGGCCCACATGCCAGCGTTTGAATGCATCTACCGCACCCATGTTGGCACACCCCTCACACGTTTGGTCGCCCAATGGGGAGCCCCCCCGAATGCGGTTCATACAAGGGCTGTACCCACAACTGCATATGGTCGCGCTCTTCGCCAGGCTAATTTTTATTTTCGTCCAAGATCCGCCTGTAGGGGGACATGCCCGAACTAAAGCAACATGGGGGGCCAGGCGACATTTTCTGTATTTGGGCACATGTTCCGGGAGCGCTTTTCTGTATTGGGATGTGTGTTCGGAGAACGTTATTCGCTCCTCCCCCGCCCCTGGAATGCCCCAAGAGGCCTGAGGCATGTTGGCTGTGTTGGGATATGTGTTCGGGGAGTGTTTCCCGCCCCCTCGTGGGCTTCGCCCCGTAGGCTTCGCCCCTGTAGGCCCCCCATAGGTCTCGCCGCCCGTCTCTTCTGTTTTACGTATGTTTCTACATTTATTGCCCTTCTCCTGGGGCTCGCATCCTTAGTGGGACCACAGGAGGTCTTTGTTTTTGCCCCCCCACTCCCCCCTTTTCTATCGGCGGGGAACAAACTCGCCCCTCCTCCTCCCCCTCCTCCTCCTCCGCCTCCCCTTCGCCCATCCTCCTCCTCCCCCCTCCTCTTCCCCCTCCTCCCCCCCGGCCCCCTCCTCGTCCTGCTCCTCCTCCGCTGACTCGGCGCGTCGCCTCATGTGTTCGCTGCTCCTCGTCCTCCTGCTGCTCCTCGTGGTCGTCATCGTAGTCGTCGTTGTCGTCATCGTCGCTTTCGCGGCGAAGATTATTCTCACTCTATTGTTGGCCAGGTTGGATAATGTTTCGGGGGTCTCAACCCAGAGAAGAATCCACTGTGGGCTACCCTACACGCAAGACGATTCGTACGCATCTTCTCATGAATCTTGCATTAGGAACCAGTGGTTGCGGTTGTAGTCGTGATTGTAGTTGCGTTTGGAATCGCAATTGTCGCGATTGCAATGTAGTCGTCATCGTAGTCACAATCGTAGTCTTAATCGCAGTCGTCGTCGTCGTTGCGGGGATTCAGATCCCTCTATTGTTGGGATGGCTGGATCATGTTTGGGGTTTCCTTGCCCCAGTGCACGCGAGAGGATTTGTGAGCACTTGCCCATGGGGAGTGCAATACGTACAAGTGTTTCTGGTCGTAGTCGTAATTGTAGTCGTGGTTGTAATCGTAAGTGTAAGCGCGATTGTAGTCGTAATTGCAGTCGTAATCGTAGTCGTGGTTGTAGGTGTAATCGTTGTCATAATCGTCGTCGCATGGTAGTAGTAGTCGTCATCGTAGTAGTAATCGTCGTCGTCGTTGCTTTGCGGCGGGTGCCACGGATAATTCAGTATGTTCCATTATTTGTGGGGCGCCAGTCCGTCAATATGGGCGCCAAAAAGATCTTGTAGTTCCCACTGGGTAGGGTTTTAAGATTTGTAAGAGTTACAGATGGTCCTGTAGATTGCCCCGTGTTCAGGGCTAGTTCCCATACTGCTTCACGGTTGTTCTTGTAGATTGCCCCGTGCTTGGGTTTAGAACCCCTCGCGTTTCGAACGTCCACCTTTCCTCACAGTCGCACTGATTTGTTGGTGTGCCGTGCGAGCTGAAAGTGGGAAAGTGCCTCGGGAGAGGCGTTGGCTCGACTTCCTCGTGCGGGAGATTTGGGTGTAGGCAGATCGGCTCTTTCGTTTCACACAGTGTCCCCAAGAAGGGGTGGCATCATGATGGATGCAGGTGGCACGTAGAAGCAGGGCGCGTGTTGTGTTTGGGTTCTCACACTCAAAGCATAAGTATTGTTGAAGCCCCCTCCGATTCACCTTGTGTTTTTGAGCTAAAGTGCTCCTCTCACGGCCTGCGCTTCGTTTTTTACGAGGGAAACGCAGTTGACCCTGAACTACCACAACCACGGCTCCATCCTGACACCCTCACAATCGATTCAACATCGTGTTCTCGCGCGTGATTTCTTCACGCTGTATGCAGAGATCGTGCTCTCGCGTGGTATTCCGTTTCAATGTGTGGTGACGTCGCGCCTTCGGCATTCAGGAATCACGTTCTCGCTTTGGATTTCTTCATACTTTACCTAAGAATTGCGCTATCGCTTAAGTCTTCCTCGCGATTCATGCAAGACTTCACGCTTCAGCGACCCGCCCGCTCGACCCCGCCGTCTGACCCCGCCCGCCCCGCCCCGCCCCACCCTCCCGTCTGGTTTTGCCGCTTGTGGTTCTGCTATTGTCTCCTCCGGCTAATCCCTGTCGTGTTACATCGTTTTCTCCCTTTCGTTGTCCCTTCCCTCCTCCCCTCCCCCGTTTTAGGGGCTGCGGCAACTGCCCGTGGCAGGTAAGGAAGATCTACCCCCAAGGGGGTATGAACGGTATGACCGAAAACGAAGAGGGCGGGTATCGAGGGTTTGGGATTGACATGCTGAATGACGCGCGAACGCATAAGAACGAACAGTCTTCCGCGACCCACCCGCGACCCACCCCACGACCCATCCGCTACCTACCAGCGACACACCCCGCGTCCGCACCCATCAATCTTACCCGCAATTGCGGGGTGCTACGTGTATGTTTGCACGATTCTCCACATTACCATCACTGACGGTTGGAGGGTGCGTGGGACTTTCCCCACCCTTTCCCCCTCCGCCTCCCGGGGGAGGTCTCCACCGCGCTCTTGGCGCACAACCCAGAGCAGGACGTGCTGTGGAGCCTGCGGCCGTCGGAGGATGGGTGGGATCCCTCGCAGGGTGCACGGGGACGCTGGAAACACACATGCGGGCCAGGGCCGGTTATGTTGCATGATTTGAGTTTGAAGCAGTTTTTTATTTTGTCGGCCATAAGGTCTTTTTCGCGGTCGGGGCATGGGATCCATTTGTGTTTTTTTCTGCAGGCCCACGCGAGCGCAAGTTTCCCTACTCTGACCAGTATGTCCGCAGTTATTCCAGCCCTTAGTGTTTCCAGCATCCCCGCAGGAGCCTCGGGCGTTGGCGTTGTCTTCAATGCTTTTTGTGGCGCTTCGCACAGGGCCGAGGCTGTCACGTTGTTTCCCATGAGTTCTCGGCCTTGCGGATCTCCTCAGCTGGTACCTTTTCCTCGTTTCTTCATTGTTTCGGCCCCGAACATGTGCCGAAGACAGCTGTATGCAGAGCCTGGGTAAATACAGGTTAGCGAAAACGCCAGCAGCCGATTTGTTTCCTTACGACTTGAAGTCCTCAACGGCCGCAGAGCACAGTGTCTTCTCGCACGGAGAAGTGTCTTACTCGAGTCGTGATCTAGAACACCATCCGCGTGGCCATTCACATTACAGCAGGGACCTCAATCAAGACACCAGCCTGCCGCACGGAAGTTCCTTATCGCCCAAGTTCTTGGGGCACGCTCAGGAGTTTCAGAAGCTTTTAGGACCTTTAATGATCCATGACAAGGTTGCTGCAGGGTTTGCTACACAAGCATGCCTTATCGCGTGTGTGTGTGCAGTTTGTCAGTCTGGCGGTGGGGTTTCGGACACGATTCGGTCGGTGTTGCAAATTGTTGGTCCCCATTGTTGCAGTCACCTCGCCCACCCGATCTCGAAGTCGAGGCTCCCCATGAGAAAAGAGGGGTTGGCCATTCCCATACAGATGGCACGAGAATTAAGAACAACATTAGGTGTTGAGGGGAGCCCCGGGACGTATTTTGTTTCGTGGGCATTCCCACCAGGCCTTGGGCCTTCGGCGAAGAGGCTCATGTTTTTGACTCGCCTTCTTTGGGCATTTTTCTGCCGGTAGGGGTCTAGGCTCGGGCTCCGTGTTCACGAGGGGGTGAGCGTGAGGAGAGGGATCGTCTGATTGAGATGGCAGAGGCAGGCAAGGCTGACAGGAGAGGAGGCGGGGTAAGGACGAGACAGTGTCTACGTGGACCCCACAGAGTGAAGGATGCGTAAGCTCTGTGGTGCAAGCTCTGTGGTGTAAGCTATGTCACGCAATGACGTGGTGAATGCTATGCGGTGCAAGCTAGGTGGTGCGTTTCATGTGGTGTAAGTCACGAGGCATGTGCTGCGGTGCCACCTATGTGCTGCACTGTATGTGGTGCACGCACTTCGGCGCAATACATGTGGTGCTAACTTTCCCGCGGAAGTTGTTCAGAATCCCCGCCCCCCCCCTTCCGGCAAAATGGTAACGCTTCCAGCGCCCTGGAAGTGTTGCCTCGGCACCGCGAAATTAGAGGGGGAGGACTGAGACTACTTCCGCTGCTACTACCACTCGTACTACGACGACTACTACGACGACGACTACCACTACTGCGACTAGTACGATAATTAGTATGATTCATACCACTACTACGACTACTACGACGACTACTACTACTACTACTACTACTACTCCTTCTACTACTTCTACTACTACTACTACTACTACTACTACTACTACGACTACTACGATTCCTGCTACTACTACTACTACTACTACTACTACTACGACTACTACTACTATCACTACGACCAGTACCAGATACTTATGTTACGATTGCAAGTCATACTGCTATCACTACTGCTATCCCTAAGTCTAATACTATTAGTAGTAGTAGTACTACTACTACTACTACTACTACTACTACTAGGTCAGAGGCTGTTCGGTAGCCTGTGTGTTTTCGCATATGCAGTAAGCGAATGCCCGCGCAGCGGCGACGACGACGATGACGAGGAGGAGGAGGAGAAGGGATATGACATTGGAGAGAAGAAGCTCCCGTCTTTCCGACACCTCCGGAGCTCTCGCATGAATGCAGGCACATGGGACGATTACCTTTCAAGGTCGCACGTCCAGTTGTGAAAGGGAATGCTTGCACGGACATGTGAATAGGGAACATGGGACGGAAGGGTGCATTACAGCATCGTTCGTGCACATTGGGCTTACTCTGAACTTCCTGTTCCTCGTCTTCCTCCTCCTGATCGTCCTACGGGATGGTGCATTGCAGCATCGTTGATGCATCATGGCGTCACTCTGGATATCCTCCTCCTGCTCCTCATACGGTAGGGTGCATTACAGCATCATTGATGCACCCTGGCTTCACCATGCACCTCCACGTCTTCCTCCCCCCCATCCTCCTCCTCTTCCTCCTCCTCCTCCTCCTCCTGGGTTTGCTCTGCATGGGATTCGAGAGTAGAAGTGAGTTATTCGCTCCGCAGCTTTTCTCTCATACAGGAGGGGGGCTTCCTGGGGCCCGGGCAGTGCATGGCCCTGGCGCTGCGTCCGCGCCACGCCGCAGCCGGCGTGGTGGGCGCAGTGCTGCTCAGGCACGCCGACCTGGTGTATCAGACCTTCCTGCAGCAGGCCGGGCTCTGGCAGGGGGCGGGCCACGCTGGTGCTGAGGCGGCCGCCCAGGCCGCCTACTCCGCCGCGGACGCGGCCAGCCTGGCCGCCGCGGCGGCGGCAGCCGCTGGTGAGGCCCTGACCAACTGGAGTGGTCCGCCAGAGGGCGTGAGCTGCCCACAGGCGCCAGCCTGCACTTGCTCGTGCCCACAGTTGCCGGAGTGTCCACCCGAGGCGGACAAGGACGTGAGGGAGGGCGTGTGGCACCTTGCGGGAGGCGCGGTGGGCCACATCGTCCTGGTGCTTGGAGGCCGTCTCTGCGTCTGTCGACGACGAGATGGCGACCGAGCCCAGGCGCCGCCGAGCTCCCCTGCGGGAGTCGCGTCCGACGGCCTCGGCTCCCCCGGGCGTGCCGCGCTGGCAGGGCCTGGCCGCCCTGCTCCTGGAGACAGGGCACGCCGCCGTGGAGGAGGAGTTCTGCAATGAGCTCCTCGTGGGGAGCTATGTGGCCGTGTTCTACACGGAGGATGACGTGTGGCATGAGCGTCAAATTTTGTTTCAGGTTGACGCTCAGCACTGGGTGGTGTACACCCCCGATGGAGACATGTACATAGAGAACGTGATTGCTGGGGATCCCGGCTCGGGTCCGTGCCGCGCGGCCATCCTGCCGGCCGACGGCACCCTCCCGTTCTTCCTCAGAGGCAAGACCTACAGGTTCCGCGACTACCCGGACGAGCAGCGGCTCCTCGAGCTGATCAATGAGGGGCACCAGCTCGCCGTGTCCGAGGGCGGGGTGGTCGTGGGCCCGACGGCGTACACCGACGCCATGGGGCAGAGGCAGCCGTTGGAGTGGCACGAGGGCGTCTACCGGCGTGCGCGTGGGCGTCCGCTGCCGGCTCTGCCGCCGCCTCTTGAGCCCCCCGAGGGCGGCGACCTCCTCGTGGGAGGCACCCGCACTCCCGAGGTCCTCGACGCGGATGCGGAGCTGGTGAATGACGGAGGCCGCTGGGTGTCCCTTGTCACGATCGGTTCCGTGCGCCGAGGAGACCCTGTGGAGCTCGAGACGGGAGACAAGGTGATGGGCGAGCTGGCGCTCCACCGTATGCCAAATGGTGAAGTGATCGCCGCGTGCCGACCCGACTACCTGAGCAAAGTGGTGGAAGGAGGTGCGGCTGCCGACGGCGGAGACGCCCGAGTGCTCGCCCCCGTCTCCTACGATCCAGGCGGGCGTCGCTGGTATGACTTTGCAAATGCCGTCAGCAAGATGAGCGCAGAGCCGATGGAGGACTTCCCCCTTGAGGGCGAGAGGTCGGCGCTGTGGCTCTTCAAGTACGTCCGTGACCACGGCGGCACGTTCGACGCCCGCCAGACCAAGTGGGCCACGGAGCAGAAGATCGCCATCGACTCCACCGCCTATCTCATCCACGACCTCGTGGGTCTGGCGTTGGATCTCTCGGTGTGCTATGACCAGTGCGATGGCGGCAACCTGGCCAGTGTTGAGGTGCTGGCGCGGTTGTACCAGCTGGTGGAGGAGACCAACGGGACCCTGCAGCTGGAGGGCCTGGAGCACTACGTTGGGCGTGACCCCGCAGGCGGCCTGCGCCGCGGGGTCGCGCTCAACACACTATGCGACCGACAAAAAGAGCAAGGAGACGGAGGTGATGAAGCAGCGCCGCAAGGCTCGAGAGGAGTCCGCGGCGGCCAAGAAGGTCTCCAAGGGTGGCGGCAAGAAGGATCAGGAGCACCCCTGAGAGAGGGGCGCACCACGGAGGACCCCGGCCGTGGTGCGAAAGTCAAGGGGTCAATTCACCGTCGTGATGCTGCTGCTGGTGCAGGAGATGGCCTTCTTCCTCTGGCCTGTCCTCGGCAGGAGTGTTACACTGGTGGCTGCACTGCGCTGTCGCGGGGCACGGAGCAACGTGTTCGGCGACGGCTCAAGGTCCAAGAGAGGACCGCCGAGACGATTCGAGCCATCAATCGCCTGGCAGGTTTTGACACGCCCGAGGTGGAGTCCGTCGGGGAGCTGACCGGCCCCTCCGCCCTGGTCTACAGTGACGTGCGGGCGCTTCACGCGGCTCATGCCCCCGAGCCGGTGAATTCGATCAGTCCGCAGGAAGCCTTTCATGAGCTTCTCGGGAGCACGCCCTCGTCGTACTTGGATGGCGATGAGGTCTCACCAGTTCGGCCCTACTCGCGCGAGTCGGTGAGCTGGCCCAAGAGGGGCAACCGCCCGGTCCCGCTGCCGACGAACGCGCCACCGGACCTGCTCCGGTACATGACAGAGGGCCAGCGAGATGTGTGGCTGCGGCAGCCGCAGGAGGTGGCGCAGGTACGGCAGGTCGAGGGCCTGCCGACATTGTACGGCGACACAGTTTTGAAGGAGAATCGCGACGCCTACATCGGCTTCGTGAAGGATGGCCTTGCTCGGGGGATCTTCCGCCTGAGCCGCCGTCGGAAGGAAGCCGTCAAGGTCTTCTTTGTGAAGAAGAAGGACTCTAGCATTCGGATCGTGATCGATTGCAGACGGAGTAACCAACACTTTCGAGCCGCGCCGAGGGTCCACCTCTTCTCGGGCAGCAGCTTCGGGGAGGTCGAGGTCTCGGCGCACCAACAGATGTGGTACGCAGGGGGTGACGTTCAGAACGCCTTTTACCAGCGCCAATTGCCGTGCTGGCTGCAGCCCTACTTCGGCCTCGACCACGTGCGGGCCTCGGAGCTGGGCGTTGCCGAGCTGGACGGCCAGGCCGTGCGGGGCGACCAGGTCCTGTACCCCCTGATGAACGTGGTTCCGATGGGGTGGAAGTGGGCCCTCTTCATGGTGCAGCGGATCCACGAGCATGTTCTCGATGGAGTTCCCGAGCTGGGGCCGCGGCGCCGAGCGGTCGACTTTCGACCTCCACCTCGAGTCGAGGACGGGGCGGTGCACACTGTGTATGTGGATAACGTGCTGATCGAGGGGTTCGACCCAGCGGAGGTGACACGACTCCGCGAGGCTGCCTGCGTCGCGCTGCAGCAGGCGGGCTACGCCACTCATGACGAGTCCGACGCAGCGGCGAGCATGGAGATGCTGGGCGTCGAGCAGACCGGCTGTCCAGGGCGTGTGCAGGTGTCTGCGAAGCGCTACTGGCGGTTGTGGCAGGCGCTGGAGTGGATCCGGCGCAGGCAGCCTCCTCTGAGCAGTCGCCAGCTTGAGCGACTGATTGGCCATTTCACTTTTGTGGCTCTCATTCGCCGAGAGCTGCTTAGCACGTTGCGCGCCAGCTACGATTTTTCCAGGGCTGAATTTACCAAGCCCCGGAGCCTGTGGAAAAGTGTCCTCCAGGAGCTCAGAACCATCCAGGGCCTTTTAATCTTTGCGTCCAGGGACTTGGATCCTCACTGGTCCTCGGATGTGTTGGCCTACGATGCGTGTGAGTCTGGGCATGCCACGGTGAGGGGACCCTGGACGGTGGGGGGTGTACAGCAGGTGGGGAAGTGGCACGAGCGCTGGAGGTATAAGAATGAAGACGATCCCGCCCGTGCAAATCCCCGTGGTCACGCTCTGGGTAAATCCTATGACAAACAAACAGATATGGAAGATACGTCAAACAAGGAGATCGATTACAGTGATGTGTATCTAAACCGAGAATTCCCCGACGTCCCCCCCCAGCTTGTGGAGTCAACTCGGTGGACACTGGAAAGATATCAACCGGTGTTTACTCGTGAACCAATTCATGTTACTGAAATGCGGGGCTTCTTGGGATCTATCCGTCAAGCGGTTCGGGATCCTGGAGACTGGGGAAAGTCGTGGCTGATGTTGGGAGACAACTTGGGGCTCATCCTCTCGCTCTCGAAAGGTCGGTGTCGAGATCCTCGTTTACTCATGCTTCATCGTAAGGCAGCAGCGTGGGCTCTAGCTACCAAATCGAGATTCGTATGTAGATGGCTACCCTCTGAGTTAAACCCAGCCGATGGACCATCCCGCAAGAGAGAGCCATCGGCGCCAGCTACGCGACTACCGAGTGGGCCACCCCAGCCACCGGCGGACCGCACCGACGACCTCCCACGTGGTGCAGGCGCTCTCTCGTGTGCCGTTGAGGTCGGGCTATCCACTGACGGACAAGCGGCAGAAGACCGAGCCAGACGTGGAGAGCCTCCGTCGTGCCAACCAGCCTCCTCCTGGGCATCCCATCCTGGGCTTGCTGGAGGCCAAGAGTGCGAGCCTCGACAAGGAGCGGCAGCTTCGGGAGCGTCGTGCTGCACGTCGGCAGGACGTTCATGGGCCGCTCCGGGACACGACGAGGGGACCAGGCATCACCGAGGAGGCCTCGCTGACGCAGAAGACACGAGATCAGTATCAACGACTACTTCACGATTTTCAGGAGCGGCAGCAGATGCAGGACTTGAGTGTGCATCCCGCCATCCTGGACGCGCAGATCGTGATCTACTTCGACAGACTTTTCCTGGAGGGAAAGGCCCCGTCAACGGGGGAGAAGCTCGTCGCGGCCATCCAGTGCGTAGTGCCGAGCTACAACGCCAAGGGCATGATGACCTTGCCGCGGGCGACCAGGGCCCTGCGCGGCTGGCGCCGACTGGTGCCACGCCGCGCTCGGCGGCCCTTGCCCTGGGAGGTGGTGACCGCCATCGCGATAGGGCTCCTCCGGGTCAACGGCCTGGGGATGGCGCTCTGCTGGCTTCTCATGGTCGACACATACATGCGGCCGGGCGAGTGCCTCGACCTCCAGACCAGCCAGATCCTACGAGGGAATACACAACAACACATGGAGCGAGCTGCGATTCTCTTGCATCCCGCCGAAAAGGGGATGCCCAGCAAGGTCGGGGCCGTAGACGAAAGTCTGATCATCAACCGGGCCTGGCTCTCCGATGCCCTGACCAAGTACGCAGCGAGTCGGCCCCAGCGGGGGCCCCTGTGGGACTTCACACTCAAGGAGTTGAACGCCAGCTTCCTCACCGCCTGCATCCCCGCGGGCATCAGCAGCCTGAAGCCGGTCCTCTACACGGGCCGGCACTCGGGCGCCAGCCTGGACAGGCTGACCAACAGGCTGGACCTCGCCGAGGTGCAACGTCGAGGGCGCTGGCGGACGGGAGCGTCGGTGCGCCGCTACGAGAAGCGGGCGCTCGTGCAGGAAGTCTACAATGGGCTCGACCAGAAGTCCAAGGCCTACTGCAACAGGAGCGCCAGCGAGCTGGAGGCGGCTATCGCTCGAGCCTGCGGCCACGTCAGAAGCATCAGAGGCGTGGGTTCTTCATGATCGAGGTGTTCAGTGGCTGCGGGGCTTTCTCCAAGGCCGCTAGGCGCCGCGGGGTGGAGGCCTTCCCCTTTGACGTCCTGCAGGGAGCCGCAGGGGACGTCACCCGCCGCCCAGTGCAGCGACGCATCCGACGGCTTCTGGCTCATCCTCGCTGTTTGGGCATCCTCCTGGCACCGCCGTGCACCACGTACAGCAACGCCCGGAGGCCAATGATCAGAAGTCGTGAATTCATCGAGGGCCTTCCGACGAACACTCCGTCGGAGCAGGCCCAGATCGCAGCAGGTACTTTTTTCATGCAGCTGACGGCCCAGCTCTGCAAGTTCGCTGTGAAGTGTGGAGTTCCTTGGGTGATCGAGAATCCTCAGACAAGTCTGATCTGGCATACTGTCGAGTTTCGCAGTCTTCGTAATCTTGCCAAACAGCAGTCGCTCACGACTCACCTCTGTGGTTTCGGAGCGCGGTGGAAAAAACCTACGACGTTGTGGTCCTGGGGTGTGGAGAACATGTACAAGATGTTGCACAAGTGCCCCAGTTTTGGTTGTCAACCCTGTATCTTCTCGGCGAAACCTCATATCGTGCTATCGGGACCAGACCCCACAGGGGTCCGCTGGACAAAACGAGCTGCTGCATACCCTCCTCGGTTTGCATCCGTCTTGGCCGGCCTCTTTCTCGACTCCGGTTTCACCAAGCTGTTGCAGGAATCAAAGCAATCTTATTTTCCAGTGGTGCCATGGGTGAGCGAAAGACTCAGACATGCTTCGTGATCGTGAACCGCATACGGAGTTTGCGAATTTCGGGCTGTGTACTCTGGGCTTCGCCTTGCACGTCCCTGGAATATCATGGCCGACCAGCTCGCCTTCGAGATTTTCAACAGATGTGGGTTCAAGAAAAACAGAATGGCACGATCGATGGGTTTGCTCTGCATGGGATTCGAGAGTAGAAGTGAGTTATTCGCTCCGCAGCTTTTCTCTCACCGTCCACAGGCCCCACCACCACCCTCTTTAAAGTGGCTCCCCCAAGTTTTTGGTGTCTCCCAGGGCCCTCCGAGGTCAACCCCGAGGGCCCTATAAATATAACGATCTGCGCTTCTCACCCTGGCACCACACAAGTGGGCTGTGTACTCTGGGCTTCGCCTTGCACGTCCCTGGAATATCATGGCCGACCAGCTCGCCTACGAGATTTTCAACAGATGTGGGTTCAAGAAAAACAGAATGGCACGATCGATCCTCCTCCTCCTCCTCCTCCCTCCCTCCCCTCATCCGCTCCCCCTCCTCCCCGCAGCTTCCATCAACTTCGCCAGCCAAGGCTCCAAAACCATTGAAAAACCAATAAACCCAAAACAAACCCAAGTAATCCCTGTGAGGGTCCCAAAAAATTCAAAAAACACAATCTTTTCGCTACTTAGTCGGCCTGGGGCTCGGGGGGCTGGGAATCAAAAAACATTGGAAAACAATTGAAAACCATTGAAAACCTCATGTTTTTGACTCGCCTTTTTTGGGCATTTTTCTGCCGGTAGGGGTCTAGGCTCGGGCTCCGTGTTCACGAGGGGGTGAGCGTGAAGAGAGGGATCGTCTGATTGAGATGGCAGAGGCAGGCAAGGCTGACAGGAGAGGAGGCGGGGTAAGGACGAGACAGTGTCTACGTGGACCCCACAGAGTGAAGGATGCGTAAGCTCTGTGGTGCAAGCTCTGTGGTGTAAGCTATGTCACGCAATGACGTGGTGAATGCTATGCGGTGCAAGCTAGGTGGTGCGTTTCATGTGGTGTAAGTCACGAGGCATGTGCTGCGGTGCCACCTATGTGCTGCACTGTATGTGGTGCACGCACTTCGGCGCAATACATGTGGTGCTAACTTTCCCGCGGAAGTTGTTCAGAATCCCCGCCCCCCCCCTTC
Organism: Prorocentrum cordatum; assembly: GCA_963575745.1. Classification (NCBI taxonomy): domain Eukaryota; class Dinophyceae; order Prorocentrales; family Prorocentraceae; genus Prorocentrum; species Prorocentrum cordatum. Next base: position 986,679 of record CAUYUJ010011780.1, read on the forward strand.
CGGCAAAATGGTAACGCTTCCAGCGCCCTGGAAGTGTTGCCTCGGCACCGCGAAATTAGAGGGGGAGGACTGAGACTACTTCCGCTGCTACTACCACTCGTACTACGACGACTACTACGACGACGACTACCACTACTGCGACTAGTACGATAATTAGTATGATTCATACCACTACTACGACTACTACGACGACGACTACTACTACTACTACTACTACTACTACTACTACTACTCCTGCTACTACTTCTTCTACTACTACTACTACTACTACTACTACTATTACTACTACTACTACTACTACTACTACTACGACTACTACGATTCCTGCTACTACTACTACTACTACTACTACTACTACTACTATTACTACTACTACTACTACTACTACTACTACTACTACTACTACTACTACTACTACGACTACTACTACTATCACTACGACCAGTACCAGATACTTCTGTTACGATTGCAAGTCATACTGCTATCACTACTGCTATCCCTAAGTCTAATATTATGAGTAGTAGTAGTACTACTACTACTACTACTACTACAACTACTACTACTACTACTACTACTACTACTACTACTACTACTACTACTACTACTACTACTACTACTACTAGGTCAGAGGCTGTTCGGTAGCCTGTGTGTTTTCGCATATGCAGTAAGCGAATGCCCGCGCAGCGGCGACGACGACGATGACGAGGAGGAGGAGGAGGAGAAGGGAGATGACATTGGAGAGAAGAAGCTCCCGTCTTTCCGACACCTCCGGAGCTCTCGCATGAATGCAGGCACATGGGACGATTACCTTTCAAGGTCGCACGTCCAGTTGTGAAAGGGAATGCTTGCACGGACATGTGAATAGGGAACATGGGACGGAAGGGTGCATTACAGCATCGTTCGTGCACATTGGGCTTACTCTGAACTTCCTGTTCCTCGTCTTCCTCCTCCTGATCGTCCTACGGGATGGTGCATTGCAGCATCGTTGATGCATCATGGCGTCACTCTGGATATCCTCCTCCTGCTCCTCATACGGTAGGGTGCATTACAGCATCATTGATGCACCCTGGCTTCACCATGCACCTCCACGTCTTCCTCCCCCCCATCCTCCTCCTCTCTTCCTCCTCCTCCTCCTCTTCCTCCTCCTCCTCCTCCCTCCCTCCCCTCATCCGCTCCCCCTCCTCCCCACAGCTTCCATCAACTTCGCCAGCCAAGGCTCCAAAACCATTGAAAAACCAATAAACCCAAAACAAACCCAAGTAATCCCTGTGAGGGTCCCAACAAATTCAAAAAACGCAATCTTTTCGCTACTTAGTCGGCCTGGGGCTCGGGGGGCTGGGAATCAAAAAACATTGGAAAACCATTGAAAACCCCAAAAAATCCAAAAAAATCAAATTATGCTAACGGAGTTCCCCACATAAAGAGATTAACGGTTTCGTGGGACCCATTTTCTTGATGCCCTCCTCGCGACGCAGGAGGGGTGGGAGGGGCACGAAACCATGTAAATAGTATGGTATTCCGATACCCTCCTCGCTCAGGCGGGGCCTCCCTGGAGGGGTGGGAGGGGCACGAAACCATGTAAATAGTATGGTATTCCGATACCCTCCTCGCTCAGGCGGGGCCTCCCTGGAGGGGTGGGAGGGGCACGAAACCATGTAAATAGTATGGTATTCCGATACCCTCCTCGCTCAGGCGGGGCCTCCCTGGAGGGGCTGGGAGGGGTGGGAGGGGCACGAAACCATGTAAATAGTATGGTATTCCGATACCCTCCTCGCTCAGGCGGGGCCTCCCTGGAGGGGTGGGAGGGGCACGAAACCATGTAAATAGTATGGTATTCCGATACCCTCCTCGCTCAGGCGGGGCCTCCCTGGAGGGGTGGGAGGGGCACGAAACCATGTAAATAGTATGGTATTCCGATACCCTCCTCGCTCAGGCGGGGCCTCCCTGGAGGGGTGGGAGGGGCACGAAACCATGTAAATAGTATGGTATTCCGATACCCTCCTCGCTCAGGCGGGGCCTCCCTGGAGGGGTGGGAGGGGCACGAAACCATGTAAATAGTATGGTATTCCGATACCCTCCTCGCTCAGGCGGGGCCTCCCTGGAGGGGTGGGAGGGGCACGAAACCATGTAAATAGTATGGTATTCCGATACCCTCCTCGCTCAGGCGGGGCCTCCCTGGAGGGGTGGGAGGGGCACGAAACCATGTAAATAGTATGGTATTCCGATACCCTCCTCGCTCAGGCGGGGCCTCCCTGGAGGGGTGGGAGGGGCACGAAACCATGTAAATAGTATGGTATTCCGATACCCTCCTCGCTCAGGCGGGGCCTCCCTGGAGGGGTGGGAGGGGCACGAAACCATGTAAATAGTATGGTATTCCGATACCCTCCTCGCTCAGGCGGGGCCTCCCTGGAGGGGTGGGAGGGGCACGAAACCATGTAAATAGTATGGTATTCCGATACCCTCCTCGCTCAGGCGGGGCCTCCCTGGAGGGGTGGGAGGGGCACGAAACCATGTAAATAGTATGGTATTCCGATACCCTCCTCGCTCAGGCGGGGCCTCCCTGGAGGGGTGGTGATATGGTATGGTATGGTATGGTATGGTATGGTATGGTATGGTATGTATGGTGTGGTATGGTATGGTATGGTATGGTATGGTGTGTGGTAGGAATAATATTGTGCTGTATGGAAGATGGAGCGGGAGGTGGGTGGGAAGGAGAGGGTGTTCTGGGAAAACAAGAACCCCACTCAGGATGTGGGGAATTAATCCATGTGAGGGTCCCCAAAAATTCAAAACACTCAATCATTTCGTAACTTAGTCTGTCTGGGGCTGGCCAGCCACCCAAGCCGAGTAAGTTGTGAAAACATGTTTTTTTTGAGTTTTTTGGGACCCCCACAGGGATTAATTTGATTTTTTTTTTTTTTTTGGTTTTTTTGATTTCCAATGGTTTTCCAATGTTTTAGGATTCCCAGCCCCAGAGCCCCAGGCCGACTAAGTAGCGAACGGATTGCGTGTGTTTTGAGTTTTTTTGGACCCTCACAGGGATTAATTGGGTTTGTTTTGGGTTTATTGGTTTTTCAATGGTTTTGGTGCTGTTATCTCCGACTGCTCCTTCCTCCTCCTCCTCCTCATCATCATCATCATACTCCTCCTCATGGTTTAACGCACGTGGGAGGTTCACACACGCATGGCAGCGGAACAACACATACAACCAACAGCCAACATGAGACACGTAACAGCGCAACAACCAAGTAGCACAACAAGTTAAACGCAGCACAGCGAAAACACACAGGCTACCAAACAGCCCCTCAGCTACTACTACTACGACGACTACTACTACTACTACTACTACTACTACTACTACTACTACTACTACTACTACTACTACTACTACTACTACTACTACTACTACTACTACTACTACTACTACTACTACTACTACTACTACTACTACTACTACTACTACTACTACTACTACTACTACTACTACTACTACTACTACTACTACTACTACTACTACTACTACTACGACTACGACTACTACTACTACTACTACTACTACTACTACTACTACTACTACTACTACTACTAACTACTACTACTACTACTACTACGACTACTACTACTACTACTACTACTACTACTACTACTACTACTACTACTACTACTACTACTACTACTACTACTACTACTACTACTACTACTACTACTACTACTACTACTACTAGTACTACTACTACTACTACTACTACTACTACTACTACTACTACTACTACTACTACTACTACTACTACTACTACTACTACTACTACTACTACTACAACTACAACTACAACTACGACTACTAAGTGGTGGCGCCAGTCAGTCGCTACTGTTCCCATGTGTGGGACGGCAAGCTGGTCCTGAGCCAGCTGCAGCGGGCATGGCAGGCGCTCGCGGCCAGCTGGCAGCAGAGCGCCCCTACTTGGCACGGAGCTCGCGGCCCGCTCGCGGCCACCTGGCTGAGCCTCCGCAGGATCGGCTGGGACATGAACTCGAGCCTGCACCTGCGCACGGACTTGGGCGAGGTGCTCCACATCCTGGCTGTTCCGCCCAAGGTCATCGGGCACATGCTGAAGGCGGGCATCCAGCGCTGGCAGGGGCGACGGATCTTGGCTCATCACCGGCGCCTGTTTGGATGAGGGCGGTCCGCAAGTGCCTGGCTCCTCCTCGCGCTGCTGTCAGCAGTGCGAGAGCTGGGCAGCTTCGCAAGCTCTGGTCTGGATCGTCTTGGGATCCTGCCAAGCGTTGGCAGATGGGGTGCCTCACCAGCCCCGACTGTCCCTTCTGCGAGGGCTCGATGCCGTGCACGCGGGGCCACCAGTTGTACAAGTGCCCGACCATCCTGGCGACTGGTTCTCAGGTGGACTCCAAGGGCATCGAGCCGATCTCAGAGCAGGCTGCCAAGGTGAGGGCCGGGCTCAGGGAGCGGATCCACATCGGGGCGGGCGACGAGGACTACGACAGGTTCGACGTCATCACAGGTATCCCGCAGATGCCCTACGAGGTCCCTGGTGCGGAGCGGCTCCAGGACTGTTACTGGTGGGGCGACTGGACCTCCGACGTGGGCGACAGGAGCACCATCGTATACCACGACGGGTCGGGCTACGAGACGGCCTGGCCCGAGCTGACGAGATGTGGCTGGGCCTGTGTGCAGGTCAGCTGTGATGGCCTCCCCCTGCGTGCAGTAAGTATTTGGACCTCTTCCTGGAGGCCGTCAAACGGTGGGTCGGGCTGAGCGCCCCGCGCTGCTGATGGCCATGACGCAAATGCCGCACCTGCGGTTCGTCGTGACCGACCTGGCGGCGCTGGCGAGAGAGGTCGCCGCCTGGGACTACAGCCAGGCGGCTTCCGGAAGTGAGTACGCGGACATTTGGAGGTCCATCTTCGAGCTCACGGATGGACGGTCCGATGATGGCCGAGTTCGGCCTGTTGCATGCTGGTGCCCTGCGCACCTCGACCTCGGCAAGTTCGTGGCCCAGTTGGGGGGCTTCGCTGAGGATTTCTACGGCAATCAGTGGGCTGACTTCTTCGCCAAGGTTGGCGGGCGATTGCGCAGGCTGCCCGCCATGCCCTTGGACGTGCGCAAGATGAAGTTCAGCGACGCGAAGGAGGAGGCGAAGGCCCTCTCTTGGCTGATGGCGGCGGTCGGTGAGCATGCCGACGCCGCTAGCACGCTCGTGCCGCCCCGTGTTCGCCTCGCGGCGGGGCCCCGGCCTGTGCAGTTGGTCGGGTCTCGTCACGACCTGGAGCGCCTCGGAGGCACCGCAGTGCAGGAGGTGCGGCGCGACGGCGGCCACGGCGGCCAGCAGGGCCCGTCTGGCCTCTAGCACCTGCGTGCCCACCCGTTTGCAGGAAATGATGGCTCGTGCTCGAGCTCGTCTCCCCTACTCGTCCTCCGCCGCCCCGCTCCCTTCTGCGCGAGAGGAGGCCATCAGGGTCGCCCTCTGTGCCGCGGACCGCTTTCTGGCTTCCGCGGGTGATGATGAGGATGGGCCATCGGCGGCTGCGAGACCGTGGATTCCTGGGCCCGCCGAGCCCACGGGCTGTGCGGGCGGGGACCCCCCTGTGGTGGACAAGTGGTCCGACAGGGAGGTCCCCTTTGTCAGGCCCTTGCGGGATTCCGGAGCCCCTGAGGCCCAGTATGAAATCTTCTTTTGCCACCATCTGGTCACCGAAGGGCCTTATGTTTATTGTTTGCGCTGTGGTGGATCTGCATCCACCCGACAGTCGCCAACTTTGTTTAATGAATGCCGGGGTCAAGTGGCCTGGGCCACCAGCCGTATCATAATGACGGCTCTGGCTAATCTCCAGGGCTCCCGCCACCCTCGGACGGGGGTCCCCATAGGCGGGCACGGACCGCCTGGGTCCAGGAGATAGCCACGTAGTGTAACACGTGGCTCTCTTGGGGGCGGGGCCTAGCCGCGCCTTGCAACGGAGTCACTAGATCGTCCGATCCTCCTTTTCCTCCTCCTTCTCCTCCTCCTCCGCGTCCTCCTCCTCGTCCTTCTCCTCTTCCCTCGCCCTTCGTCTTCCTCCTCCACCCGCCACTCTCCCAGCATGCGGTCCTTGGGCTCGAACTCGTTCCCTCCCAGCAGGATGTGCTGCGGCTGAAGTTGGTCATCCATCATACCTCCTTCCCTTCCCTCCTCCACATCCTCCTCCCTCCTTCTCCTGCATCCACCCGGGATCTCCCAGAACCCCTCGGGAACCACAGAACCTTTACAATCTCTCCTTCGTCCTTTTGCATCCTACCTCGTCCCCCCGACACACCTCTCCACAGCCATCCGCCTACACTTGTCGGGGGTAGCCGCGGGCTCCAGAGGCCTCGATCCCTCCCCGGAGGGTAGTTTTCCGTCCCGGATTCAAGTTTGATGACCCCGAGGGCCCGAAGCGGGCCCCCAGGAGGCTCAGTAGGAGGAGGAGGCGGAGGAGAAGAAGGAGCAGGAGGAGGAAGGATGAGCAAGGAGGAGGAGGAGGAGGAGGAGGAGGAGGAGGAGGAGGAGGAAGGGGAAGCAGGAGGAGGAGGGAGGAAGGATGTGGAGCACCAGGGAGGGAGGAGGAAGCAGGGAGGAGGAGGAGGACGACGACGAGGGATGAAGCAGCAGGAGGAGGCAGGAAGGAGGAGGGGGAAGAGGAGGAAGAACGAGCGAACCCTTTGGTGCGTGTCTGAGTGTGCTGCCTTGCAGAGCGCTAGGATCGGCCCTTGCAGCCGCGACGAGCCCGCCCAAAAAGAGACATCGGGTTTCGGGGACCTCGTCTCCTGCCTGTGAGGGCTACATAGTGATACCAGCGCTCTGGCACCGGCCGGTTCCCATCCCAGGGCTCCAAGTTGGCATAGAAGTTGCGTGCTCGAGGCCTTGCTGGGGCACTTGGGGAGACGAGGCTGCAGAGGCGGGGGAGGGTCTGGGCATCGCGGCACGGAGTTTTCCTGCAGGGAGGAGGTGGGAGCAAGAGTGGAGGGAGGGATGTTCGCACAGGCATTGGCAGTGAGCGGGGACGAGTCGGGGATCGTAATCACAGGGCCAGCACGGGGTCTAAAGCTACGCTTGGGGGGGGGCTGGCCGGGTTCGTGAGCCGTGACATGACTTCCCCTCTCCCGAGACTCGCAGGGAGTCTCTCCCGACAGAACGTTCGTGCAGGCGGCAGCCTTCAGTAGACGACGCACAGCAGTCTCCCTTCGCAGCTGTCTGTCCGCGTTCTCGTCCCCATCTGTCTCGAGTACGGTCGAGGCGGGCCTAGCACAATTGCTGGGCCCCGTCGTCACGATCGTCCTGGACCTCGAACGTTGCTTAGTGGGCGAGCCCCCAGTAGTGCCCGACATCGCAGGTTGCACTGAGGCCGACGACACCGCAGCTGGCGACGTCGTCCTAGCAAAACGGCTGGGCCCCGCTGGCACGATCATCCTCTACCTCGTGCACCGCCTTTGGCCACAGGCCCCCTTGGCAGCACCCGACATCGTAGGCCGCACTGAGGCCAGCGACACCGCAGCTGGCGACGAGGCACGGTCTAGATCTCTTCGAAGGCCGCCAGCTTCGTGTGGAGCATCCGCTCCATGTGTGACATGGGTGCTTGGCCGCTCTGAATCTTGAGGAGGAGGAGGAGGAGGAGGAGGAGGAGGAGGAGGAAGCGGCCCCGACGTCGGAGAGGGCCTCTCTCATCCTCTCCTACCCTGTCCCTGGCGGCAGGAGGTGCTGGGGCCGGAGCTGGGCCGCGCCCACATCCTCATCCTGGGCGGCCCGCGCCGCGGCAGCCGCCGTCCCCCCCCCCCCCCCCGCCTGGTAGTCAGCCACGAGCAGAGGGGGGTCGGGGTCGGAGAGGAGTCTTTCCTTGTCGGGGAAACGTCGGGCTCGAGTACGCCGGAACTCGGGTTCGCCTGCGCTTTTTGGCGAGCCCGCCCTGGATCTTGACGGGCCAGTTTTCGTGGGATGTCTGCAGCGGGAGGTCGCGTCAAGATTTCAGAGTAGGGTTCGGCCATTTTTTGACGGCCCCGTGAGGCCAACTCGAGTTCCCCAAACCCGAGTCTTACGTCTCCCCGATCGTAGAAGAACGCTCTGACAAGGCCGCGACGCCCGAAACATCCTCCAGATCCGCCGGATCTAAAAACATACTCGATTCAGCCTCACCCGATGTTATCCTCGCCCTGGCTTCGTCTTAGGATATGGAGGGCGTCATAAAGCACCCTGCTTCTTTGAAGGCGCGGGCCTCATCTATAGATCTAAGGTCTGCGCCTTCTGAGAAACAGCCTCTTTCTAACAAGCCTTTCCCCCTCCTTCACCCCCGGTTGCGCACCCCGAAAGCAGGGCTCATTCGATTCCGCCGACTCGATTCCGATGAAATATCGATCGCTTCCGATACCGATTCGAATTCAATTCGGTTTCCGATTTGGATTCCGGTTTCTCAGCGGAGGCCTTTCTGGCTTTCATATGTATGTCCGCTGTTTCGGGTTCTCTCGATTTTGCCGCCGATTTCCGTCGATCCCGTTAATTTCTACCGCCGATCCGACGTATCGATTCGATCCTGGGCCCTCCTGCACAGGGAGGGGCGTCTGGGCGCTTCTTCCACGGGCCCACCGTCTGCAGACCCGGGTCTTCGACCTGATTGTCTTCGTACGTGCGATTTTTCTTGGACGTCGGCCTTCGGGGCCCAATGTCGGAGCCGCGAGCTTCATCCCCAGTGTCATTCACAGCACAGGTGCCGTTCGCGAAGTGTGTGCCTCCAGGTGTGCAGCTCGTGTACTTGCCGTGCGGCAGGCGGTGACAGTTGGAGGCTCTGGACCCTGCTGCCCCTGAAGAAAACTATCTGGCCCCAGGGCCAGCGAATATGGATCCGGTTCATAGGAGCACCACCAGGGAAGGGGGGGCACGGACTGGAAACATGAGATCGGCGGATGCACACGCAGCGATCGCAGGCCTTCGTCCTCGAAGGAGTTCACAAACGCCTCTCTCGCAGGGTGAGGGAGGGGGGCATGGAGGGTGGAGTAGGTTAAGCTACGCAGCAGGTCGGTTAGGCGCCCTAGGTCCCTGTGCGAGGCCCGTTCGTGTTTTAATAAGAGCTTGGCTCCGAAGGATAGAAGACTCGTGTTCCATGAATGAATGAGAGGGCGAGGCAAAGCAGGAGTATCTCAGGGCAAGCAGGTGCGCAATGATCCCATTATCGGGGACCACTTGGTCAGCGCCACGCGATGCGATCTTGCGTGGAGGATTGCTACGCGACATATGGCATTACCCAATGACATGTGCTTAGGGTGGGCAACGCAATTCTTCCAACGTACTTACGGGACGAATCAGTATGACAATGTATGTGCGACAACGTGCGAATTCATGTATCTAGAGGTCGATGCGCATTCTGATATGTTTTTGGGTGACAGGTAGCCGTACAGGAGTATACCATGCACGTACAAAGCATTGGTGCACGTATCTGGAAGTATTGATTGTGTTTTGTGTGTTGATGGAAACACGCATGACAGAGCTTATGTATGTAGTATAGTCTGCGTTTGAGCGTAGACGCGTAATCGCAGTCGCGGTTGTGCCAGTGTAGGCGAATGTGTTCGAGCACGAGCGTGTGGATTATTCGCGAGAATGTGTGCCCATGTGCATGGCAATGCTCATAGAAAGGCTGCACTTCTTGGAGCATGAGAATACATGCGGGCTATGATTGTGCTCCAGCAGCGCAAGGGGCAAGAACTTGGGTTTGATATCACACGTCCAATAGTTAGGCATGGAGTGTATGTGTATATAGATGTGTTGTGTTATGGGTATTAGCCATCATGCACCCCACACAGTGTACCTATCGCAGTCTATGTTGTGCATGCAATATTCGCGGAGCATCCTATGTGGTGCAATTCACCTTGCCGAGCTTGAAGTTGTCAACTCCACTGCTCAAGCAATCGTCCCACCCACCGATAGCGCACATTTTTTAGTGAGATTACATTTGGTGCAACACCATATGTTGTTATATGTTTCCAGGACGCTCGATTTTGAAATCCCTACGAAACTTGAGATTTGTTGGAGGATTTCGGCATGCGCGTGGGACGACGCGCGCGTGTGCATTTCGTGTTGGTTGTTTCTGTTGCATGGGGTTATTGCAAATGGCTGATTCTCGATTAACAAATCCCATCGTCTGATGAGGATGATGGGGGGGGGCCAGCCCAGCTAGGGTGGTATGACTTCATACTAAAAATGGACGATGGGGCAGGATCGTATGTAGATTGCGCATCCCCAGGGGGGAGCGATAAGTCGGGGGGGGGGGGTAGATCCCAATTCCAACCACGGAGCCGCCAGACCGCCAGACAAGCCCAGTCGACGGGCGGAGACGAAGCGGCGACGGCGACCGCGGACCCGCCAGGCTGCCAGAGGTCAGACGATAGGCGGCGATGAGGCGGCGACGGGGTGGCGACGGCGACCACGGAGCCGTCAGACCGCCAGACAGGCCCAGTTCTTTGTGATGAACAAGTAAGAAACCGCAAGAGCAAGGGAAAGCAGTGGCATTCCCAAAGCGGGAATCACCAGAGAGGTTGGCCAGAACGGTTGGCCAGAGGGTTGGTCGGAGGGTTGGTCGGAAGGTTGGCCGGGATAATTCTTCGGTGGGAACCCGTCCCAACATGCATGGTTTGCTTTTGCTTCACGCGGCTTCGGTGCATGACGGCGGCGTGCCCTGCTACAGAATGTTCAGCATGTCATCTGCTTGGTGCCCCCTCGCGGGGCCTGCTGGCTCCTCAACAACTCAAAGTACGGGGACGAGCTGGCATGCCTAAGCGAGGACACGCGACCCGCGCCCAGTTGTCACACACTTGTCCAGGGTTGTGCAAGGGGGGGAGTCTACATGTGTATTCCATCGGGTGGCGAAGCCGCTTGAAAGTGCCATTTGTATTCCATCGGAGGGCAAATCCGCTTGACAGTGCTAATGGATATGAGAATGATGCTAACGACGATGGTGATAGCGATTCTGCCTCGAGCACGGCGATCCTTCGCTTTCTTTTCACATCACTTCAGCTCTCACGTTCGCGTTCAATTTCTATTTACATCCGCTTTCGCACATCATCACGATCTCTTTGGCAAGCTTCTTGCAACATCATGCCTAGCTAACGACATGTGTTCCCGATCCATGCTTCCTCCAGGTTACCTTTGACTTCACGGATCTCTCTCCTACTTCGCGTCTAGTTTCGTTATTGCCTCCCTTCTGTGGGTATTGTTTTCGCTCTGCGAATCCCCAAGCTGCCGCTGAAGCCCCGCGCTGGCACTGCACCTGTGGGTCACACCCGAGTAAAATGCTGGAGAGGGCTCCCGTTGGACAACCTCTAGGTCGCGAGTGATCAAACATGAATTCGCACAATAGAAGACTTGAGGACCTTGGGTGATTTTGCGCGAGAAGGCCAATCCTAGAGGGAACTGTGAATGGAGCCGAGGCTCCGTCGCGCCCCGCCTTAGGGCCTCCTGGTCGGTGTGCGCACCGGTCCAGAGCCCAGACCAGTGAAGACGGCGCGTGCGAGCACGTCATCGAAGTCGAGGGAAGGGGTCTTGAGGGAAGCCGGCTGTCCACCCCGGGGGCTTCCGCCAGGACCATCTCTTCCTCCAGCGTAGTTTTGCCGATGCTTCCGAGGCCCATTGGGTGGCCCCGGGGGCTCGAGCGCGGCGATGCGTTTCAGGAACTGTCCTGCTCCAGGACCCGCGGGGCCTCCCCGTCGCGCCTCGCCGCCGCACGGAGGTGCGCGCCTCTTCGCCCGACGTCGAGCGGCGACGACGCCGACGTCGACGACGACGACGGCGACCGAAGCACCCTGGCGGCGGCGCCCCGCTCGGGTGCAGCGTTAGAGGGAGGGTTAGGCTCAGGGTGGGCATGCACCGACCCCTGGGCAACGATAGGGGACGGGGTCCAGGGGGGGACGACAGGCTCGAGGTTCGTTTTTTTTTCTGCGTTTTCGTCAGTTCGCAACGGTTTCCCAGCCTCGTGATGCCTTCCAGCAGCTCCGCCTCGGCGAGGGCGTTCCGGGTGTGCCCAGATCGTCCTGAACGGCCGCCGAAGGCCCAAGCCATGGCGCGAAAATCATTGGGGACGGGGATAGGCTGAGGGGAGAAATGCACCGACCCGCAATCGCCCACTCATCGCCGATGGGGGCTCGATAGCCCACCCCGCCCAGGATGAGTATGTTGTTTTGCTATCGGGGGGCCATCGCCGATCTATCGGCGACGTATGACCGATGCAGGCTCGATGCTTGCGTACCGTCCCTGAGCCAGCCCACCCCTATTCGTTCCCCCATCTCACCCTCTGCCCTCCGACGGCGACGGGCAACGGGCGGCCTCCACGGGGCTGGCCGACGGCGGCGGCGGCTCGACGGCGACGGCGGCGACGAGGAGCGGCATCGCCCACATATGCTTCTACTGTGCGCGCGTCGGCCCCCGGTGGGCGACGCGCGCGCTCAGAAATCTTAGGGTACACGCTGTGGGCGGCCTGGGCTTCCGAGCCACACCGCCTTGGCAGCGATGTGCCAACGAGGTGTTGCTGCGATGTGTCTTCGGTGCGGACGTGCGCCTTCCAGTGGGACGCACAGTGCCGTATGTCCGCGGCGAGCCCAGGGAGGAAGTGACAGGGGGCGGGCCTGCAGAGAAGGCAACGGGGCCTCTCAGAAGCACTCGCGCCTCTGATAAGTCTCCTGTGTCCAAGGCCACAGGCCTTCCGAGCCTTCTGAGATGGCCCGCCTCTGAGTTCCCCCTCGGGCTCGCCGCCGAGTATTGAATAAAAACCGAGGCAGAGGTTCTTGCACGACTGTCGGCCACGGCAGACGACGACGACGACGAACCCTAAGATGCAGCGGGTCCAGGCGGGCAGACCCTGACGGGCGAGCTTGGCGGGCTTGGCGGGCCGGACATCAAAGCGGGCGGGCGGGCTTTCATGAAATCGAGCACGCCATTCTGCTAGGGCCACCACGAGGGTGCGAAGTTAGCCGCCTTCCACGGTCTGTGCGATTTCACAGCGAGGCGCGAGTCCCTCATCCTGCTCAGGAGGGGGGGGGCGGCGTGAGGGCGCAAACATACTCGCGCTCCGCGGAGCGCAAAGCGCGACGATCGTTACCCTAGCTTCTGCGTCCCAGACGATGCCGACGCCGCGGACGGCGGCGACGACGACGAGCTCGTGCCCCCCCCGCAGGAGGCCATCGTCGGGGGGCCCGCGGTGCTGAGCCAGCTGCTGCGCACGGCGCTCGGCCTGCGGGCACCGTGAGCGGAGCCGCCGGCCGCCGCGCGTCGGCCGGGCGGGCCGCCGCGCGGCGGCGGTCGGCAGGGAGCCAGGCGGCCGCTGGGCGCCGCGCGGCTCGGCCCTCGCAAAGTCGAGCCTCCCGCGGTCTTCGAGCCTCCTCGAGCGGTCCGCGGTCGCGGCGGCGGCGGCCACGGGCTGGGGCGGCGGCCACGGGCGGCGGCCTGGGGCGGCCCAGCGGCCAGGCGGGGGGGGCGTAAGAGGTCGGGGAGGAGAGAGGGGCCAGGCACACAGACTCGCGGTGGTCCGCGCGGAGTTCTGGGGTCGGCGCCGGTGCCCCGTCCAGCGCGGGTCCAGGAAATCCGCGCGGCCCGTCGAAAGTTTCTGTTCAATGATTTGCGAGTTGTGTTTGTCGCTTCATCTAAAACAAAGGTTACAGATTTCGGCGGCGAAGTCCAAAGCCTACCCTCGCCGCTTCATGGGCGCTGGGGTCAGGGTTGGGAGTTGCGTCGAACTCGAAACTTGTGGCGGGGCCCTACCCCGCCTCCCATCGCTTCAGGAGAATCGATGGTTGGTGGGGGTAGGGTTTGGACGTCGCCGCCTAAAATCGGTTCCGGAGAGCATGTTCTTTCGCCCCTCCGATGGGTTTGCGCCCCAGTGCGTTCACAGGGCATTTTCAAATCGCACGTCTGGCCGGCGATGTCTCGGGGCGATGTGCCACCAGTTTCTTGGGATGGGAGGGAGGGACAAAGATCACGCAACCGACACCGCTCAGCGGCAGACCACCGTCTTGGTCGTGGTCAGCGCACGGTGAGGCTTCGCGGGACCAGCTGTGGACTGGGCGCGGTGAATCCAGCCGCGGCGACGAGGGCCTCCCAGGAGACTGGAACACGGCGCAATGGTACTGTTTCCCCTCCCGAACAGCATCCCTGAGGACTCTGCCCCACGTCAGCGTCGTCGCTGCTGCTGACGCCGCCGCCATCGCCATCGTCCCCCAGCGAATTCAAGCCACAGCGCTCAGCGGCGCCGTCGGTCGGCCGTTTCCCAGACGTTGCGCGCGTGCGAATGGCAATGTCTGCGCCTGCCCAGGTTCGCGAGAGACGAGCCCTTCGTGGGCTGGGGGCCAACGTCCCGATGGCGGCCAGACGACAGACGACGCCGCGATCCCCACGGGACATTAGCGTGTAAGAACCACAGGGGACCTCGTGCCACGCGAAAGCGTGAACCGACTGCTTTTTCGGAGCACCAGCGAACAAGACATGCGAGCGCTTGCCCATCAGGATTAGGCGCCGGACGCAAAACTGGGGACACCCCTAGAGGCCAAGATGAGAGTGGCATCCATGATGTACTTCGCTATCATGTCCCTGCTCCCCAAATCGCTACGCGATTTGGGAGCTAACACAACGGGTGCACATTTCAACAACTGATCATGGTCATTATGATCAGGATTCGCTGGGGCCGCCACGGTCGTGGTTCACTTGAGACGCAGACTCGTTTGCCCAACAGCGGCCGCTGCCGGTGTTGGACAGCAAGTGCTGCTGGGCATCTACGTGCCGCACCCATTCCGCACCAAATCCTCGGTCTTCGAGTCTCCTCATCGAGCTTCCCCAGTCGCGGCGACGACGACCCGCGTCGTGGAGCGGCGGCCCTTCCATGGGCTAGTTGTAGGCTAGGGCGGCGGCGGCCTGGGGCGTCTCAGCAGTCGAGCATCTCGCGGTCGTCGAGCCTCCCCCGATTCGGGATCCGCCGTATTTTGGTTGACCCTCCAACTCAGAGCCGCGTGGGAGATGCACCCCAAATGAGGCGCAAAAGCAGGGCGGACACCTCCGCCTCCGAGAGAAGTGGATTGAACGCAGCGACTGCAAAGCAGGACGGAAGTCGACGTCAACGGAGCCTGAAACGTAGAGCGGACCTTTCCGCAGTACCTACGGAATCGCCCAAAGCGCGGCAGACCCACAGCCGTTGTTTCCGCCTGACCTTGGTAAACGTATCCGCCCAAATTTTCTGAGGTAGGGATGTCCGCCCTACTTCTGCGCATCGTTTGGGCACATGTCTCACACGGTTCTGTCGGAGAAGTCGAGAGACTTTGGCGGATCCGCAGTCGGGGTTTTCTTCGAACTTCCGAGGGATCGGCGGCCCCTCCTGGGCACGTTCTCCTGGCTAGGTTTCGCTTGGTCCCCGCATGGCTGGGGCGGCGGGATGCGGCCCAAGGGGGTGCCCAGGCGTGATGACCCCCCAACTCATTGGTCCTAAACATAACCTTACCCGGGGTCGGCTTGGGTGAAAGGGGCCGTCCGCTGGATTGGGCGCTTGCCACTGGCCCCGATCAGTCTGCCGCGCGCGCGCCGTTTCAGCATCCGCGCGCCAGGGCGCAACGACACACTGAACGGCTGATTGTTTGATTGCAGCGACATGCCCTGGCTTGCGTCAGGGATGTCTGGGGGCATCGGGGGTGCCCGCGAGGTTTAAAACAGCATTGGAGTGGTCGTGCCTGCCCCATTTGGGGAGAGGTACCACCACTCCGTTGCGTTTGGGCCTGCCCGCAGGAGCGTCGCTGCAATCTCGCGCCCCCTCGGGGGCCGCTGCGGCCTCGTTCGGAAGCGCTCTCGGAAGGCCGCGCGCGCGCCCGAGATCGATTTCGACCAAACGCTACCTCGACTAGGTACGGGTACGTGTCCGGGGGCACCATCAACGCGCGTTGGCGACTGCGCCCCCCGACACGCACCCAGACCTAACTGGGGTGACGCCGCGCGGGTTTTGCAGGGAACAGCTCCAGGCGACCGCGCCTGGCGTTCGGGGCCCCAGGCGTCAGGGGCGAGCGCGGGGTTGCTGCGGCGCCCGCCCAGGACGCCCAGGACGCATTTTGCGCGTCGGGCCGCAGACGCTTGATTGTGCGCCTTGGTGGGCGCACCTCCGAACGAGCTACTCTAGCCCGAGAGCGACCAATGCGTGGTCGGCCACTCTGCCGATCGGCGCGCGCGCTTTCGGCGCCAGCGGATGCCCAGAGAAGTCGCATCTGCACTTGCGCGACCGCCGTCGGCTGCGGCGCGTCCCCCCCCCCCCCCCCCCCCCCGCCCGACCCTTAGCCACCCCGCCTGGGTAAAGGTGCGGGTATCTTTCGCGCTCGAGACCAACGGTGCGGTGACCGCGTCGCGTGGTGACTCCGTGGGGATTCGGGGGGCCGAAGGTTCGTGGACGTTTTCGCGCGTTTTCAGGTTTTTGGAAATTTTCTCGCCTCGGAATGCGTTCCAGCAGCTGCGCTTTTCTGGGGGCGGTCCAGGTGCGCTTTCGAACGGCCGCCAGAGGCCCGACTGATGGTTTGGAAACCGCGCGTCCGTCAGAGGTCCGGCGCGGTGCTTCAGTGGAGATTCCGGGTGGCCGCGCGGTTTTGGGTTTCTGGTCGCTCTCCGAGGAGGGCTCGGTCGATTGGGGCCGCCGGGGCCCCGAAGCCGCGGGCCCCGAGGTCGCTTCATGGTCTGTCGCCGCCCTGTTTTCGGTTCCCCGAGACGGCCTTGAGTTAGCAGGGCTGCTTTTTTATGTCCGAGAAATAGCAGGGCTCGAAAAACAGAACATGGCATGCGCAAGTTGTCGGAGCTCCGCGCCGCTTTTTTTGATCTGAGCTTGCCCCCCCCCCGCGCGCCAGGGGCGACGATGGAGGCGCCCGTGGCGCGCGCGGCATTGTCATGCCATTTTTATGTGTGCGTGTGTCATCGTCACATGTATGCGTATGTGTGTTTCGAGTTGTTCTCTTTATGTCATGTTGCCATGTGCATGCCATTGTTTGCCCCCCCGGGAAACAGCAGGGCCGCCTCTGGTTCGACTCGGCGCGACTCGATTTGCGCGGGACGGGCCCGCGATTCCGATGTTAGTCGGCCCGAGTCACTGGCCTCCGCTGGGGCAAGCCAATCTGGGAGTGGCGATCCGATCTTGATCCGATTCAGGACGATTCGTTGGCGATTCATCATTTTTTCTCCGAGCGTTTTTCATCCTCGGCCCTGTCCGCAACTGTTTTTTTTTGCCTGCGTCTTCTTGGGGCGCGCCCGAAGTGCATGCTCGCCGCCGCCACCTACACTTTGTGGGGGACTGCGAAGCAGAGTTTACCCACCGTGTCTCTCTCGGCCCAGAGTGATTTCACGTGCGCAGTCCAATCTTCTTCCGTCGGATCGCAATCCACTGTGAGTTTATTTGCTTCCGTATTGGGAGCCTCTTGTCGGGACCGCGATCAACAGCTGCCTGGCCTGCCGCCGTGCCGTCATTCCCTGGCCGATGCCTTCGGCCCGGTCGGGAGGTCGTTGTCTGGCACAAGAGGCTGATTATCGAAGGCTTCGACGGCGTGGCGCTCGCGAGAATGGTGGGGGGGCCTCCAGACGTCGCTGACGCAGAGATCCGGTGGATAATTGGCGGCAGCAGAAACATTTTCCCCGAGGGGCTGGGCGTTCCGCCGTTGGCAGGGTCGCGCCGCGCGACCACGCGCGGGCCCCGATCGACGACCAGCGCCTGGGTTCCCAGCCCCATTGGGAGCAGATCTACAAATTTGGACAAGTGGTGAGTCCAGCGCAGTACGATCATACGAGCAAGCTCGAACAGCATGTCGAGCACCGCATATGCGTCGTCGCATTCCTCGCTTTGATTTGGACGAAAATGGGTTTTCGGCTGCGGTCCTGACCACGATGAAACCACGGCTGGCGGCGATGCCGGCGTTGGTGCAGGGGGTGGTGAGGTCTGGTTCCTCCACTGCCGTTGCCTGCGCGCGCGCCCTCGTGGCCGCGAAGTTTGGCGGCGATTTGAAGCCCGCGTTGGGCGAGGGCCGCCTCCGAGCCCCCATGCTGGAGATGCCCGCGTTGAGCACATCAGTCGTCGCGCCGCTCGAGGGGCCGCGGGGCGACGCTTGGGCGCTGACCGGCAACGTCGGCCTCCTGCGGCAGGGCGACAGCGCCCTCGCCATCCTGGACGTCGACGGGGACGGCCTGAAGGCCGCGGCCGCTCCAGGCGCCGAAGGCGCAGACCAGGAGGTGGACCCAGACGCTCGTATTCTGGAGATCTCACGAGATCGGTTGGGCAAACGCTTCAAGGACTTCAAGGTTGCGGTGGGCACGACTTCGGAGACAACCTGGCATCGTCGGCCCTTGGTGACCCCCCCTGCGCTACAATGGTGTTCGCCCATCATTTTTCGGGCAGACGGTTTGCCGCGTGCTCGGCATAGCTGGTGGAAGTTAATACGCGGGTTATTACTTGTAGATCGCAGTGCGCGAGGCGACTTTGAAGGACGTAGAGCGTTGCCTTATTTGATGTACGGCCAGGTGCTGACGCATAGCTGACCGTCATGGAGCAAGTGCTTCGTCGGGCCCAATTGGCCGAGTACATCCATGAGCGTCTCTGGTTGAGGACTTTCGGATCCATCGACTCCACCATGCATGGCCATTGTTTCATCGTTGTGTGGGAGAGACACGCGTGCAATTGATGTTGTGCATCGCGAGTCTTCCATCGCGAATGGGCCAGGAAGCTGAGCCACGAGAGGCGCCCATGGGCACCCGGCGAGATCGGAGTCGAGGATGACCTCGCGCCGTCGCAGATGGACGTTGGCAACGTTTCTTCTCGCTGCAAGGTTTCGGCTAGACGGCTGCGTCGCGCTGATCCCGGCCCGCGCGCCAAGCTCGGGTTCGCCGCGGGCGGCTTCGCGTTCCCCTTGCTTCGAGGTCGCGGCCATGGGCGCGTCGCGCGGGTCGTGTGTGCGCGTTTTTTTCTCGGCCATCGCGCTCCGCGCCTGCGCCCCAGCAGGGGTGCCCCTGCGGGGCAGTAGCCGGCCCCCGACATCGCGGGCGCGAGCTTCGGCACCGTCATCTACGTTGGCGGCGCGGGCGCGGCGGGCGCCCGCGATGGGGTCGCCCGGGGCGCGGCTGGGCGGCTGGGGGGCTGCGCGAGCAGCTCGCGCAGACTGGGTTGCATTGCGATGGGCGCGAGCACGAGACCCCTAGGGCGCAGGTCACTGGCGCGACGCGGGACAGGGGCACTGGCCGCGTCTCAGCGGCTCACAAGATGCACTGGAAGCTGCGCGTAGTCACCCATACCATTCTCGACGAGAGTTTCGCCTCCGGCGACTTGCTGCGTTGGTTGGTCGCCCATTGCGATTGGTCGGCCATCTTGCGCCGCTGTTTTTTAATCCTGCCTCGCGCGATTCGTCGGTTCGTCGACCGCGCGGCCACTGGTCGCATACGCTCGTGGCTTGCGGCGCAGAAAAGCTGAGGTGGACGATGGCGTTCTTGCGTCTTGCCCGCGCCGGCCCCCGTTGCCCCTGGGCAGCCCTGATCTCCGCGCCTCACTCTCAGGGCGCCAATGCCATCGACGGCGGCGGTTTGGGCGTCGTCTCCAGGCGCTGCCCGGTAGACGCCGCAAGGCGCTGGGACAGCCAGAGCGAGAGGTGGTGCTTCGCGGTCGAGGACGCCGTCGACGCCTGCGGGAGCGCCGCGTCCGCGGGCGGGGGCGAGCTCGCGGGCGTGGACCTCTCGCCGGGCGACTTCAGGCCTGAGCTCTGCGACGTCGCACGGGGGCGAGATCTAGGAGTTCTCCGACGGGCATGGCGGTGGGGGGGCGCTGGGGTGCTAGCCGGGGAAAGTGCAGGCGGCTTGGATTCGTGGGTCGACTATGCCATGTCGAGGGTGTTTTCGCGCCCTGTGTCTTGCGACCCATGCCTCCTGAAGTTCCGCGGCAACGTGGCCCTCGGAAGGGTATTGCGTCCTCTCGCGCGCCCTCTCCAAGCATTTCCGATTGCCGTTCCTGGGAGGGCCGCGCCACCGTCATTGTTGTCAGAAATCTTCTTCGGCACGTGCATCGCAGCGCGCGTCGTCGCCATCCCTGGGGGCAACGCGGGGCCCATCTTGGCTCGGAGGAAGGGGCGGGCCAGCGGCGCTACAAGTAATCGGAATTGTCGAGAAAAGTTGCAGCTTTCTCATTGTGACCGGATTCAGAATTTCCACCCGCGTCGTTGCCGTCGGAGCCCAGTCCGTCTGACGCAGCGCTCAGGTTCGAGACCGGGCCGCCAGTTCGGAGCGGGGGCGAGCCCGGAGACGTTCGCGAGCAGTGGGCGCCACGAGGCGCCGCGGCGCGCGACGCGTTCGAGCCAGCTTTTGGGTGGCTCGCCAGGCGCGGGCTCGATGGGCAGGCCCTCCCGGAGTTTGGCGACGGGCCCCGCGGCAGGAAGGCCACCCTGGCGCGCTGGGCGCACCTGGTCGTGACCTCTGCATTGGCGGCGAGGGCGGCCCAGACGGCGAGGGCACGAGCGACGCCGACAGCGAGGTGGCTGGCGACCTCACCAACGAAGAGGCCCGCGCCAGAGGCCGAGTGCAATTCGGCGACGCCGCAGCGGGCCACGCGCCAGAGCGCAGCGCGCCAGATGGCGACAATCGGCGCCCCTCGCGCAGGCCCAGCAGAGCCGAGCTTTGGTCCGCACTTCGCGGATGTCAACTTGGCTTCGAGGCTCCTGGCGACGATGTGCGGCAGGTATTCGGGGCCGCCAGAAAAAAATACGCCCAGCGGGGCGGGGCTGAACGGCGAGGGGGGCATCGTTTCGGGCGCTCCCGAGTTCCTGGGGGACCTCCACTCCAATGGCCGCCACCGCGACGCGCGCGAGGAGGCGGCCGCGGCCGCGGAGCACCGCGCCCAGGGCATCCGGAGAGGCCGCGCGGTGAAGCGCTCCAAGACGGCTCTGGGAGGCCTCCAGCGCCTTGCGCCAGGGCCAAGCAGCGCGCCGCTCCCGCGGGCCCAATGGGCGGCCCTGTGCGCGCTGGTGGGTGCTGCCCTGTTCTTGGGAGAGTTGGCGATGGCGCAGCGCCGTGATTTGTTTGCTGGTTTGTTTTTGTTGTTTTGTTTTCTATCGGGCCTACTTGCGACCGAGCGAGCGCCTGGGGATCTGGGCGCAGCAGTTGACGCCTCCGCTGATGGGGTCTGGCACCAGATACCGGGTCGGTCCTCCTTGCCCGAAGGGAGGCGGCTGTCCCGCCCGAGACGAAGGACTTCGACAAGTCGCTTCTCGTGAACGGCAACCAGCTGGAGATGTTGCGCCCAAGGTCCATATCGCGGAAGCGGCGCCCAGGCATGGCAAAGTTGCAGTCCGTCGGCGATCGCAACCTCTCGGGCTCGCCCAGGCGGGTCGGCGAGATGGCGCGGCGGGGCGGAGCCGACGTCGGCAACGGGGTCGCCAGCCGGCTCGGCGACGACCTCAAATTCGGGATCCCCGCGCCGACTCCACCAGCCGCCATCTCGAAGTAGGTGCGCAACGGACCCGCTCATCTGCGGGAACCGCAACGTCGGGTCAGAAAAGAAACTACGTGCGCGTGACAGTCGAGCAAGGCTGGGGCCATCATGCGCGGTGCCCTCCCGCCGCAACGATATCAACTCGCATGTCTTGAAACGTTTTAAATTGCTGACATTATTCGCAGAGGGGTTGAACAGCGAGGAGAAGTGTGTGCCAGTTGTGATGCCTGAAATGGGTCATAATTTCAAGCAGTGGTGAAGTGTCCTTGATCGCATATAGGCCCACCAACAATGTTCTAAGAACCTTTTTGGGGTTAACACGAAGAGTTATTCGAACATGTCTGGCTGAGTCTGTCTTGCTTTAGCACATCGGGCGCACGTTCTAAGAACATTTTTGGGTTCTAAGAACATCTCGTGGTAGGGCTATAGATATGCCAGGATGGTCGGTCCCTGCTTAACAATTTGACCTTGCCAATCCTGTCCTTCTAGCGGGTATGTTGGGCTGGGTCCCGGGGGGGAAGAATCACGAGTGTTTTCGCCGCGTTATTTTGTGGCGTCCCTCGAGATCCCCTCACATCGCCTGTTGGGGCGCTCCTGGACGCTCTTGGGGCCGTCTTGGGGCTCTCTTGAGCCTCTGTTGGGGCCTTCCTCTTAAAGCCGTCTTGAAGTTCTCTTGAAGCCTATTTGTGAATAGTGGGAGCCATCTTGCGGCATCTTACGCTATCTTGAGCCATCTTGGAGGTCACCTCGGGCTCTCCGAAGCCCTCTTGGAGCCGTCTTGGGCCATCTTGGGCGCTCCCGCTACCCGCGACCCCCCCCCCGTCCAGGTCCAGGAGAGGGGGTATGGGGGAGGCATCAAGGCTCCCCCTAGATAGCAAGCCGTCTAGCTTACCCCCACCCACCATCCCAACACATCAGTTTCACCCGAGTCTGAGCATGTTCAGCAGTCATCTTTGGATGGGCAGCATCTGGGAACCAAAACCGCCCCCATGTGCCCGACGCTGGGGCGAGGTGCGCCACGCGTGCCAGGCGCGCCAGGCACCCCTGGGGCCCGAGCGTAACAGGCACGCCTGGTGCGCCAGATGCGTCACGTGCTCCGAGTGCGCCAGGTGTGCCGCATACTCCAGCCGCGCCAGGTGCGCCGCGTTCGGGGAACGTGCAGAGTGTGTCAGGTGCGCCTCCGCACGTGACAGCACAGATCGGGAAACTTGTCGGCCCCCACCATCCCTATCGAAAACCAATGCCCATCATTGCGTCTGGTGGGCCTGCGCACAGCAGGCCATACGCCACCACCCCCGCCGTCCCTGTCAAAAACCACATGACAGTGATCGCGGGGTGGCCGCGCAGCCGCGAGGTGCATTTTCCACGTTTGGTTAGGGATGGTAGCCCTGCACACAGCAGGCAATATGCTGACACCCCCGCCGTCCCTGCCAAACAATACAAAGTGCCTCGCGGGCCTCACGAACATGACTCAAGACTTTGCCCCAAAGTGTACTGTGTATTGTTTTTTGTCAGGGGTGGTGGGTGGGTGTGATCATGGTGTCCTCATGGTTGCTGGTTGGCGGCCGGTCGCCTGGGGGAGGGGGGGGTGCTTATTAATAGGGAACAGTGATCAACCCCTACCACAAGGGGAAGAAGGGGATTGGAAGAGGAGCCTCCCTGGACCACCTTCGCCCAGAGGGCTGGTGGGATTATGTCGGGTCTTGTGGCATTACCGTGTCCCCTGGCGCTTCCGTGTCGTTCTATCACGCGGAGTTCAACCTGGAACGCCTTCGCCAGCGTCGACGGCGCGCCATCGCCGCATGAACCTACCGTAAAGTTCCTCTACACGGCGGCAAGCGAGGGGGGGAAGTTTCGGATTTGAGTTTCGAGGTAGTCGGGCGTTCTCGTTGGTTCTCGGCGGTTTTCCAGCCTCGGCATGCGTTCCGGCAGCTGCGCTTCCCCGAGAGCGATCTAGGAGGTGCCCGGATCGTTCCGAACGGTTGCCAGGGGCCCGAGTTATGACCCGAAACCAAATTAGGCGGCGAGCGAGAGGGGAAGTGACAAAGAAAAGGCTTATTCGGAATGCGGCGGGGTTTCTCGGAAGCCCTCGCGCTTTCTGGGAAGTTTCTTTGTCTTGGGGGAATGCTTAGAAAACTTGTCAGAAGGCGGAAGGACTTCAGACCCTTGTGAGAAGGCCCGCCCCTTCTCACTTACCCCACGCTCACCGCCCATCTACAACTGCTCAGGAGGGGATGCCTCGACCCCAATGGGCCGTGCGTCGCCGACAAGAGCCCGATTGTCCACCCCCCGCAGGAGCGTGCGGACTGTCGGAAGCACAGCGCCGAACTATCGGCGATGTATCGCAGATTGCAGGTCGACGCCTCCCCCCCCTGGCTGATCTCCCCTCAACGTGCCCTCTCGACGACGAGGTGGGGGCGCGGGGAGGACTCGGAGGCAAGGCCGGGGAGGGAGGGACGGAGAGGGTGGAGGAGAGGGAGCAGATGGCGGGAGGCACGGGCGGGGAGGGGAGGCAGGATGCAGGAGGAGCAAGCAGGAGAGGGAGGAGACAGGAGCAGGAGGAGCTGCCACCACCCCCCTGAGCGCGCCCCCCCTCCCAAAACCGGCCCGCCTTCCGAGCAGCGCCCCGGCCGCGGCGGCGAGGGGCGGAGCCTCCCGCGCCCGCAGCCGCTTCGCTTCGGGGGCGGGCCTCGGCACGGGCGGCCCACGACCGGGGCGAGCGCCGCGCGGGTGCCGATGGTGGAACCTTCTCCTGTTGCTCCTAGTCGTCGTCCTCCTCCCTTTTCCTCCTCCTCCTCCTCCTCCTCCTCCTCCCTTTCCTCCTCCTCCCTTTCCTCCTCCACCTCCTCCTCCTCCTCCTCCTCCTCCTCCTCCCCCTCCTCCTCCTCCTCCTCCTCCTCCTCCTCCTCCTCCTCCTCCTCCAACTCCTCCTCCTCCTTCCGAACCATTGTGGGTCTAGCACTTGCTGGTCCCAGGGGCCACTGGGCCGCGCGTGCGGCCCCTCCTCGGCGGCTCGGCGGGCCTGGCCTGGGTGTACGAGCGGCTGGCGTCTGGGCGGCGCTGCAGCTGCAGGCTGAACACGCACGTCAACAAGGCAGGTGGTGCTCCACTCCATATTGGAGCAGGAACATGGCGAGTGCAGGCAGAACTTCGCGGGTAGCATCGGCTGGCCTGGCCTGGGTGTACGAGCAGCTGGCGTCTGGGCGGCGCTGCAGCTTCAGGCCGAACACGCACGTCAACAAGGTAGGTGGTGCTCCACTCCATATTGTCGGGTCGGGCGAAAGGGGAGGATTGGGAAAGGGGGGGTTACGAAATTTGCTGCATGCAGCTGGTTTCGGCCTCGCCGAGGGGCCCATTCCTCGATACATGGCCGCTCCCGGCGCCGGGAGGCGCCGGGAAAATCAGCTACGTGAGCTGATTCTCAAACCCCCCCTTTGCTATCCCCCCCTTTCGCCCGACCCGATATTGGAGCAGGAACATGGCGAGTGCATGCAAAACTTCTTAGCTAGCCTGCTCATTAACTACCTGATGCAAAGCCTGGGTAGCTTCGTAGTTGTGGATGATGGCCATCGGAAGTTCAGTGGCGCCTGGCATTGCACATCCATCCTCAGAGGACATGATGGGGACGACCCTGATGAACATGGTGGCGACGAGGATCACGACGGACATCATAAGGATCCTCTCGATGATGGAGGTCCTGGCGGTCGGCGCCGACGGGGACGAGATCCTTGGCTTGAGGATGGTGCTAACGGTGGTCATCGACGAGCCGTACTTCTTGAGGTATTGCCCGTAGCAGTACCGCCTTTCACCTTCAACAAAGAGGCCGTTGTTTTCACCCTGGAGGCCAGGCTGCGGAGGTCTATCCTGAGCCTGCGGTGCAGTTTCTTGGAGCTACAACTGTGAGGAGATCCAACCCACGCTTACTGAAGTCTATCGAGGTCAAGGCTGGGATCTCGGCCAGGTCGTCGGATCTTGCGCTGCAGTAGATGCTCCAACGTCTTCCCTGCATGACGAGATGCTTTGACCCCGGGTTCGCATACGTGTAGCGTTTATGGGATAAGCATTGCAACGTATTGCCTTTCCGCATTGCGTGCCAAGTGGCTGCAAATACATACAATACCGCATCCGATGTACGACACGTTCAACATCACCTGCGGCTACCGACGCCAAGTGAGGAACGTGTAGTCCCTCCTGTAAGTGGGCATGTTCTCCGTTGTCGAGAGTTTGCACGAGGAGCTTTCGCGGCTGCTGGTTATACTGTACAGCGTGAAGGCGATGGTGCGACTAATTCTCGCCACGGTAGTGCTGGTTCTCTTCATGATGGTGCCCGCTCAATGTCGCGTGGTGCGGGAGATGTGCTACACGAGTCGGGACATGGAGCTTAAGGGCGATGGCGGGGTGTTGGTCCCGTTAGTGAACATGTGTCAGCGTTCCGCGCTGCCACTGTAGCTGTTTGTAGGTCAATACGTGGTGGTGGCCGAAGCGGGGTACATCGGTCGAGTCGGGCTGGTGGCATCTGTCCTCGAGGGTGATGTCCTAATGTTCGAAAGCTGACTGACGGTGAGCTTGTGGGGGTGAGGGGGCATAAAGCTCGCGAGACTTCCAACCTTTCTGGCACGAAACAGTGGGAGGGCACGGTGGTGGAACAAGCTTTACCGGATTCAGAGTGTTTGATGTGCAGCAGTCACCTATTCAAGACATGCTCGGCTACTGGAATTGGTGGGAGTCTTGATGGTGATATATGTATACATATATATATATATATACATATATATATATACATTTATATATACACATATATATATATTTATATAAATTACACACATGCTCCCCTACTGGCATTGGTGGGGGTCTCTGATATATTTCAAACAGGTTCACCTACTGGCAGTGGTGGGACTCGTGGTGTTGCATTGGTGGATGTCTCTGTGTATGTCTCAATCACGTTCATCTCCTGACATTGGTGGGGGTTCCGTTTTATTTTAATCATGTTTTTTGTTTGGCAACGGTGGGCGGCTCATGATGTATTTCAAACGTGCTCAGTTACAAGCGTTGGTGGCACTTTGGAAGCATATTACCTGCGTTCCGCGTTCGCGGTGTGACTGGCCCACCCCACGCGGCCCCCCCGCTGCTCGTCGAAGCGGCGCCCCTTCCTCCCCCCCCACAGAACTGCACCTCCTCCATTGTCTCCTCTTCCTCCCCATCCTCCTCCTCCTCCCCCCTCCCTCCTCCTCCTCCTCCTCCCTCCTCCTCTCCTCCTCCTCCTCCTCCGCCTCCTCCTCCTCCTCCTCCTCCTCATCCTCCTCCTCCTCCTCCTCCTCCTCCTCTGCCTCCTCCTCCTCCTCCTGCCCGACTCGAGGAGCGCAGGCAGTAGTTTTTGTTACCGGTGTCCTTCGTGATGGCTGGAGTTACCCATCCCCAGAAACCCACGAGAGCTGCATCTCTCTCCAAGAAATCCCAGAAATCCCAAGAAATCCAAGAAATCCTGATTCCAGTTACATTACTAGAATCCCAAGAAAACCGAAGAGGTTGTTTGTGGCGGCGAATTCCACTGGTTCGTCTCGTCTCTTGTTCCTCGGCATGACGCAAGCGGCTCCTGGAGGGAATCGAATTTCAACACATTGCATACACATGATGTTTCTGAATTCCATTTGGATTTCTTGGGTCGGCGCTGACGGCCGCCAGGCCTCCGGCGCCACCCCTCCAGCGTCGATCCAATAGATCCGCGCGGATTTCCGAACGTTTTTATGTATATGCTTGTTTTTGTTGGGGAGAGAGGTGTTGGACATTACTCATGTGTTGTGAGGTGTCCCAGGTCCCAGCGCCTTCGGAAAACAGTTCATGACGGACATTTCGCCTCAGGGAAAGCTCCGAGGTCCTCTGCTGTCGGGAGCCAATTGCCGATATATCTGCGATACATCGCCGAGTCCAGGACGACCCTTCCACTCCTGAACCGGTTCCTCCCTCTCACGTTCCCCCTCAGTCCTCCTCGCCCTCCTCCACATCCCGCGTGCGACCTGGTCGATGCGTCCCCTCCCAGGCCGCCCCCCCCCCCCCCTGCGTTCCCCCTCAGTCAGGATCCTCCCCCTTCCCCGCCTCGCCCTCCGTCGCGCCCCGCGCGCGCCCTGCTGTGCTTCCAGTGCTTCCCGCCCCTCCTGAAGACCGCGGGCGGCGCGGCGAAGGACAGCCTCGCGCTCTGCAGGGCGCTGGTGGACGGTTTGGGCTGGGAGGTCACCGTGGTGACTCAGGCGGGAGGCGCAGCCGAAGAGTTTTGGTCTGCGGCGGGTTGGATCCAAAAGTTGCGGTCAAGCGAAGCGGGGGCGCTGTTGAGCTAATCAGGCACAAGGGCGGGGAAAGGCAGGAGAAAGGGGGGGAGAAAGCCGCAGACGGCCAGAGCGCCCTCATAGTGTGTAGTTGTTCGGGTGTGCCGGAGGCAGGCTCGGGTCCTTGCGTTGCGGGAGCATTGCGCATCCATGTGGTGGAGATGGGTCGTCCATCCAGCCGACTCGGTTTCAGGGTGCTCCCGTCTTTGAGTTGGTGGTTGTTCGTTATGTTTAGTGTTGCTCTCTCTTTCGCTCCCTTTCCCTCTCTGCTTTTCCCTCTTTGCGTATCATGAATCAGTTTGCTGATTCAGTTTGCTGATATATTTCTCTCTGTGCCGATATTTCGCGTCCCTATCGCTTATGACGTAGTTCGTTGTATGTTTGTATGCATGTGTATGTATGTGTGTGTGCACGGATGGATGGATTTCTATATGTGCATGTTTATGTGTATGTATGATTGTGTATGTGTTTACGCGTGTGTGTGTGTGTTTGTTTGTATATATGCAGGTATGTGGTTGTGTATGTGTGTATGCATGTATGTATATATGTGTGTATGGATGAATGTGTGTATGTATGTATGTATGCATGTATGTGTGTCTGCGCATGTATGTATGTATGTATGTATACATGTGTTCAAGTATGAATGTGTGTGTGCATGCATGCATGTCTGTATGCATGCACACATACATGCACACGTACGTATGCATGCAGGTATGTGTGTATGTATGTATGTATGCATGCATGCATGTATGCATGTATGCATGTATGTATGTATGTGCATGTGTAGATACGAATGCATGCATGCGTGCACGTTTGTGTACGTGTGTATTCATGCATGTATGCGTGCATGCATGTATGTGTGTATGTGTGTATGCATGTATGTAAGTATGTATGCACGTACGTATGTATTTATGTATGCATGCATGCCTGTATGCACGCATGTTCGTACGTATGTATGTCTGTATGCATGTATGTAAGTAGGTACTACACAAGTATGTGACGGCGTCCGCGCTTCGTGCAATGCACATTGGTCCCTCACTTTGATATGATGGCATCATGAGAAGCACGCATACATATCATGATAGCGATCGCTTTTGGCTGCAGTTTTTGCCATCGCCGTTATCATATTGTTGTTCCCTCTCGTTCAGGCTCATTCCCCATGTTTCCTCTTCCCTCTCCTCTTCCTCGTTCTCACCTTTTCCCCGTCCTCAGATTTGCTTGCGGAGGCTCCTCCGACGCCAGCTTACCGAGGACCTCGCGAAAGTTTTGCAAAGGAGCTCCTTGGGCGCCTCTGGAGACGTCCTGGCGCATTTTGGCGGCCTCGGGGGGGCTCCTCACGCCATCGTGCCGCGAACCGTGGTCTCGGGTCACGGTTTGAGATTCCGGAGGGCGTTTTGGGGCAATGTTGGGTTGTCATGGGGCCGTCTGTGGGGAGTTTCTGAGCCCTCTTGATATCTCGGGGCTGCCTTGGAGAGCCAGGAAGTCTTTTTGGGCCGCTTGGAGCGGTTTTCGGTGCCTCCCGGGTGTTCTCGGACGGCCAGAAGACCGAACGAAAAAAAGATTAGCCTGAAATCAAGTACGAACACATGTGGCATCATGTGTTTCTTTGTTTCGCAAGCCTCTCGGGGGGTGATAGTTGGACCGTCTTCGGCAATCTGGCAGGTCCGCGGCCGCTGGAGGCCATCTTGGACCGTTTCCGGGGTCTCATAGGGCCGCCGACCCGTTTGTGCTGCTCGGCAGGGATTTCCAGAGGCCCGGAAATCTCGCGGGATCCCCCAAGGGGGGCGTCGAGGAGTCCCAGACGCCGGGGATCCCGTTTCGGGGCGGGGGCGGGGGGTCCGCACCCCCTGGATCAGCACCAACAAACATGGAAGGGCATATAGAAGTTTGTTGCTTGACGTTGCGGTAGCGGTTGCTCTTTCTCGCGCTCTGCACGCGCAAGAAGGATGGGGGAGATGGTGAGGGCAGCGGTCGGTTGCAATTTCTTTTTCTCACTCTCCACGCAACGCAGAGTGTGCAATGGGGGGGCGCGCTTACCCTTCACACCCTACGCGCAGAATGCAGTGGAGGAAATCGGAGGGGATGAGGTCTCTCTCTCTCTCTCTCTCTTTCCCTCTCAATCATTCGTTCTCTATCTTTCTATGCCTCTTTTTTTCTCCACGCACGCAGCGCGGAGAGCGAACTGGGGGGGAGAACGCGGCTGCTCTTTGATTGCCGGGGTGGGTCCGGGCAGGGTGCGGGTTTCCAGTCAGGGCGATTTCTAAAAAGCCTCCCAGGGATCTTGTCGGGCACCTCCCATAAGCGTTTCGGGTACCTCCAGAAGCCGTCGGTGACATCCGTGCAGCTATCAGAATCTTTCCAGAAACCGATCGGAAACCTCCTGGAAGCCTTTCAGAAACCAGAGAATTGTTCTAGAAGGTCATAGGGAGCTTCCCTAGGAAACCTTCCTAGGAACAGATCCTACAAGCCTCCCAGATTCATTTTGGAAAAGTCCCAACAACTTACCTGAATCATATTCACAGATTCACAAACCTTCCAGACACCCATTGGAAACCTCCAATAAGACCTCCAGAAGTTGACCGGGAGCCTCTTGGACGCCTCTCGCAAACCTCCTGCAAGCCTCCTTGAAACCACCCATCAGCTAGTCGAGAACCTCACAGGATCCTTCCAATAATCCTGGCAATAGCCCCTCGGCAAATTCTAAGCAACGTTTCGGGAACCTCCCATGAGCCTCTCGCAAACCCCTGAGCATCTTCTTGGGAACCTCTCATTATCGCAGTTCCCTCAGGAGCTTCTTCGACCCCCCCCCCGGGACCCTCTCGGAAACATCTCTGGGGCCTCGAATGCGCCGATCATAAGCCCCTCAGGAGCCTACCATCAGCTTCCCGGAAGCTTATCATGAGCTTCAAAAGGGTTCACAGGAGGCTGCTCAGAGGCTCTCAGGAAATTGCGCAGGGGTTTTCAGGAGGAGGCTCCGAGGGGCTGCGCATGAGCTGTCAAGAGGCCGCGCGGAGGCTCCCAGAAGGCCACCTGGAGAGAGTTGCCGTGGTCTGCAGAAAATGCGAATGTATGTGCTAAATGCGGGTGGAGTCCTAACCCTTCGCGGTGTTGCCATGGGTGCCCGAAGCGGCTGTAAGTGATACTATTCTCGAGGAGGCGGAGGAGGTGGCAGAGGAGGAGGAGGAGGCGGCGGAGGAGGAGGAGGAGGCGGAGGAGAAGAGGAGGCGGAGGAGGAGGAGGCGGCAGAGGGTGGGGGGCGAGGGCGACGTTGAGTCGTTGTTTGAATTTCCTGCAGCGAAGGCGTCGCACGATCGTTCGAAAGCGGCGGTTCCTCCTCGTGCTTGCTGTGGTTGCTCCCTTTCCTTCCTTAGGATGCACCTCCTGGGAGATTCAATTCAGAATTGGCGCTGGTATATCCTTGATTGAAAGCTGGTATATTCTGGCAGATTCCTGGCTAGTCCCGCTGAATCATGGCCTAATCTGGCTTACTACCGGGCTTATTCTGGGCGAGTCCAGTTTCCTTATTCCTGATTCTGACTTGGTCGCCCTTACTCGTTCTTACGCAGACCTC
Organism: Prorocentrum cordatum; assembly: GCA_963575745.1. Taxonomy (NCBI): domain Eukaryota; class Dinophyceae; order Prorocentrales; family Prorocentraceae; genus Prorocentrum; species Prorocentrum cordatum. The sequence continues at coordinate 1,018,047 of CAUYUJ010011780.1, forward strand.
CCTGGAGTTGCCTCCAAACCGTCCTCCTGCGTCCTTGGGGAAAGGAAGGGGGTTCAGGACGGAGGGGGTCCGCGGACAACTTGTATGCAGCGTACCGCGCTGGCGTCTTTACATACGCCGATCCTCGACCCAGGGATGGTGCATAGTTGCTCGGCCCTCGGAGCCGAACAACTTCGCACAGTACCGCGTTTGGTCAGGACCTGAACGGAGACCAAACACGGTTCGGTACATGGGCGCCGTTCTCGCGAGAGGGGCTACACCAGCGCAGACGCTGACGTCGGGCGGACGGTTGGGCCCGCCCCGGAGGTGGACCTCGCCTCCAGCGGCGAGGCGGAGGTGTACGGTTGGTTGGCGTCCGGCGCGCTCCGGTGGGTACCCGCTGGGCTGGTGACGGCCATCTCGAAGTGCCCTTCTTCCCTCCGTCCGTCCTCGTCGCCCTCCTTGTCGTCGTCGTCGTCCCGATCGCATCCCGAGATTGGGAAGCCGCCGTGCAACGCAAAATGCCTGGCGACGGCCATATCGAAAATCACCTCGTGGAGTGTTGGGTCGAGTTGGCAAAGGATCAAGTTGGATGGCAAAGACGGTTGCCCTGGCGAGGACGTTAACCGAGCACCCAGATGACCTTCGCGAACCGCTGGGCATCTGGCCCTTCGCCGAGTTTGCTGGACAAAAGGCAAGACACCAATGGCAATGACCATGACGCAAGGTGTGGACACGGCCCTTGTCACCGCCAAGACGATTCTCACCAGCATGGGCACAGCACATGGAAACGATCGAGAGCTATGGCCAAAGTAAGTGCTGCACCAAGCGGGACCAGGATGATTAGTTCGAGCCACAGGGCGAGCAGCAACACAAACCAACTGACTACAGCGCCATGCTGGTTTTTCAGTGGGGCCAGCGTCCCCAGGACGTCAGCAAGATGCTGGACAAGGCAAGGGAGCGGCTGCAGGAACGCAACAAGGAACTCACTGTTGCCAAAGCCGCCCGAAATGAAGAACTGTAGATTCTACGAGTGCGTGAAGAGCGAAAGAACAGTTCAGGAAGCTGAGGCTGCTGCCATTCTACGTGATGCAGCGGATCGGATTCAACTCACCAACCCGACGGTCGCGCGCTGTGCGGGAAGGTGGCCAACATGCAGAACAGAAACAGCTGGGAAGCCTGGAGACTCCGATGTCTTGCAATCGCCATTGTAAGCCCGGAGCAGGCGCTCGAGCAGCACAGCAAGCATCTCAAGCAGGACGCCGCGAAACAAGAGCAGAGGCACGATAACGGGGCTGCTGAAGGCGCTATTGATGCTGGGGGGGTGCTGACATGTCGGATTCAGGCGTGGATGCGCCCATCCCGGACGAAGCTGGTTATGAGGAGCTTCTCATGCAAGCTGGCCTTTTTAGTCTGGCGAGACATAGCAAGAAAATGAACGACCACGGATTCAAGAAGAGCACAAGAGCACGCTTGAAGTCATCGCCGCGGCGAACGAGGTTGCCGAGCGACGCAAGGTCCACCCCCCAGCCCCCGAGCCTACAGCACCAGCTGCAACTGCGGCCATTCCTGAAGATTTAGTGTTTACCTCGTGGGCAACGAGGAGGCCGGCGCCGAGGCCATGCACCGATAATTCTGGAATGTCTTGCTTCTGCGCAGCGGTTTGTTTCCCCACTTGCTGCAATATCGGGGTCAAGCACAGCACAACACGGAGCGCGGATTGCAGCAGCGCTGATCCCCAACATTTGGCTGCCGACGGGCAGGTGGCCGATGCCCACGTGGAGGGCATTCCGCACCGTGGGGCCACTGGCGAGCGGATTGCAGCCCCCGCGGCGGCGCGCAGAGGATGCGCGGGTGCACGTGGGCAGCTTTGACGCGGAGAGGGAGAAGGGACCACCTGCGCGAGAAGCGCGGCTTCGCACATGCGCGAGAAGAGTGGTGGATACAAGACATGGACCTTCATCGCAGTCAAACTCACGGCAACGCTGAATGAAACGGTCAAGTTGGCGACGGTGGCCGACGAAGCGCTTGAGATGTTTCCCAATTATGATGGTCTTCTCGTGCAAGGGCGCAGAATGTAGAACCCACGGACTGTACAGACAGTCTCCAACTCATGAGGCCCAAGTAACTCAGGGGCGGTTGTTGGTGCGCGGCCAGAGAGTGGATCGGCGTGGCCGTCAGATTTTGGAGGCTCCTCGGCACCAACGTGGAAATATACTTCGCTGTGGATTGGCGGGGCGTTGCCTCGCCGCGATAAATCCCATGTCTGGCCACAAGGTCAAGGAGTTCGAGGAAGAGAACAATTGTGCACTGAAGCCGCGCGTGGAAGACTACAGGGCCTTCATCATTGGTTTCGATTGAAATATGGCCCCGGACGAGCTGACTGACCTGCGCATTCTCTAGAACTTCAGCCATGCTAGCTGCGCCCAATGTTTGGGCGCGCGCAGCGGGCGGAGGTCGCGCGTTGAATTGGGCCAGCGTGCACTACGTAGGATTAGCCCAGTGCGTTGAACGGGTTGGAGGATTGCAAGGGCGACGCATTGGGGAGTTGAAATGAAGATCACGACGGGGCCGGGCGCAGCGCTCGCGCAGCAGATCTTCTCGCCCGAAACGTGCCTCATGGAGTGCCACATGGGTTGTCAAGACCACCGACATCTTGCAATCAGGTGATGCCAGACTGCATGCATGCCACAGCTAAGGAAGATACGCAGTTGTGTCTCAACGATGGACTTGGCTCGCCGATGCGGAGTTGGGCGATCTGCGTTGCCTCGGAGGTCGACGCTGCCGCGCGCGCTCAGGCAGGAGAGCTTGCTTTGCCCAAGTTCAAGATGGCGGCCCCAGTTCGACGCTCGCCAGGCAGAGGAGCTGAAGGAGATCCCACCTTCAGGGCTTGGGAGGCGCGCTCCCACGGCGGTCTTGCGCCTGTGGCATGCATGCCAAAATGGGCTGGGGCATGATAGCGCGCGCAATGGGGGTCGCCAGGCAACCGTGCTCCACGCAATGAACGAGAAGATCCAGATGGGTTACCGCCTGGGAGGCGTGGCGATATGGCCAAAAATCACGCATTCGCTCGGGATGTTGTTTGGCCGCGCGATGCCGGTTGACTTGCGGCGAGCGAACCCGGCGCCAGTGCTTGACAGCGCGCAAATATCAAAGTGCATGAGCGGGGGAAGGGGCTTGCCGAAGCCTCGCGCGAAGCCGGCTAGCTAGAGCATGGGCGGTCGAAGTTGCCGGCCACGTGGGCGCCATTCGGAGTGCATCCGCGAGAAGGTATCAAGTCAGACGCCCGCGTGTTCAGGTCGGGCGCGACAGGGCGGGGGTACATCTGGGCAGCTGCGCAAGGGAACTGATTTTTAGAGCTGGATTTCGATTGTCTGAGCCACATGGTCAAGAGTCGGGGCCGCTCGCTTGCCAACCAGGCAGATTTGCCAACCAGGCAGATGGCCCGCGCTGATCTTGTAACGCCACGCTGCGTCGGGACTTGGTAACTCGGGTCCTCGCAGTTTGGCTTTGATTTCTGACGCGGGCTTATTATGTCGGGCTGGGGATGGACGCAGCTGAGAGAATGCCGGAGATGCCGCAATGCCGCCGCAGACGTTGAACATAGCCGCGCCGCGGCTTCCCGGGTCTGAAGAAGGTCGCATATTCATTGAATGCATGGCTGGCACGATGAGGGCTAATAATCAGTGCAACAAGGACCTCGAGGCGTAGCGAAGCGGAAATTCCAAGTTTCACCACTATGCCGCCACTGCGAGAGAAGTTCGGATCACGCGGCTTGGATGGGGCCCTTGTTGGCGCAGGCAGGTGAGGCGCTCAGATTGCACGCCGCCGCGATCATGTTTGACAGGGAACCTGATTTAACACCATTTTCCGCGTGTAAAATTCTGGGAAATGGGATGCAGCAGAGGTTTCGATCGCAGTATGCTAGCACTGCTTTTTCAAGCTAACGTCGGCGGACGTGCGCTTCGATTTGGGGCGGTGGTTTCGGGCGCCGCCCGCGCGACCCGTGGCGCGATTGCTGGTTGCGCCCTCGCCGCCGCGACCACGATGGCGTTCGCTTCGGGGGCGCATGGGCAGGCGCGCGCCACGTGGCCGCCTCTTAACCTGGCGCAAGTGGCCGACGATGGAGGTTTATAATCAGTTGGAACAGAGAGGCAAGTCTGCGACGCCGTGATACCTGCCACGAAGAAGTTGCGCAAGTCGTTGGCGGCTGCGGGGCTTGGGCCCAGCCCGGAGAGCGGGCGCTCGCAAGAAACCGCGCCCCAAGCTGGCCAAGGCTGACCCTGGGCAGGGGAGCTGCGGGCCCCGCTCCAAGGGCGAGAGTTGCAGCCGCAGCCACGTGCATCTCGAGGCGCAGAAGAGCAGCCCAAGTTGGGCGGCAGATGGCGACTTTTCAAGGAGGAGGTCTTGCTTCGATTGCCCGCGCGGCGGAGGCCAAGGAGATGTCGGACACGCAGCTTCAAGCAGGTGGCATGCTGTGTTGAACAATCTCAGCTTGGAGGCCCGAGAGGGAGATGCAGGGCGCTGAATTCCATGCTGTCGCACTGTCGCAGAGCAGTTCCGACCTGCGTGGCGGATGAGTAGTAACCTTTGCACGCGTTGGGCGCGCGCGAGGCGGGGGAAGTGCGCGCGGCCGAGAGCCGCGGCATTGGCTTCGTGGAGGAGACGGACACGGAGAAGCCATGGCAACCTGCGCATGGACCAGCAAGCGCAGCATTGACGACATGGAAGAGCCAGGGTTATAGCATAGAGTCTTGGGGCGCCTGGCACATGGAGAAAAGGCCCGAGGTTGATTTGGGCGATGATGAGGTTGCGTTTCTCACGAAGGTGGGCGTCGAGCAGCTCGTCTTCGTCTCTTGCGAAGCATGTTGCGCAGCAGGGGCATGGCAGGCCGCGTTGGAGCGCCGATCTTGGACCCCGCCACCGACTTGATACACGAGTTGGAGGCCAATGGTGAGCACAGAGGTGCTAGGCTACCACGGACTTTGCTGGCGTTTGTTTCCGCAGCAGAGGCTGTCGCAAGCATGGGTTGTCGACGGCCCCATCTGCGTCAAGTGTGGAGTTGAGGCTGGGGCGGAGTCTCCTCACATTGGCGTTGGGTAGTACGCCATGGCGGGACTGGAGAAGAACGCGACCCGCTGACATGGCGGCGTCAACAGCGAGGACAGCAACGCCTTGCCGCCACGATGGCATTCTGGATTATGTTTTCCAGGTCCTTTTGTTTGCGGACCCGTGCCTGCGCGAGAGATTGTCACCCATCGGCGCAAGCGCGCCGTGTCCGGCATGGTCCGTGGAATGGCCCGTGCAGTGGGAATTTGCTGCCGTGCGGCGGAATGGCGCCATGCGACCGCCAGGCGTTTTGTTTTTTGGGGGCTATTCAGGCCGCCGAGATTCAACGTCCAAATGAGGCCCCAATCGTGACGGACTACAACGATTTGCTTAGCGCATGGAAAATGGGATGCCCATGCGGCTGCAGCACAGGCCACCAACATGCTGAGCTGCGGCGTGAATTCTGGAGAGTTGTGGTCGACGCAGGATTCGACCAGGTACAGTTCGAGTGGACCCCGTCCACTGTCTCAAGAGTAAGAGCTATCGACCTGTGACTGTCTTTGGTTAACATGACTGGCAACCACACCGCCGACTACTACGCGAAGGTCGGCGCGAACATGCGCCCGAAAGCACGACTGGGCGAGCGGGTCCGACAATTTCGAGCGTCGGCGGTGCGGCCGACGCTGGTGACTGCACTGCACGCCCTGCGCTTGTGCTCAAAAGGAAAGTGGTCTGATGCCGGTGAAGCCTTGGATCATAGGCCTGCACGTTCGCATTGAGAGATGATGGGGGCCATTTGACTCGGAGATTCAAGGGGCGGTGGGTTTGCGCGAGGTGCCGGGGCACCCTTGTCCGTCTCAAGGACCTGGCTGTTTCTGTTGTCTTGGCGACCGCAAGGGGGTCCGCGAAACCCGCCCGTCCCACGGGCCGTGGAAGTTTGGGCCAATTGTTCGGTGTTTTGAATTCTCTGCTAAGTGTGTCAGCCGAGCCGTTTATTTCAGTGCCTTGTCCTTGGAGGCTGCGTTTGGCGTTCGCGAGGTATTCCACGCGTAACTACCTCGTGCAAGGCATGGGTTTTTTGGCCGAGACAGTGGGTCGTCTTCTTCGCAGATCTGTTCCAGGGCTCGGGGAATCTAATCACTAAGTGATTAGGTGTGTATCAGTATGTTTGCTGGCCTGGTGCATCGTTATCGGCGCACTTCGTCGTCAGTCGTGACCTCTGTTACCTCCCCCTCCCCCGCCCCCCCCCACCCCACCCCCACCCCGCCCTTTTTTTTTTTTGTTCGAGCAGACGGCTCGGCAGCGCGGCAGCCATCTCCCCGCCGACCCAAGCCAGCGCGGCCATGATGCTGCGCGCTGCGCCGCCGTGGAGTGGGCCCCTCGACGGGGCGAGGCCCCTCGCGGCCGCGAGCCGGCGCCGTGCGGGCCGGGGGCTCAGCCTGGCCACCCGCCGCCAGGCCGAGGCGGGCGCCTGCCAGGGCTGGCGGGGCACCCCGCGGGCTGGGGCCTACGAGGAGAACCCGTCGGACGAGCAGCGGAGGGAGTGCGACGCGTGGGAGGCGCTGCGGGGGCCCAGCGCGATCAGCTACAGCCGCAGCGAAGCGATCGGGGCGAGCGGGGAGGGAACGGCGAAGTAAGGGCCAGACGTGCCAAGCTACGGATCTGCCAACAGTGAGCGCGAGAAGTCGGAAGCGAGGCTGGAGTCCGACTAAGCCAGGGCCCAATTTGACGAGCGTTCTCTCCTCGCCCCTCGTCGCCGCGGCTGGGTCAGAGCGAGCGGGCTGCAGCTCGGTTGCGGAGGCGAATGCGAAGACAAACGCGATCAGCTACAGCGCCGCGGTTGGCCCCGCGATACGCGGGAAGCCGGGGGCAGAGGCGAAGCCAGAGCCCGACGCGACCAGCTACAGCGCAGAGCGCCCGCGCGAGGAGCGGGGGGGCGAAGATCGAGCCCAACGTGACCAGCTACAGCGAAGCGATCAAGGCGTGCGAGGAGGAAACGGTGAAGTTGGATCCCGACATGCCCAGCCCTAGCCCCGTGAACGGCGAGGGCGAGAAGTCAGAGGCGAAGATGGAGCCCGACGCGATCAGCTACAACGCCGCGTTCAGGGCAACAGTGGCGGAGGCAAAGCTGGGGCGCAATATCGTTCACGCTTCCCCCTCGACCCCCCGTCGTCGCAACGGCTGGGTCGGAGAGAGCGGGGCGCGGCTCGGTTGCGGCGGCGAAGAGCGAGCCCGACGCGACCAGCTACAGCGCCGCAAGTGAGAGAAGCGAGAGGCCCGCGTACGAGGAGCGGGAGGCGAAGTTGGCGCGCGACATCGCCAGCTCCAGCGCGGGGGCCAGCGCGCGAGAGAAGGGGGGGGGGGGGGGGGGGGGGCAAGCTGGGGCCCGACACCCCGACCCACAGCTCTGAGAACAGCGAGTGCGTGAAGGCGGAAGCGAAGGTGGAGTCCGACGCGATCTGCCGCGGCGCCGCAGTCAGGGCGCGCGGGGGGGGGGGGGGGCGGCGAAGCTCGAAACGGAAGAGCCAAGCTGCACAAGCATGGCGACGCTGCGGGCGCGAGTCGAGAACCCCGGCAAGTGGCCAGGCCCGAGCAGGTGGCAGCGCGAGCAGGAGAATGAGGCGAAGCCGAAGCCCAACGTCGACGGCTACAACGAGGATCAGTTGTCGCCCCTCGCGAGGCGAGGCGCCTCGGGGAAGAGATCTTACAGGAGATCGGACACCCGTCGGGAAGTGCGAGTAGTGGGGGGCGAAGACTGCGCCCAGCGCCATCGGCCACAGGGTTGGGATCGGCTACAGCCGGCCACGGACGGCCTCGAGAACTGCTGCTTCGCCATGCGCAACGCGCCGTGGGAGCAGAAGCTCAGAGAGAAATTCGAGGACGGCGTAAGGGAGAAAGTCGAAAAAGGCAGTCAAGGGCGCCCTCGGCTGGCTCGACAAGAACCAACTCGCCGAGCAGGACGAGTTCGAGAGCAATCGGAAGGAGCCGGAGGGCATTGTCAACCCTCTCATGCGGCAGCCGCTGTCGAGAGAAGCGTGCAAGGCGAAGGTCGAGCCTGACGCGGCCAGCTACAGCGCTGCGGTCGCGCGGGTAAAGAGGGTGGAACAGGCGCTGAGACGAGGCCGCGGACCACCCGCCCAGCGCCGCGCACCCTGGAGAGCCCGCTGAGAAAGCGGGCGCACCCGGGGGAGCGGATAGGGCGCGGGCCCGCGGCCCGTGGGGAGCCCCGCCGAGTTGCGCGCGCGAGACGCGCGCGCCGTTCGATTGCCACGAAGCTGATCGCTCGAAAGGGTCGAAAGGGCGTCTTTTTTTCACGGGCGGCTAACGCATCCACATTCGCACCATCCGTAGCCATTTTGGCTCAAGCCGTTGTGGCTCAGGCATTTTGGCTTGCGCTTGCGACAGCAGGATTCAGAGCGGCAGTCGCTGTCGCGTGCCGCTGTGGCTTTGCAGTTTTGGGGGTATTTCAAGCCCCCGCTGTTTCCTCAGGCAACGCTAGGCCACGCGAGCTCGCCCCGGCTGAGGCATCCATGGATGGCGATGCGGTCTGCGGGCCCAAGATGCCCTTCTGGGTGCGTCAGCAGCGCGGGCTCACATCGAACTGGGCGTGTCGACTTTGGTGCAGATGCGGAGCGACGGCGCCGTCGGCTGTGGTCGAGCGGGCGCAGTCTTTGGCTGGCGATACCGGCGGCGGCAATGCGCGCGATGGCAGCAAGCCCCGCTTGCCAGCTGCGGGACCCAAGCGCGACGTGCGATTGGAGTGGCAGCTGACCGAGATGGCCATGAAGTTGGAGCAGCTCGCTGGCCAGCAGCAGCGGGGCGCACAGCTGCAGGGCGGCGCGCCGAAGGCCGACGCGGAGGTCGAGGACCCCCTGGGCGCGGAGGCAACTCAGTTCGAGGCTGCCATCGCCACGAGCAAGGGAGAAGCAATGGCGACCGCCAGGCAGTTGCCCGAGGGGCAGCTCAAGGAGGTGCGCGCAAAGACCGAGTCGAAGAAGCCAGATCTCACTCAGCATAACAGCGTGGGACACAGGTTCAACCGCGCGAAGGCGAAGCTGGCGAAGATCGCTGACGACATCGGCGCCCTGGACAAGCAGGCCGAGCAACTTCGCAAAGATCGCGCTGATCTGGAGGCGCGGAAGATTACCGCGGAGGCAGAGTGTACCGAGCTGCAGCGGCTGCTGGTGGCGTCGCTCCCTTCTGGCCGATGGTGGTGGTACTCTTGATGGTTTCGGCGCCCGTGCTGAGCTGCTGCTGGGCGAGATGAGATTCCGAAGATGTTCGAGTCGGCGGCGTTCAAGGAATTCGCTGCCCGTTTCCGCACTCATGCGAAGCCCCCTGCGCCTGCTCCACCTCCTGATGGCGCTGGTGCTGCTGGGGGCGCTTGGCGTGCAGGTGCGGGGCGGCCCGATCACAGAGGACTACCTGTTCCCACGGGCGTGGAGTTCGATGATTGTTTCAAGAGTCAGGAGGCCGCGGATCAGTTCTGGGAGAAGCGCAAGGGCGACAAGCGTGCGATGCTGGATGCGCTCTTGGGAGCCAAGGTCAAGCGCCTTCGGACGCAGTGCCTTTAGCTCGGGAGATCAGTATGAGCCTCTGTGCGCAGGCAAAGGCGGTCGCATTGCACGTCATGTGGTTCCTGAGTACATGTGCTGGCTGTTTGAGGTATGTCTATCTGAGCGATGCCCCGTGAACTACTCCGTTTCAACACTGCGCGCTGGGTGGTGGCTGCTTCGCCTCCTAGAGATCAGGCAGAGGAAAACGATTCACCGTGAGGATTGTGACTTGGGAGCTTCGGGCTGCGTTGGCTTCCACGCCCAGAGAGGTGAGGGGGCACCTGTGAAGCGGCACTCGCGTGCCATTGGCTTGGGTGGCACTCGAGATTTGCCGCCCGGGAGCTCGCCAAGTTTCTGCAACCCGCGCGGTGCGGGTTTGTCGGCTGTGCGTTTTGCCCCCACCCCTCACTGCACGGTCTTTAGGATTTCAGCTCATGGAGTTGGCTGCCGCCTCGTTCCGCCAGCCTTTTGGGGGTCTATGTGGAGCATGTTTTTGGGTGTTCTAACAGGAACAGGTGGGGCACGCTTAACAAGCGCCTTGATAATGCGAAGGCGCTGGTGGTGTGCGCGCAGGAAATAGGAGTGGAGGCTGGGGGCCTGGCGGCCCGCATGCATGCCGCCAAGACTGGCGTGGAACATGTTGGCCGCGCCCTCGGCACCTTGCGAGCAGGGGCAGTTCCCTGCTGGAGTGGCCATGTTTGCGAGGACCACTGTCGGATTACGATGGCCATCGCATGGCGCAAATGGTGTTGTTGTACCGCATCAGCTTCTCCTTGCTGAAGTGGACCTGCCAGGGTGGCCGCAACTCCTAGCCGGCAGTGCTTACATGTACACGGGGGAGGGGTTAAGCTAGAGAGACCTCCATATTCGGTAAGGCGGGCCATGTGATAAAGGGTATGCACATTGCTCTGCTTTGCGCTGGCTGGAATTTCGGCATTGACTGCCTGGAGATGTCGGGCGTGCCGCGCAAGGCCAGTTTGCTCGTTTCGCTGCCCCCTATGGAGACCTGCGCCACGCCGCAGGCGAACGCCACGATCGATTATTTTTTGGCAGCGGCAACCTTCAGTACGCTGGCTCATCATGTGGGCGCGGTGACGTCCTGGGCCAAGCGGCCACGCCGACTTGTGCCGCTGCAGCTCAGGCCTGGGACAGACATGCTGCATAAGTTTGTGCGCGCTTCCCACCAGATGCCCCCGACGGACCTCCCTTTTGGCCCTTCTAGGGAACCCATCGACTGGACCCTGCCTAGGGCGACCGCTGAGAAGACGGATCTCGTCGCTGACGCCCACGCTGTTGCCGTTGCGCGGGGCGTGCTTGACGAGGCTTGGAAAGCTATGCGATGGGATTCGAACTTGAGAGTAGGTTGGGCACCCCAAGTAAGCGCAAAGGTAAGAAAGGTTTGCCGCTCGTTGTTCGGCGGGCCCCTGTGCTCCAGCCCCCATCGGCGCAAGGGGGATGCTGATATTCGGGCCTGGTTGAGCTGGGCGTGGCTCCAGCAGCATTGCAGTGACCTGATCAAAACTAGCCAGTGCCTGGTCGTGCAGCAGCAAGCTTTCGCTGATCATGACGGGGCCCCGAACTTTGATTAGTATTGTTTCGCAACCCTTCGACGCCTAAGGGATCTCGCCTAGGCTCGACGCGGCAGTCACGAGGGCCCGCCAGGTGATGGCCAGCGGGCCTGCACACCCTGGTTTGATCAGTTTGCCGAGTTGCTTGAGGAGTGGCGGGGGTGGGGCGGGGCGGGGGGGGGGGGGGGACTTCCCCGAGGCGAGCGCAGGACTAGATGGGGAGGAAAGAAGGGATGGGATCAATGGCAAGCGGAAGCCTCGGCAGGCTCCGCGCGCAAGATGCGCCGCCCCACCCGTCTCAGAAACGAATGGGAGCCCACGGTTACCGAGGAAATTCTTTGCGTTTTTACTTCCGACCTGCGCTTGTTGCTGGCCAAGGGGGCCGATGCCCTTGGGAGCTTTTGGCACGCGACTACCCTGCCACCCATAGTGGACGTCCCAGACAGGAGCTGTTCGCTTAGGCTGACTGCGGATGAGACCCGCTCGGCCGCCAGGATTTTCTCGCCGCGCACAGCTCAGTCCCTCGATGGGGCGCATGTGCGACAGTACGCGTGCCTGACTGACCCTGGGTAGGGAACCCTGGCGTGCATTTTGCGAACGACTGAGAAGTTAGGCTTGCACCCCAGTGCGCTGTATTGGGTGCTTTCCCCCCTCCGAGAAACCTAAGGGGCGGGCTGCGGCGCATCCTCCTGCGCGCGGCCCCTTGTGGGGCGACCTCAGGGGGCCCCGACGCACGGCCACGATGAACCAGCATCTTCGTAAGTACTGGGCGTTCGCGGCTGGGAAGTCGGCGGAAGCGTGCGTCTGGGGCCACGCGGCCAAGGCGGAAGCCTGAGTGGAGTTTGGCGGAGTTGTTGCGGGGTTGGGGCGGAGCTAAGTATTATGAAAGCTTTGATTTGGAGCTGCTGACATGAAGAGCATTGCAAACTGGGCTCGAGCCGAGCGTTGTCAAGGGAACTTTCAATTTTTGAAGAGGAACAAGAATCCTTCGTCTAGGATCGGACCACAGCTCGGTCAACGTGTACGCCACCGGCGGCCTGCTCGCTCAGTGCAATTTCACTGCTGTGATTGTCAAAGTGCATGCGATGCAGCCGTTCGACGGCTGCGCGCATCGCAACCCGAGCGTCGACCTGTCGTCGTCGTAGATCGACGATTACACGCTGAGCTGCTACGGGCAGCGAAGTGAAGTGCTCGATGCCCTCAGCGAGGCCGCGAGCGACCTGCGCAGATGTTTCAGTCGTGAGTTGAGGGCCAGTTTGGCGCCCGACAAGCTTATGACCTTTGCGTCGGACCAGGGGACCGCTCGTTGCCTCGCTGGGCGCTTCGGTTCTCGGGCGGGCCAGGTTGGCACGCACGTGTTCCCCTCGGATGTGATCTGGCGCCTGCTTGGGGCAGAAGTAAAAGGGGTCGTCTGGACAAACGTCGCAGGCGAATCCAGGATATGATTCGGAGGCACCGCGTTTTGAGGCGTTACCAGCGGGTCCTCCCCAGGGACAGGGGTCGCATGGGGAAGACCTACACGGCTGGAGTCAAACCTGCTCTCGCTTTTGGGGGCGCGATCGTTGGCATGACCGACGGGGAACTCAAGCGCGCGCGCATTGTGCCCCTGTCTTTTCAAGCCCCACGGCGCGCGGGTGTCTCCGCGAGGGCCAAGATTGCGCTCGTGGGCGACCCCCTCTGGAGGAGCATGGTTGCTCCCGCGACTGCGTGGGCTCAGGCGGTGTGGAAAGCCGCCGCGAGGCCCAAGTGTGCGTTTTTTTCTCGGTCAAGGACCTACGCGCCACGTCGAGGGAGGTGGACAGGACAGGACTCACTTGGGTAAATCACGAGGCCCGATTGGTAGGGTGCACCTCTCTTTAGGCCGCGCCGGATGGAGGGCGGAGACGCCGCTCGATCGGGTCGACGATAAAGGAGTTGAGCACAGCCTGGTCTACACCACCCCGTCGACGATCGCCGGCCTTCTAGAAGGCGAGGTCCAGCGTTTTCATGGGAGGGCCCTGGCGGCCAAGCTGGGTTGGAGACCTGGGGGCCGCGTTTGCGCGGGGCCCGCGCGCAGGCTCGCGAAACCTCGGACCAAAGGGATCGGCTTCACAGCCCAGGGTAAGTATCTTGTGAGGTCGGCTTTTTGTTTGACGGCCTCTGGACCGAAGACCGCGCGGTGAAAACTGGCTACCTCGGGGCTGGTCTGCGCCCGCTATGTCAGGAGCCCGATTCGGTAGGACACCGGCCGTGCCAGCGCCAGCACGAAGAGGTGGTCAAGGCCAGGGGCTCGTTTGAGCTACCACCGCAGTTCTGCCAGGATGCGATCGTTGGCGATTTCATTACGCATGGAGGGTTGAAGATGGAGCACCCTGTCAGTTTCTGGCCGCCCACTAGTGACGTTCACGCGCCTGTTCTATATGATAGCGAGGGGACGGTGGTTCAGTGGAGTGAGTTTGACGTCGCTGGAGTGTATCAGGCGGGGGATGGGTCGTGCATACCCCATGCCATGCGGGAGCTGTCTCGGGCGGCGTGCTCTTGGATTTTCTTCAACGATCAGGGTGAACAAACGCATGCTGCGCGGGGTGCCGTGTGGCCGTCGCTCCCGCATACCAGCCAGGCCGCAGAACAGCTGCAGCTCGCGCTACTGCCAATTTTTGTGCCAAGTCTTGCGACGACGCGCTACAGCGACTATATGGATGCGGGGACACTTCGTATCAAGTTCCCACTGGATCAGTTGGCTCCCACACAGCGCTGTGGGGGATAATGGAGAGGCGCCCTCCTCCACATGTGCAGTCAAAAGTATGCCCCAGCTGTTCACACGCCTGCGCGCCTCAAGCTGGAGGATATAGATATGCTGCCGCAGCCCGACCGTAGGATCGGACAAGCTAATTGGAGGGCGGACCTTGAGGCTAAGAAGGCCATCGAGATCCACCCCAGGCCATCGGAGGCAGAGTGTAGGCAGCTCCTGCATGCGGTCAGGCAGATTGAGTATGTTGCTAGAGTGGCCGCTGCCGTGCCACCTTGTTTCCCAAGGGTTTCGCACCAAAGGCCCCCGAAGAGGTCCCGCCCTCGTAAGATTGTCGATACGCCGGCGTCTTGGCACTCTTGCGAGCCCGCTTTGTGGGGCCACCGTTGTGCCCGCTGTCTTGATTTCTATGGGATTGACCTCCACTACAGACCTGAGCTGGGCTGTGGAGGTTTTCCTGAGCGCCTGGCTGAGTTGCTCGTGTCTGCGCCCGGGAACGGACACAAACTAGCGAGCACGCAAGTAGGTGACGAGCAGGCCCTTTTGTTTTTCTGCTTTGCGTGCGGAGCCTATTCACAGCACGAGATTCGACAACTGGCGGCACCTTGCAAGCCAGGCAGTGTGGGTAGCGGTATGCAGGTGCTGTCCCGTTTGCGGTGTGGCCTGCACCCGCTACGCAATGTCTCCGTGTCGTGCGCGGAACCAGTACAACGGGTTGAGCGCAAGGAGGCAATTATTGTTTGTTGAGGTTGCTCGGCGGAGTGCCCTGAGGGCCTCTGCCGCACCGCTACCACGTTTGGAGGCCATCCTCGCCCGCACTGCGGCACGAGAGGCTGCGAGCGGGTCGCGGTGATCTGTCGAACTGTCGAACGGGTCGGGCAAGAGTGCCCCCCCCCAAACGAAAAGAGTCTATATCCGCGCCGTCGCGGTCTAGCCTCCGGGGCGCGATCCTGCGGATATGGTGTCGCACGACTGGGGGTTGCTGAAGATGCCCCTGGCCCAATGCGCTCCCAGGTGTTCCGCAGTTTTGGAACCCCTAGGGCCATTTGGGCCTCGAGAGGGGGGGTGCTTTGGAGGCCGCGGGGGGCTCTTCGGCAATCCTGGGTGCACCTGGGGCGATGGGCCATGGGACTTCTGCAACTCAACAAGCGGCGTAAGCATACATGTTGTGTCGGAGGTCCCCGCGGATTTCTTGGATCGGCGTTAGGCCTCCTTGTCAGCGCCTCCAGCGCCGCCACTGGCGCGCTCCGTGCCAACGAGGGGGTCTTGCGCCGATCCAAGAAATCTTCGTGAACCTCAGAGAAATGAATGTTTATGCCGTTTTTCGCTCCTCTATTTTCGGGGGCGCTGGCCAGGTCGAGGAGGACGAGATGATGAAATCCGCGAGCGTTTCAAATTGGGATTATGCAGTTGTTTCGATATCCGGTTTGGCCATTTCGATCCGATTCTGTTTTGATTTTCCGACGATCCGATGCGGCCCGATGTTTGCATGGCGTGGTTGCGCATCCTGGCGCAGCCGGTCTGATTCGTTTCCGACTCCGTGCCGATGCGGCACGATTCGATGTACATTCCAGTCCGGTCCGCGTTCCCGATTTGATTCTGACTGGTCTTACCCTTGCCTCGTTTCCGCCGTTTTGGGCCTCCTGGTAGGCCCTCGTCGGCACGGCTAGATGCGCTTCAACATTCTGGTCAGAACGCATCCCGGGATAGATCCGGGGAGTTGCGGTATCGGTACCTCTTGGTTTTCCCGTTCAGGGAGGACGAGACGATGAAAGCAGAGAGCTCTCAAGTTGTGATCGCGCAGTTGATTCCGCCTGGCTCCAAGACGTGTCCAGTGACTTCCAGATTCGGGCCTCGGTTGATGCGGCGGGCCCAGCGAAACCGCGCAGCAGATACATGCATGCATGCACACCTGCGGCTGCTCATGCAAAATATGTGCAGTCACGCGCTGCAGAGGCAGCAAGGCTCGGGTTCAGGGCACAGGGCGGAGTTCGAGGGTCGAGTGTCCCAGGCGGGGCACTCTGCAGCGGCACGGCCGCCAGAGGCCCCCGCCGACATTCCCAGCGCGGAGGCTGGGTCCACACCGACCGTGAAGCTCAGCCTTTCCTCGGCGGCGAGCCCTTGGGCAGGCCTTCTCAGAAGGGTCGGAAGTCCCCCGGCCTTCTGAGAAGTTTCGCAGCCGTCCTGGAAGACATTGGGCATTTCAGAACAGGCGCGAGGGATTCTGCGAAGTCCCGCCGCCTTCTGAGAGGGCCTTCTGAGAAGTTTTCAAAGCCTTCCCAGGAGACACCGGAAACCTCTCAGAAGGCGCGAGGGCTTTGAGAAGGCCCGCCGTTTTCTGAGAGGGCCCTCGCCTTCTCACTTCCCCCCCCCCTCAGGAGCGGAAGAAGGACGTACACGTACATGAATCCACGCTGTTTTCGAGATTTCGCATTGCGCGAATACGCGTATCACGCGGCCTGTCTCGCGGGTCGAGGGGCCGTGTTCATGTACATAGCTGGGCGCGTACGTCCTTTGTGGGCTCCCTACCCTCGCTCGCCGCCGATGCCCTTCGGTGCCCCAACTCAAGAGTCTGCGGACACGCCCGTATCGACCGTGTTGGCCCATGAGAAGGGCCGGATGCGGGCACGCGAGGGGAGTCGCGGTCGCAAGGAGTTTACGGCGTCTCGGCACGCTCGGTCTTGGGAGGCCCGTTTCGGGCCCTGCTGTGGCCGTCCGAGGTCGCCCTCGGGGCGGAGGGCAGGCCAGGACGAACCCGGAGAGGGCTCCAGGGATGGGCCTTGAGCGGAGGTGGGGAGGCGAGAGGGAAGGTGCCTGGGATCGGGGGGCCTGGGGGGGGGGAAGATGTTGCATCGTGCAGCCGGCTGCGGCCCCGCCATCGGGCACGCTTCCTCGATACCATGGCCGCCCCCAAGGGTCTTTTGCTTTGCCCCCCCCCCCAGGTTCTCTCGGCGGTGCACGGGACTGGTCCAGAAACCTTCTCCTCCTCGTCCGTCCGTCCTCCTCCTCCTCCTCCTCCTCCTCCTCCTCCTCCTCCTCCTCCTCCGCAGTCGCAATCGTAGTCGTAGCTGTCGTCGCTGTTGTTGCGCGGCGGGTGCCACGGCAAGCAATACTTAGTTTCCCGCTATTGGTGGGGTCCCAGTCTTTCACTGAGGCCGCCGAACAAAGTATTAGTTGTTCTTTTTTTTGGTGGGTTCTAAAGACCTTTCGCGGTCAATAGGGGTTGACCTGATTGGGGGTGAAGAGGGCCCTCATTGGAATCAGCATGGGCGCAACAGCAGCCCTGGAAGGCCTTGAGGGCCTTCTTCTTCTTCACCCCCCGTGTAGGTCACCCCCCAAGACCACCCGCCCGAATGCAGTTGGCCCGCGTCGCTCGCACGTGACTCCACCCAGTGTCGTCCACCCCGAAGGGGGCGGACTGGCTCAGGCTAAAGGTGGCTCCATGGACCGGAGTCGGCCTTTCGTCGCCGATCGGGGCGTAGGTGCCCCGCTATGCACGGGCACGTGCAATTTCCGAGTGCCGCCACGCGCTTCGTGGTCTGGGCGGTTTCAGAGCGAGGCGCGAGTCCCTCATTCTGTTCCGGGGGGCGCTTCGCGGAGCCCGATCGCGCGAAGATAGTTGCCCTAGGATTTTGCTATCCGGGTTTTAGCGCCGATCTGTTGGCGATAAATCGTCGATCTTACGCCGATGTTACCCCCTCGAGCCAGCTTTCCCCCTTTCGGCTCCCCTCAACCTTGTCCTCCAGCGTCATGAACATCGTGACATTGTGGCTCTGGTTTTGGCGTCTCGTCTCCGTGTGCGTGTTCTTCAGGGGGAGGGCCTTTGGCGCTTTGGAGACCTCGAGAGACCTCGGAGGCCGCCTCCAGCGACCTCCGGAATATCCATATCCCCGACGTTGTGCCTTCGCCGTGCCAGGGTCTTTCTTCAACTGCGGTTTCTCAGAGCGTGAATTACCTCCCCCGCTTTCGCTTCCAGGCAAAACCAAGCCATACCACGCGCCTCCTCGTCAAGCGGCATGACCAGTACAGGCCGCAATTTGGCATTGTTCGGTATCTCTTGGAAGCGAGGGTGGTAAAAAGCGAGGTAGGTTTGTTTTCCCCCGAGTTTCTAAAGATCTGAAGGACCATTCTGGGCCCCGGGGCCGCCATGAAACGACCTGTGATGAGCACTCGATCCCCTCGGCGAGGCCCACTGTCTGGAGGTCCTCGGGAAGGGGTGCCGCGAAGAAAATCGTGACGTCAAACGTTGAGGTACGGCATATTCTCGATATTCGACCTGTTCTCGCCCGTGCCGCTGGTCGCGCTCCTGCGAGAGCTGGCCGTTGGGCAGTACGACGTATGCGTGATGGACGACGTTCTGTTTCGCATCGTGCTGATCTTGTTCGCCCGAAGCTTCGGCGTGCCAACGATCGCCACCACCCACACGGACGTGCCTGGGCTTGGCGACGGTTACCGTCGCGTGTGGGCGCTGCGCATGGTCTGGGGATTCCACGTGCTGTCCACGTTTTTCGCCACGGTGCACACCACCGTGTCCTCGGTTTTTGCGCGGCTCATGTGGGCGCGGTATCCGGAGAACAAACGATGACATAAACATACACCTCAGGCGATGCTTAAGAAAACTTGAGTTTTCGTCCAGAGTCTCGATTCTTCTTAACTTTTCAATGTAAATCCCAAGATTTGTTGATAGAAGTTCTGGGTTTTCTTCAATTTCTGAGACCATGAATTTCTTAACCCATGATTTCTTAAGCATTTCGCAGGGTGTACACATTCTGCGGCCCGCGGGGATTTCTCGTATCGGCGTTTTCTTGGCGCGCGGAGAGCGCCAGGCGCGGGTCCGGAGGCGCCGCCGGGGGGCCCCCGAGCGCCGATCCATGTGGAGTCGACGCGGACCTCCGGGGTTTCTATTCTTAGGTCACTGTTTGTTCCCTTAGGTACTATTCACCTGTCCACGCGATATGGCCCCCAGTCTTGTGGTCGGACGAGTTCCTCCGGCCGCCCGGGGAGTGCAGTGCGGCTGGCGCGGCCGAGCGAGCGCGGTGGCAGGCCTACCTCGGTTTCGAGCCGAAGGCGATCTTGTTGTACGTGGGCCGCTGGTCCGAGGAAAAGAGGATCATGCTGCTGATGGACTGCCAAAGAATGTGGGCCTCCCACGTGGGATCCGAGTAGATGGGGTCGGAGGATCGCCTCCTATCGCCGATGCATCGGCGATGCGGCTCGATGTGGATCCCTTTTTGCTTCACGTCCGCGTCGCCGGTGCATTGCCGACGTCGACGGTGCATCGCCGATGCATCGTTGATGTATCATCGATGCGGCACAGTTCTCCGACCCCATCTACTCGGACCTCATTTGGGAGGCCTCCGAAGAAGAAATACCCGCATACGGTTAAACTTTGAGGTGTCCGCGCAGATTCCTTGGATCAGCGCCGGCCCCTCCCTGGCAGCTCCTGCGGCGCCGCCCCTGGCGCGCTCCGCGCGCCACGGAGGGGGTCCAGCGCAGATCTAAGAAAGCTCTGGTGGACCGCCACGGGGGGGGGCAATACGCGTGGGGGGAGCGAGGATTGCAGGAGGGCGGCCCTGAGGGGGCCCTGAACGGCCCTCAAGCTGCCGCCCTGCGCCCAAAAGGTGCGCGAAGGGCGCACATCTCGCCACCCCACGTTTACTGTCACGCGTCAACGAACATCCGAAGAGTCCCGCGGACCTCCTCGTTGCGTGATACCCGACTGGTTTTGGAGGTCGCCGCGGCGATCGCAGCGACCACACATCGGTGCGAGGGGATTGTCAAGGAGCGGCCTGCCCCTTCCGAGCCCCCCGTCGCTCTGAAAAATAGACGTGGCCCGTATTCAGAAATACCGCGACAGAGAGTTGCCAGCTTATGCCCAACATGGGCAGCCATGTTTTTGTCGGTTAGGGGTCGGTTGTCACGCGAGCATGTTCGACAGTTTCTGTCAGAGGGCGAATCACCTACCCCGCTTTCACTTCCAGGCAAAACCAACTCATACCATGCGCCTCCTCGCCAACCAGCCTGACCTTTACGAGCCATCCCAGGAGTAGTTTGGTATGGCTCGGTTCCCGTTTGGACGCGAGGGTGGTCAAAAGCGAGGCAGGTTCGTCTGCTTCTTAATCTGGTCATGCGGTGGTGACGATGATGACGATGACGATGCTTTCCCAATGCTGCGGCACGAACTGGATGCACCGCGTGACAAAAAGCCTTGCTGGACTCTCGCTCCTCGCCGTGTTCGGCTCCTCGAGGACGCCACCCCCGACGACTGCGCGCTGGTGGTCCTCGGCGACGGGGACACCGCCTACGCGGACCTGGTGGAGGCATCCCGCCGGAGGAGCCTGGGGAACAGGAAGAGTGGAACGGGCATGCTGTCAAGACATGCCGACAGAAGGAAGAGGCGGACGAGGAGGAGGAGAAGGAGGAGGAGGAGGAGGAGGAAGAGGTGGGGCGGGGGAGGAGGAGGAGGAGGAGGAGGAGGAGGAGGAGGAGGAGGAGGAGGAGGAAGAAGAGCAGGAGGTTGGAGGAGGAGGAGGAGGAGGAGGAGGACGAGGGGCTCGGGTGTTCGGCCACGCGCAGAGGGTGGCTTTTCCGCTCTCTTCGACTGGCGTGGAGCGACCGCCGACCGCGCCGCCGCTGCCAGAGACGGCTGCCGCGGCCATCCGCGAGCGGGGCAGCGCGCGTGCCACCAGAGGCCAGCAACATATGTACACGTACGCGGATAGCTTCCCCTGGAGGGCATTTGAACGAGGACGTTCGTGCACTCAAGATCGCGGAGGGCGTACATGTACATATGTCGTTGCTCGCTCACTCAGAGGCCAGCAACATATGTACACGTACGCGGTTAGCTTCCCCTGGAGTGCGTGTCAACGCGGACGTTCGTGCGGGCAAGACCGCGGAGGGCGTACATGTACATATGTCGTTGCTCGCCCACCACCTCGCCCCAGGCGCGCCTGGCAGGGGGAGGACACGCCCGCGTCGGGCCTCGCGTCATGGGGTGGCGATGAACGGGGGAGGCGAAGAAGGTGCACTCCGCCACGCGCAGAGGGGGGTAGGGGGAAGGATGAAGCTTCCCAGAAGGCCGTGGCGAGAAAAGCCCCTTCGTACTTTACGATGGGCTCTTTATGGTAGCACGATGACTGTAAACCGTTGGAGGTCCGCGCTGGAGCCCCCTGGCGGCGCCTCCAGCGGCGCCCCTGGCGCGTCCCGCCCGCCAGGGAGGGGGGCCCAGCTCGGATCCAAGAAATCCGCCCGGACCTCCAACACTTCAGGTCTATTTAATTGCTCATTCCTCCAGGAACGTGCTCCCGCTGAGGCGTGCACTCGGGGCCCAGGAGATGCGGGCCGCGTACGCGGCGTGCGACCTGGTGGTGTCGGCTAGCAGGCTCCAGAGGAGGGCTAGGTTGAGGCAAAAGAGCCGCCGTGGGCCTTCGGGAGTCGTCGCCACGGCCGAGCCCAGCTCGGGAAAATGGTGTGTTTGGACCCCGGGAGTGGTCCAGGGACCATTTTCCTAGGCCTCTCAGATGGGGTCGGAGCAGATGGGGTCGGATGCATCGCCGATGTATCGGCGATGCATCCGATCATCGGCGATGCATCGGCGATGCGGCTCGATGCGACGCCCGATTTCCTCCACGCATGCACCGCCGACGTCGGCGATGCATCGGCGATACATCGCCAAGGCATCGCCTATGCAATTGGCAATGCGGCGCGATCCTCCGACTCCACCTACTCAGCTCCACCTAGGAGGCCTCTAGGTCCAGGGACCAATTTTGAGCGGAGTCGGTCCAGGCGGGAGGGCCGCCGTTGTCTCACCGCCGTTCGGTTGCGCGCGAGAGTGCCCTTTCGCCGGAGTGATCGTCGGTGCGGGTCCATCGGGCTCCCCCGACCGCCGAGTGCGATGCGATAGCAGCGCATGCGATGCATGCCTGGGTCTGGCCCCCTGAAACCGCGCACCAAAGATCGGTTAGTCTTGCGACTGGGACGCAACCGGCGTCATCTCAGTTGGCCTCGAAAAGCAGTCTTAGCCAGCGTGGACCCCAAGCAATGTGACTCCAGATGTGGAATCATTTATTTTGTGGCAGTCGACGTGGTACAATATACGTGGTGCAATCTATGTGGTGCAATCCACTCTGCTGAACTTGAAGTCGTCATCTCCATTGCTCGCGCAAACATCCCACCCACCCACCCGCAACTTGGTTTGCAAAACCTCTTGAGACCGACTACGACGACACCGACGACAACGACTACGACGACTTCGACGACGACAACGACGCCGATGACGACGTAGACGACGACGACGACGTCGCCAACGAAGACGACGACGAGGGAGGAGGGAGGACGACGACGGCGACAACGACGACAACGACGAGGGAGGAGGGAGGACGGCGACGACGCGAACGACGAAAAAGGAGGAAGGACGGCGACGCCGACGACGACAATGACGAGGGAGGAGGGAAGACGACGACGACGACAACGACGACGACGACGACGGCGACGAAATAGGAGGGACGACGACGAGACGCCGACGACGGACGACGACGACGACGAGGGAGGAGGGGGAAGGACGACCATGGCGACAACGACGACCCAAACGACCACGACGCCAAAGGGGACGACGACGACGAACACGAGGAAAGACAGAGGACGACGTAGGCGACGACGACGATGACGACGCGGGAGGAGGGAGGACGGCGACGACGACGACGACGACGCAAGAGCGCGCGCGCACGCTTTTGTTGAACCTCCGTGTTGCGAAACCTTGGGTTTTTGTATGTTTTTTGGACACGATTTTGAAACCCTTCCGAAACCGAAGGGTTTTGAAGGTTGTCGGCATATGCGCGCGACGACGCGCGCGTCTGCACTTCGTCCCATTTGTTGTAGAGGATTCTCGCGACGGCACACGCGCAAGGGCGTTCGACAGATTTCGACATGCGCGCGCGAAGCCCGTTTGATAGCATGTTGTGAAGGTTTAACCTATGGTTTCCTTAAAATTCCGCAAGAGCTCGCGCGGAAGTTGTTTTAGCAAATCAGTGTTGCGAAACCCTGTCTTTTTTGTATGTGTTTTGGAAACTCGATTGCGAACTCCTTCCGGCACGGAAGGTTTTTGATGGATTTTGACATGCGCGCGACGACGCGCGCGTGTGCCCTTCGTCCTGTTTCTTGCAAGGGAACCGCGCAAAAAAATCTATGTTAGAGCAAAAACTGTCCCCGCGTATATATATATATATATATATATGTATATATATACATATATATATATATATACAAATATATATATATATATATATATATATATATATATATATATTATGTGTGAACTTCAGGGGGGGGGGAACCCGGTTGGCCTGGGACATTGCGATTTCAAACTTAGGATGGACATGTGGTCAGAATCATATGTGATTACATAGGGCGCGGGGGGTGTGATAACGCCCAGGGGGGTGGAGTGTATTTTGCTTCTCGAAAGGAAACGCAATTCTGTGATGTGCGATTTCCGTAGTGCAATCTACGTGATCCAATGTACGCGGTGCATCCTATGTGGCGCAATGTATGTGCAGCAATCTACGAGGTACAATCTTCGGGGTGCCATCTGTGCGGCGCAGCGTGGTGCCGTGTATGTGGCACACGTTATGTTCCAGAATATGTGGTGTAATCTTCTCGGGGCAATGTATTTGCCCAAACGAGTTGACAAATCCTGCGCTGTTGCAACCATCCCAGTTACTTACTCGCTCTTTGATTTACAATCCCGATGCGGCGGCGATTGCGATAGGTGCTTGGCGTTGGTTGATGCATCTTCGCGGCCGCGCTAGCCCGCGCATGCTCGCGCGCGCAGAGGCCAGCTAGTGCAGTGCGACCGACGCGGCCGCGGTGACGCTGACCGCTGGGCTTTTCCCAGCGGGAACTTCAGCGAGTCGGTGATTTTGGCGGGCGCGGTATCCTTGCGACGCCAACAGTGGTAAACACGATTGTGAGGGTAGCGGTGGTGACGAGATCTGCACTGACGACGACAAGGCCAATGACGCCGCCGATGTTGATCACACCCGCCGGTAACGATGACGATGTCGTCGCGTCAGCGATGGAGTTTTTTGAAGGAGCTCGACATGCGCGCGCGGCCGACGCGCGTGAGTGGCCCGCGCGTTTCTATGTGTCACGGACCGTGCCCCCCCAGCATTCGCGCAAGGGCGTTCGAATGAGTTCGACATCTGGCGCGAGAGGTCCGTCTGGCAGAATCTGATGCATCTGTTGGAGAACCGCTGTTTTGCTTCAAGGGCCCGCCTGGGCGCGAGCGCAGGATTGTTTGAAACTTGACGTTGACACCTCGTGTTTTTAGATGTGTTCAGGGCATTCGGTTTTGAAATCATTACGACACCGAGGGTGCAAAGAGATTTCGGCACGCGCGCGACGACGCGCGCATGTGTACTTCGTTCCTTTCTTGACAGGGACTCTTGCGACAACACGCGCGCAAAAGGCGTTCGAACGATGCCGACACGTGGGCGCGAAAAGGCAAATTTGGACGCATGGTTACGCATATGCTGAAAACGCATGGGTCCCCCAATAATTCGCAAGAGCGCGGCCGTTTTTTTTTATGGGTTTGGGAACTCTGGTTTCAGAACCATTTATTTGTAATGCGTTTTCGCGGTTGCGGATTATGAAATCTTTCTTACGACATCGAAATAATTTATGGATTTTAGCATTCGCGCGCGCGACGACGCCCGCATGTGCGCTTCGCCGCGCCGTTTGCAAGGGACGCCTGGAACTTGATGATTTCTGATTAACGGGAGTGCGCGCGTAATTTGTTGCGGGGGAGGGCGGGGGGTCTTGATAGCGGCTTGTCTAGGATGATACGAGTTCATATTCAGGATGGGCGATGGGGGCAGAATCGTATGTCAATTGCAATACGAAAGCAGGGGATCTTCAATTCCGGGGGGGGGGGACGGATAAATGATGCGGTCCACAGGCGGCGGCTGCGAGATGTACTATGCAAGCCAAAGCCACGCAAAGCAGAACAATGCAGAGCAACGCGAAGCAGTTTATGTTGTGCAATCTAACGGCGGCATCGAGCGGCGACGCGGCGGCGACAGTTGTTACATAGCCGCCAAGCCGGCACGCAGGCCCACACGATTGGCGGCGACGAGGCGGCGACGGGGCGGCGATGGCGGCCACACAGCCGCCAGACCGGCACGCAGGCCCACTTCCATAGAAACCAGTTCTGAACGCCGAAGTCCAAGCATTATTTGGGAAGAAATTGGATAAACATAAATGTTCGACGGTCCGCGTGGGTTTTTGATTTGCGGTGGTCCCCCCCCCCTCTGTGGCGGAGTGCGCCAAGGGCGGCGCCGGAGGCACCGCCAGGGGATCCAATGCCGATCCAAGAATTCCGCGCGGAGCTGCAAACGTTTGTGCTTATGCAGCTTTGCTTTTGTTCCTCTTTGTCCCTCCGCAGGTTCGAGACGCTCGGCAACGTGGTCGTCGAGGCGTTCGCCGCGGGCACCCCAGTGGCCGTCCAGCCAGCGCAGGGGCACCTGGAGTTCGTGGAGCACGGCCGCAATTCCTACCACGTCGACTTCGACGACCCGGCCGCCGCCCGGCCGCAGCTGGAGGAGATCGTGCGGCGCCTCTTGAGCGGCGAGGACCCCCCAAATCCGGGCTGCCTCGATGGGGTCGGAGGATCGTGCCGCATCGCCGATGCAACCTCGGTGTGGGTCGATGCTGGGCCCGATTTTCTCCACGCCGACGTCGCCGATGCATCGCCAATGTCGCCGGTCCATCACCGATGCCTCCTGGGCGGCGAAGGCTGAAACGCTTTCGGCGGTGATCACCGAACCCTACCCTTGCCTGTCAACGATTCAGGCGACTCGATGAGCGGCGGGGCCCAGGCTCTCAATGCGTCGAGCACGTGGCGAAATTCGAACCGTACCCCGCCTCCCATCGATTCAGGAGAGTCGTTGGCTGGCGGGGCTAGGGTTCGGATGTCGATGATTTGCACAACATTCAATCCGAAGGCACACATTGTTCGGAGCTCCGCACGGATGTCTTGGATCTGCGTCGGAACCTCCCGGCGGCGCCTCCAGCGACGCCCCCGGCGCACTCTGTCGCCACGGAGGGAGGTCTGGCTCGCGGATCCAAGAACTCCGCACGGACCTGCAACATGTCATGGCCATGCACCTGTTCCTTCTTCTATGGATGATCGGAGGTCCGCGCGGATTTTTGTCTGATTGGGGCATCTTCGCCGACTCGGGCGTTCAACGCGAGATTCTATTGTACGTGTGTGAAAGATACGCATACCAGATAAATCCTGAAAGCGCTCGACTTCCCTGCAAGAAACACCTGGTCCGACTTCACTCCGACACTTTTTTTGGAGGAGCCACAGAAACGACGGGTCTCTTGGATGGGCGCTGGACCCTCCGTCCCTGGCGCGCGGAGCACGACAGGGGCGGCACGCTCCGCGCGCCGCCGGGGGGGCGCCGATCCAAGAAGTCCGCGTGGACATGCAAAGGTCTAGGCGTATAACTTACCGTCGTTCGGGCGTGTGTACTTTTATCGGCAAGGGCCATCGAGGAGCATTTTGAGACATCTTGCGAACAAGGACATGCACAAAGCCGCATAAAGCACGGGGAAGAGACGTCCAAGCGATGGCGAGATAGTCAAGACCGCGGAATCAGGAACGGTTCGAGCTCGGATGGGGCTCGCTGTTCGTTCGATCGTTCCATGTGGTTCCTCCGGCGCCCATTGTGCACCCAGGCGCGCTTAGAGGCCACAGAGGGGCTTCGTTCCTGATTTGGCGTTCCCATCAGTAGCATCTTGACTGCATGGAGTTGCTTTCTTCTTCCTGAGGACCGCGCCCTGCGGGCCGCACTGGACGAGCTGGGCGTACGGCTGAGGTCGCAGGACTTCGCCGTGGGCCTGGAGGACGCCATTCTCAGGCCGGCCCTGGCCGCCGCGGCAGCGCGCAGGTCGGTCGGGCGGGCGGCAACGGAAGGGCAACGAACGTGCGACAGGTTCGCGTCGTGTCGACGCGGCGGCGACCCCGCCCCGGGCTTTCAGGGTTGAACGCTGCCAGTGGCCCAGGATCGGCGATCGAAAAACCACCGATCGTTCCAGGTTGAACAGTGCACGCGGTGTCAGGAAACAACGTCGCGGTCGTCACGACGCGAGCCTGCCGTAGGGGGGGCCGAGGAATGCGAGGAAGTGAGCCCGAAGGGCGCAAGACAGGTGCCACAGACCAGACCAGACAGCACAGCCACCAAGTGCCTCACGGCCGCAGGATGGACCTCAAGCCTTTGTCATCCTGTTTCGTCGACACAGCCGCCCCCGCAAGACTGGTGCACTCTCTTTCACCCCCGCATGTGCTGCCCCCTCGTGAACGAACACCCAAGCAGGCGCTGCTGGGTGCTGGAGCCGGTGGTGCGGTGCCTGAGCTTGGTGGCCGCGCTGGCGCTGTGGCTGGTCGTGGGCGCTGCCTCCAGGCTCGAGCCCCGACAAGTCCCGATCCGATGGATCTGCTATTCTCGATCCTGGATCGTTGGTAGATGTTGGCTGGAAATCTGAGCGTCATGCAGATACAATCTCGTCTGGGGCAGGATGCGCTTACATAGGGCGACGAGATCTATGCATATCCACTCCTCCTGGCCAGGCCAATCCTGGGCCCAGGAGCGGTGTATACGCCCTCCTGGCCTGGCCAGGGAGGCATATACACAGCTCCTGGGCCCAGGATGGGCCTGGCCAGGAGCAGTGGATATGTATAGATCTCGTCGCCCTATTACAAGGACCTGGAAAGGCCGACCTCTCAGATCGGATGTTTTGCTGGAGACCCACAGGCTGATCTACGCGTTCTCGCGCGAGCCGCGCTACGAGTACGGCGCGCCGGGGTCGGCCGTGGAGCCCACGGTGCGGCTCGCTCGGATCCAACAAAAAGAAGAGCTGCCCGTGCCTAGAGATAGGGCGACGATATCTATACATATCCACTGCTCCTGGCCAGGCCAATCCTGGGCCCAAGAGCTGTGTATACGCCCTCCTGGCTTGGCCAGGGAGGCATATACACCGCTCCTGGGCCCAGGATGGGCCTGGCCAGGAGCAGTGGATATGTATAGATATCGTCGCCCTCAGAGAGGCGGGGCGTCCGATCTTGTTGGGACCCCAGAAAATCGGTCTGGAGAAGGGGATGAAGCCGAGTCCGCTCAAGATCTGTCCCTGCCCCGCTGCCCGGATTCTCACAAGCGAAGCTTGCAAGCTAACCGGGCGCCTTTCCAAGCGTCCTTGCAATCTTTCACATATAACGTTTTTCCTGGATAGTTTTCTGAGAGCGACGACTGTCTTTCCAAGACGGCTCTCTGAGAGCTCGGAGGATTTTAGATTCGAAGCCAAGGCCAGGGTGGCCACGAACCTCGTTCCAGCTTCGTCCAGACACCTCGCAGCGCCTCCCTTGAACTTGTGGTGTGTCCCAGAAGGCCCTTTCTTATTGTTTCCCAATAGGTGTGCCGTCAAGTTTCCCAGAAGCTCCCTTCCAGAGCTTCAAAAGCTGTTTCGACGGACTTTCCAGAAGGTTCCGTCGCTTCGATATCCCGGTTTTCGACACCACATGAACACCATAAGTATATTAGAAGTTGGTTGCGCAGTGTAGCCCAGGAATCTCTTTTTCGGGGAGGGTCAGAGAGCGCTGCAGAAATCTGCTTGAAGTTTCAGCGTGTTTTGGAAACGTTTTACTACTCGTTCCCAAAACGGTTGCCACAATTCCTTTCCGCCGCTCCTGCGAAGCTCCTATCTCCAGCTTGCAGTCTCGACAGGCACCCTTTCCGGTGTCCTTGCAATCGTATTCCACGGGCCTTCACGCGCTTGAGACTGCTCCGCTATCCGAGCTGCTCCCGATTAGCTCTTGAGAGCTAAGAGAATTGTTAGATTAGAAGCCGGCGGCGCAGGGGAGCCCCGGAGCTCTTTCCGACGCTGTGCAAAACCTTTCAGCAGCTCCTCTCAAGCGCTCGTCCTGGGCTCCTGCGAAGCTCCTCTCTCGAGCTTACAAGCGCCCCAGACATCCTTTGAAGCGACCTTACAAGCGTCTGCCGCGGGCGTTTCACGCGTTTGGGATTGCCCCGGAATCCTGTTTGTTCTCGGATGGTTCTTTGAGAGCTAAAAACGTTTCAGATTAGAAGCCGGCAGCGCAGGTTAGCTTGGGAGTTCTTTCCGGCGTTTGGCAGGGATCTTTGGGGCGAATTGTTTCAAGTTGCAGCGTTTCCCGAAGATTGTATCCTACTCGTTTCCAAAACGTTTCCCATAATATCTGTTCATCTCCTTCGAAACGCCTCGGGGGTTCCTGCGGAGCTCCTTTCTCTACCTTGCAGGCTCCCCAATCATCGTTTCACGTGTACTTGCAAGCACATAGCAGATCCTGCATGTTTTCACGCGCTTTCAAATGCACCGCTTTAACTTTTTGAGCGTTAAGGACAGACTAAAAGCCCGCAGCACAGGGTAGGCCAACTCCCTCTCCGAGGCTCCCGGGCTCCCCCCAGCATCCATATCACTTCGTGCCCCCCGGGCCCCCCCATAAGACCTGAGAGTTGAGTATCCCGGGCCAAGACAGAGTTGGTCGGGGGAAAGGTGCAGCGAAGCCGAACTTCATTACGGCCAGGGGAAGTACGAATCGAAGTTGTTACAATCTTATGTGAGTAGCAACACTATCACGAACGTGTGGCAGGGACTTTGGATTCTCACTACTTCAGTTGTCCTAACGAACGCGTGGCAGGGCTTTGGGGTTGTGACCACTTCAGCTTCCCCAAGACACGATCGTGTGGCATGGCCATGGTAACTATCCACATTACTTCGGCTTTCCAACGTCGCGAACGTGTGCAGGAGGAACACCACGGGACACCCCGGGACACCTCTCGATCTCACTATCGCTCTCACTATCGATCCCACTATCGATCTCGCTATCGATCTCACTATCGATCTCGCTTTCGATCTCGATACTCATCTCACTATCGATTTCACTATCGATCTCGCCATCGATCCCAATCGATCGATCTCACTATCGATCTTACTATCGATATCACGATCGATCTCACTATATATCTCACTATCGATCTCTCACTTTAGATCTCACTGTCGATCTCAACTATCGATCTCACTGTTGGTCTCACCACGGGACACCACGGGACAACGACGGGACACCGGCGGGACACCAGCGGGACACCAGCGGAACACCGGCGGGACACCGCGCGCCACCGGTTGCCGGACGGGGAACCTTTTGGTCCGGCCGCGGCCCAGCCACGACGTGACGACACGGGCGGGACACCAGCGGGACACCTGCGGGACACCGCGCGCCACCGGCTGCCGGGCGGAGAACCTTTTGGTCCAGCCGCGGCCCAGCCACAGGAGAATTTCCTCTCCCCCGCCCACGCAGCTTCGCCTCACCCGCACGCACGGCACGAACACGAAACCGAACTCGATTTTCCAGTAGGGGGGCTCTCCGTTCCATTTCGATTTTCCCCCAAACCTCCGATGTGTAGGGTGGGGCGGTGGGGCTCACCCATCATTGTGAGTCGTGGTTGGTGAAGGTCGGGAAGTTTCACCTTACCTTGAATGCTACAACGTGCCATGCGACGCGTCAGAAAATTGGTGGCTTCGCCAGCCGCATGTCTCTTGGCAGCCGCTTCTGCCAGTTCAGGTGTTGTACAGGCTGGTGAATGTGTGCGCAGTTCAATTTCGCAATGAATAATAAGCGAACGTGCGTAAACTCAACTCGGGATTGTTGGCGAGGCCGCAAGGCTGTGTCCCCGAGGTTCATGCTTCCAACCGGGCAGGAACCGTTAGCACGGATGAGTTCACGCATGCACGAGCTGCGTGTTATGGTCAAAATCTTTAAAAGTAACAAGCACGCATGAGCTCCACATCTCCATTTCAAACGCGACGTAGCAAACATACGTAAATTGAAGTCGGGATGGCCAGCAGAGCCGCCGGTCTGTGTCCAGGAAGTCGAAGCCTCCAATAGCTGAGGGTTCGCTAGCGTGAATGAGATCTCAAATGAACAGCCTACCGTGCTATGGTCGAAACTCACCTTCACGGCACGAAGTCGCAAATGCATATATACATATATATATATATATATATATATATATATGCAATTCGCTTTCGAACACGAGAAGAAGCAAACATATGGGAGATTGCCAGCATTGTTGCTGGGCTGTATCCCAAAGTCCGAAGCCTCCAATGCGGGAGGATTCGCTAGCACGGATGGGTTCATGATGGAACGAGCTACCGCGCCATGGTCAAAATTCCCCGGAACAATAAGAAGTAGCAAAAGCATAGAGGTGGCGATTCGCAATCACAAACAAGGAATCCCAAGGAATAGCAAGCAGACGTACATTGAATTCGGTGCTACTGGGATTACCACTGGGCTGCGCCCCCGAGGCCGAGGCCTCCAGTGGTGGAGGATTCGCTAGCTTGGATGAGCTTACGAATGAACGAGCTACCGTGCTCTGGTCAAAACTCCCCTGAACAAAAAGTAGCAAGCACACATAAGCCACAAGTCGCCTTCACAAACACGACGAAGCAAAAGTGCATGAATTGAATTGTGACTTGCCGGCACTCCCGCCAGGGTGTGTCCCGGAGGCCGAAGTTTGAAATGTTAAGGAATCGCTAGCACGAATGAGTTCACAGGCGAACTACAGACCGTGCTATGGTCGCAATTCTCTTATAAGTTTCACTCGGGATTGCCAACATTGCCGCCAGGCTTTGTCCCGGAGCCCGAACGTTCCAATGCTGGAGGATTCGGTTGACGAATGAACGAGCTATTGTGGCTTAGCTAAACGTACAGAACACACACTAACTGCAATTATTCACCGTCACAGAAGCCAACGTAGCAAACACACATAAACTGAATTCGGGAGTGCCCTCATTGCCGCCACGCTGCGACCCGGAGGCCGACCCCACAAATGGGGCCAGGAGGAATCGCTAACACGGATGAGTTCACGAGTGAATGAGTTACCGTGCCATGGTTAGAATTCAGTTTCAGAGCACGAAGTAGCGAACACACATGCGGTGCGGTTCACTCTCGCAAACAAGACGTAGCACGCGTACGCAAACGGACTTCGGGATTGCCAGCCTTGCCGCCAGGCCGTGTCCCGGAGGCCGAATTTTTTTAATTAAAGTCTTCACAACAAAAGTAGCAACGCATACACGGTCGGACCCAGGTTTGAGATCGAGGTCGGTTCGGGGAGGGCACCCTAATGTTCATGTTCCTCGTGTTTGTTGGATGTTATTGTGCATCCATGGGGAGAGTACCATCGAGTTATCTTATGGATTGGGGTGTTCTGGTCGGCAGAGGGTCTCATGCTCTTGAAGGATGTTTTTGTCTGTCTTCCGCCCGACCGTAAGTTATGACCCACCTGCACCGAATAAATCATACCAAACCTACACAAATTCAATTGGAGATTGATGGTATTGCTGCTGGGCTGTGTCCCAGAGGCCCAAGCTTGCAACGTGGGAGGGATCGCTAGCACGGATGAGTTCACGAATGAACGAGCTACCGTGTTATGGTCGAAGCTCATGTTCACCACCTCCAGTCTCAAACAATACGTTCCAGCTCACATACATGCATGCATACACACCCCTGCCTACATACATACCTGCATACATACGAAAGCTGACCTGGGGATTGCTGGCATTGCCGCCGGGCTGTGGCTGTGTCTTGGAGGCCGGAGTTTGCAATGGTTGAGAATTCGCAAGCACGGAGGAGCTCACGAATGAAAAAACAGTCAAGGGGAATTCGAACATCGGTACGTCAATAATGATTGCACATGCATAATTTGAGTCTGGGACTGCCAGAGTTGCCGCCGTGTTGTGTCCTGGAGGCCGAAGCCTGCAATGTGGAACCGCTTGCACGGAGTAGCTCACGAATGAACAAGCTATTGTGCCACAGTCGGAACCCCGCACAGCAAGTAGCAAAAACACACGAACAAAGCCATGCAACGTACATAACCACCCGAAGCGCAAACGCCTCGCCGCGACAGTAAGACATGGAGGAGGATAAGGAGGAAGCCTTCCTCCACCCCGCCGGGCCGCACGAGGCGAGATGCCCCATCGGACCCTCAGATCGGAGGCGACGGTAGGGGCGAATAGCCCCAGGGGACAGCAATGCATGCAACGCCGTTGGAGCATGTTGATTTTCCCAGGACTGCTGGCGTCGCAATCCGTCAATAAGCCCGAGCAGAAAATAAGCATGCTCACATTACCGTTGGGAGGTATTAGTAGCCTTTTGCGGTTATCCAGTGGCGCCGACGGTCCATGTCTTCGGCGAGGCTTCCCAGCGAATGCGTGTGATGCCCGCCCCTGGATTGCAGTCAAGTTCAGTCTCACAGCAAGGATGCGCTATCCTTGACCCTTCGGCCCATCCTTGGCGACTTCCGCTGGCCAAGCCCCCGTTCGAAAACGGCACTGTGGCGCGCCAAGGCCCTTACCCTTCCCATCCTTACCGCGCATCCTTACCCTGCGCCTGGACCGTCTTCGCCCCCCCTCGTCGCCTCCGGTCGGAGAGGGAGCGCGCCGCCCGCCCCCGGCCGCCAGCGAGGCTCGAGTTGCGGGCCGCCCGTGCGCGCGCTCGCCTCCCGCTCCCGGGCGCGCGCCCGCGCGCGCGGAGCGGGGGCCCGCGGCCGCCGCTGCCACGCGGCTCTGGACGGGCGGGGCCGGATCCTCCTCGCTCTCGTCCTCCTCGCGAGCAGGGGAGGCTGCAGCACCGCCCAACGGCAAGCCTGACCTGTCTGGCTGATGCTCTGGGGGGGGGCTTACAGTC
This sequence comes from Prorocentrum cordatum, assembly GCA_963575745.1. Taxonomy (NCBI): domain Eukaryota; class Dinophyceae; order Prorocentrales; family Prorocentraceae; genus Prorocentrum; species Prorocentrum cordatum. The sequence continues at coordinate 1,051,701 of CAUYUJ010011780.1, forward strand.
AACCCACATGGTCCGGACGAGGGTCTTTCCAAGGTTCCCCCTGCATCCTTCCCCTTCTGCCCATCCTTGGTCGTTTTCGCTGGCCGCGCCCCGCTCGCAAAGTGTCGACATGGCTGTCCAAGGCCCTGGCATCGTCGCGCGCCCTTTTTGTACGGGTTGACTGTATGCTCAGGGGAGGCTGCAGCACCACTCCACGAGGTGTTGTTTGACCAAACCTGCAGGGTGGGTCCATTCTCTCTGCTCGGTCTCGGCTGGTCCTCTTCAGGCCCCCCTGCTGACGCGCGCCTCCTTCGCGAGCAACAGGAAGCTGCATACACTGGCATCGCTCGGACGAGTGCGCTTCTTTCCCCTGGGGCGAGGACCATCGAAGAGCATCTTGGCCCATCTCCCGAAACAAAGAAGATGCTCACACCTCAGGCGATGCTTAAGAAAACCTAAGTTTTCGTCCAGAGTCTCGATTATTCTTGACTTTTCAATGTAAATCCCAAGATTTTGATAGAAGTTCTGGGTTTTTATTCCAGTTCTGAGACTCTGAATTTCTTAACCCATGGTTTCTTAAGCATTTCGCAGGGTGCACAACCGAAACATGCACGTGGAATGGACGTCCGAGCGGTGGCAAGGAACGCTGCTTTGTCAAGACGCTGAAGCAAGGACCCCCTCGGGCTTCGGAGGGGCTCTGGTTTTCGGGCCGCGCCGCAGATCTGGGTCGGGGGGCCCACGTACGCGAAGCCGAGGCTCGTCGTGGCCAGAAAAACTCCTTCGTTCCTCGTTTCACGACCTTGAAGGCATCACGATGACTGTGAGCATAATTTTTCGGAGCTCCGCGCGGATTTCTTGGATCTGCACTCGCTCCCCCTCGGCGGCGCCTCCGGCGCTGCCTTTAGCGCCCCCCGTGCGCCGGGGACGTCAAGTTCGAAGCTGTTCTTCTTCCTCCCTTCTCATTCTCCTCCTCCTCCTCTCCTCCTCCTCCTCCTCCTCCTCCTCCTCCTCCTCCTCCTCCTCCCCCTCCTGGAGGATCCCGCGCAGATCCAAGAAGCCAGCGCGGACCGCCGAGAGTCTCTGTTTCTGCCGTGGTCTCTCCCCCTGTCCTGGCCACCGCCCCTCGCTCTCTCCCATCAGCCAACTCCGGGTCAAAAGACCGCCCTCTGAAGCTCGAGATTGCCCTTGAAAGGACCAGCCGTCTGGAGAAGTCTGGACCCCCTCCAGCCTGCGAGCCGCAGCCCCGGACCCAAGCCGGAGGGAAGGCCACGCCTTGTCCGATGGCCGCGCCCGGCCGCTTTCGCGGGCGGGCGCGTGCAAGGCGACGAAGCTGCTTTGGTTACCCATCCACTGGGGAGGAGCATCCCGAAGAGTGCGCAGCACAACGATGCAGAGAGAGAGAGAGAGTGAGATAGGGGGCCACATGCGAACCCTACCCCTACCCCCCACGATTTCTGAGGGGTTCTGAGAGGGAGTGAGATAGGGGGCCACATGTGAACCCCACCCTCCTCTTCAGGAATCGTGGGGGGTAGGGGTAATTAGGGGGTTCGCATGTGGCCCCCTTTATGAGAGATACAGATCTGGAGCCGCTTTGGAGCTCCTTGTGGGCCTCCACCAGGGGGTTCGTCTTGGCCTCTTGGCGCTGGTCTGGACCGTTGATGGTGGGGGAAGTCCCATGTATCCACACGCCAGAATCCAAGAGGCCAAGGCCCGAGCTCCGCGCGCCGCGCGCCAGGGAGGGGGTCCAGCGCAGATGCGAGAAGTCCTTGCGGACCTTCCACAGTTCATGCTGTTTCCTTCCCATATCTGAGACTCCCCCTGCACTCTCAGACTGTCGCCCCCCTCGCCGAGCTCCACTGTGCGCGTTGCCAGCGTCTTGCATTCATGCGTCTTTGTAGGCTGCGTTCTGTCTGTATGTCTGTCTCTCTGTCTGTCTTGCTGTCGGCTCGGTCGATTTTCGGTTGTGTGGTCTCTGTGGGCCAGCCAGCTCAAGGAAGGCAATGGCAACATCAACAAGTGAGCGACGAAGAGAAGCGGGTGCAACTGCGCCAACATTCGCGCGCATGCGCCCTCGCTTCCAATGAGGCGTGTCGCGCCGGCTGCCCGCTGAAGCCTCCGCTCGGGGTCGGTATGCCATCTCGCGTAAGACCGTTCGGTTTCGAGCGCATGGTCGCCGCATGACGCTTTCACTCGCGCTTCGAAGTCTCGAATGCCACGCCGCGGCCTCAGATGTCCCCCTCGCTGGCGCCCCTTTCTAGGAACACCAGCGAAGACGGGAGTGCAAAGCCTGTCCGCTCTGCTTTTTCCTGGGGCAGCAAGACATCCAAAAGGGCCCGGGGGCGAGGAGCCTGCGGCCCCGCACGAGCATGGGCTCCGATGGAGGCGACGACGAGAAGGAGAAGTCCCTGCTGGCCAGGATCGTCGGCGTGGTCCGCAGGAAGGCGCGCACCATGGGCCCGGCGGCGCTGCTGGCGTATCCCTGTGCGCTGCCGCGCGCATCCGTCGGGGGCGACGGGAGGCGGGGACAGAATCCCTACACCAGACTCCGGCACATTTTTTCTTGCACGGGCGGGGGATCGTGGGCAACCTCAGGCGGGATGGGCCAAGGTTGCAGGTGTCCAGTCCTCTTCGCCAGTTCCTGGCGGTTTTCCAGCTTCAGCTTCGGGATGCCTTCCCGCGGCGGCGCCCCGCCAAAAGCCTTCCTTTGCCCAGATCGTCCCGAACGGCCACTGGAGAGCCGAGCTATGCCCAGAAAGCCAGGGAAAACGTTGATGGACCGCCAATCGCCCACTCATCGCTGATAGGGGTCCCGCCCAGGACCCAGGACCGCCCAGATCTGCTATCGGGGACTATTCCCGATCTGTCGGCGGTGTGTCGCCGATTCCAGGTCGATGTTCCCTCCCTGGGCAGTCCCCCCCGAACGTTGCTCCTCGAGCCGTCGGAAGGGCAATTTCTGGCAGAAGCAGTCGCCAAATAATACATTGTGAGGACGTCCCGCGCGAGAGCGTCATTTTTGAATACATTATTCTCCCTTTCGCAACAGGATGCGAGCCCCGAAGGGAGCACGTCAATTGAAAAATCACAATGTGCACCGGTGGGTGGATCAGCAATATTTGTTCTTCAAGAGTGAGACTTCAAGACAGTAGCAGCAGCAGCAGCAACAACAACGACAACCCGCACCGCGGAATCCCGCATTAACCGCACACCCAGGGACAGTGAATGACCGTTCGGCCCCCTCCTTTTGACATCATGATATGTTCCAAGTGGTCCACATCTTGACCACGGACGCACATCGGCTCGCCTATGGCAGGTTGGTCGGCGCGTTATTCCAGGTGTGAATCAAGCTCACTCCCCAGGAATGTAAGAGGCCCGAGAGGGTTTCCCCCAAAAGCCTCGAGGGCCCTGTGGTTTCATTCCTTGCTCCCGCCGCCGTTCATATTCGAACTCGGGCCCTTGGCCATAGAGCTACGAAGATCGCTCGAGCTGCGCTCGCTTTCGGCCAAAAGATCCGCGCCGCGCGCACATCCATATCACAGTGGCAGCTTGGAGTGAGGCCGCTCCGCTATCCCAGCCAGCGGCCGTACATATTGCAAAACGGCGTCTGCGACACGTCTGCCCGAATCGAAGCCCAGCGGTTTCCTCGCGCTGTTGCGCAGCGCCACCAGCCGGGTGCACGCCAGCGCCAGCGACGCTAGCAACGCCTACTTCTCCCACGTCAGCGTCAGCGACGCCGGCATCAACGCCGACTTTGCCAAATCTTACGCCAGCGTCAGCGACGCCATCACCTATGCAGGACCTACGCCTCCAACGCCTACTTCCCGTACGTCAGCGTCCGCGACGCCGACATCAACGCCTACTTCTGTCACGACAGCGTCAGCGACGCCGTCATCAACGACTACTTCGCTTACTTTTCCTACGCCAGCGTCAGCGACGCAAGCGTCAACGCCGACTTCTCTTACGCCAGCGTCTGCGACGCCAGCATCAACGCCTATTTCTCCGACAGCGGTGTCAGCGACGCCAGCTACTTCTCCGACAACGGTGTCAGCGACGCCAGCTACTTCTCTCTCGACGCCAGTGTCAGCGACGCGCCTCACTAATCTCGTTATCGACAACATGACAGAACGATGCGCGCAGCGTCATCCCTACTTGGAATGGCGATCCGGCAAAATGGAGAGATTATAAACAGGAGGTCAAGCTCTGGAAGCTACGTGAGAACCTCGCCGTGGCGCACAGTCCCGCATCGAAGTTCGCGCTGAAGCTCAGTGGGGCAGCCCGAGGTGCAGCGCTGAGTATGACGGAGGCGCAGCTGCATCCAGCAGCCGCGGCGGACATTGAAGACCCCGGCGACAGGAAGCGCAGCAGGAACCAGGTCGGCATCGAGAATGTGCCACGGCACCTGAAGACTAGCTCGGGCCAGCAGAAGCCCGCGCAGAAGGGCGAGACCCTTGAGAAGTTGGTCGAGTCGACTCAACGTCACCGACGACGAGGTGAACGCATGACGGACTGGCTCATCCGTTTCGAGACTGGGCTGCAGCAGCTACGCGAGAGGGAGGTGGGCTTCAACGCGCTGGACGACGTGGCGGGATGGTTCCTGCTGCGCAAGGCTGGGCTCACGGCAGAGCGCCGCGAGCGCGTCGTGGGCAACCTGCCCGACGAGCACTACGGCTACCAGCACATTCGCGGGCTGCCGGTCAGGATGTCCCCGAACGTGCGCGCGTCGGAGCGCCGCGCCCCCCCGCCAAGGTCATGGACCAACCAGTCGCGCTCAAAAGGTGGGCGGCGCAGCAGCGCTTTCTCCAGCCGCGGGGGGCGCCCCACCAACGTCGTCGACGAGCCGGGCGACGAGAACGGCGAAGAGCAAGAGGAGGATGACGAGGGTGAAGCCGACGTCCAGGACATCGTTCGCCAGGAGCTCGAGGCTTTCAGCGCCGAGCTCGAGTCCTCCAACGTGGACATATCCGAGCTGTTCGACGGCGACGACTCTGCCAAGGTCGAAGCTGCCGCAGCGGAACTCGCCGCCGTTCCCGAGGCCATGGCCACCATCAGAGCGGCCCGGGAGGCCCTCAAGGGCCGCGGCAAGTCGAAGTCCGCACCGCCCCGCCGCCCGACCAAGCTACAGAGCCGGGTCGATCAGCGCGAGAGGAGCGCTTCTGGCTGGGACTGCGGCGAGACCGGACACTGGACAGGGAGCAACGAGCGCCCCACGCCAGGTGCTCGCAAGTTCGCGCCCAAGGGCGGCGAGTCAAAGGGCGGTGGGCGAGGAGGTCGCGGAGGCCGTCCGCAGCGCCAGGCGCACATCACCGAGCAGGTCCAGTTCGCGGACGAGGAGATCGCCCTGCACCCGCAGGGGCCAGTCGCGCCGCCCCCATAGACTTGCGTCTTGGAGCGGCTTATCCACCACCTGCCGAACGTGAGCGTCGCGATCGGCAGAGGCGAGCCCGCGGGCGAAGGCGTCGGCGCGGTCGACGCCGCCTGCCGCGTTTGCGCCTCGGGCAAGAAGTGGTACGACAACTACAAGGACATCCTCACCAGGATGTGGCTTGCCAACCAGATCCTCGAGGGGCCGGAGGACGAGGTCTACAGGTTCGGCATCGGAGGTGCTCTCCCAAGCAAGCTACGCGTCACCGCGCCGCTTGTGCTGCGCGGCCAGGCTGCCCGCGCCGTGTTCAGCGTCGTGGTCAGCCCCGCGCTGGGTCTGCTCATCGGCCGCGACTTCGCCCAGCCTTTCAAGATCGACATTTCTCTGTGGAAGGGCCAGATCCGCGTCGGGAACGCCGCCCAGAAGCTCACCACGAGCGCCGCGGATCACCCCGCAATCAAGTTGCAGCCAGAGGACTGGCAGGCCATCAAGGACGCCGGCATGGAGCAACCGCCAAGCGCGGCCAGCTCATCCGGAAGGAAGCGACAGCTGGTCAGTACCCTATACGTAGAGGTCGAGAAGACGCTCGACCGACGGGATCGGAAGACGAGGACGGGCGACCAGCCCACGGTCAACAGCACTACCAGGACCAGTGCGCTGATCGACACCATCAACAACCTCGTCACGAAGAAGGAGCTGAACGTTCCACGACGTCTCCAGACCGTCGACCGAAGGGGTCGCGGCTGCTTGACGCGGAGGAGCGGACACTACGGTCCGCCATCATGCAGCTCCACGTGAACACGGGGCACCTGTCCAACGAGTCACTTGCCCGAACCATTCGCGCGACTGGTGGATCGCAAAGGTCCGTCGATATGGCTCTCAACCTCTACTGTAAAGCTTGTGCATCACATCAGCGACCATTACCGCGTCTACCGGGGCGGATCAGACTGGACAGGGACTTCAACGACTCCGTCGGAGTGGACCTGTTCACCCTGGCCGATTACGCTGGCAACCAGCTGGCCTACCTCAATGTGGTCGACCTGGCCTCAGGTTTTACGATGTGCGGCACTTCCGCATCAAGGCGCCCATCGGTTGTTTTCGCTCGACTGTTGCAGATTTGGATCACGCCTTTTGGCGCGTCTCAGTGAGTCATATTTGATTGAGGAGGCGAGTTCGAGCGAGAGTTCTCCATGGAGCTCGTGGACATGGGTTGCCGCCTGATGACGACATCTGCGGTTGCGCCGCAGCAGAATGCCACCGTGGAGCGACGCGGAGGGATGCGGAAGGTGCAGGCGAGAAAGCTGATCGACCAGTTCAGCATGAGGTTCGACCAGCCCGCGGCCGCTCACAAAAAGTCATTGGATGATCGCCTCCGTGCGCTGGGCCATGAACGGCCGGGTCAACGCCGCGGGCTGCTCGCCGTCGCAGCGGGTGCTCGGGCGAGGCCTTCGCCTCCCGTGTGTCTTGGCAGACAACGCCTGCAGGCCGCCCCTGCGCGGGCGCGTCGTGTCCGACAAGCCGTTCTCGGAGAGGACCGCCGTCGTGAAGGCCGCGCAGACCCCCATGCAGCACCGGAGGTTCAACCAGTCCCTCTCAAGGGCGCTGCTGGCCCGATCTCGGGCAGATGGAGCTCGGCACGCCAGCGACGTCTACCAAACGGGCGACCAGGTGTGCTGCTGGAGGGGCAACGGCAAGCCCAAGAGAGAATGCGCCTTGCAGTGGCACGGGCCCGCCATCATCGTCGGGTTCGAGGGCGCGTCGAACGCGCGGGTCAGCCACCGCTCCGCGACCGCGAAACTCAACCGTGGGCATCTACGCCGCGCCACGGTCGCGGAACTTGTTCCGCGGGGACGAATGCTGAACGCGCTGAACAGCAACCGGCCGCCTGGACCTCCACCAGGCGCCCCGCCAGGGACCTCCGGGCCCGCACCTCCTCCAGGTCTTGGAGGAGGCGGCGGTGGCGCAGGCGGCGGAACCCCGCCGCCCGATCCTGATGACGGAGGAGGCCCTGCTGAACCGGCACCGCCAGACGCTGACGACGTTCTGTTCCTTGACCTGACGGGACCGACACCGAAGAAGCGCCCCCGCAGTGACAGTCAGCCTCCCGCACCACCAGCGCTACCAGCACCCGATCAGCAGCCGGCCATCCAGCAGCGCAACTTCGGCAACATCGAGCACTCCGAGGCGAACCAGCGCGCTCATAAGTACGCCAGTGGCTGGCACGCCGCCAAGGAGATTGCGATTTCACAACCAGTGGGGGAGCCAGCGGCAGTGGAGGACCGGCCCCGCCGCCTTCGGGGGGAGACGCACAGCAGCCCCCGCCGCTGCCACCGCCAGCGGAGCCGCCGCCGCCACCGGCGGCCGCCGACCCGCCGGCGCCAGACTCAGACTCAGGCGATGCTGCCGCTCCTGCATCCACCCCCGCCGCTGCTTCCGCAGCAGATTTTCGACCTCCTGAGCCCTCAGGGACCGGTCGACGACGACATCGAGTCCGACGTTTCGGACACGATTCGAGAATGGGCCAAGTTTGCGGAGGGGCAGGCGCGCCAGGAGACGACGTCGCGGCGCCCGCCGGACACCCAGGTCCAGCGCGGCACCAAGACGCAGCGCCAAGTTCAACATTCAACAGGATAACGCACCAGTGGCACTGCAACGCGACCGCCAGCACGAGCTCGACCCCCGCGAGCGCGCTGCCAAGAGCTCGAGGATCTCTGGGGCGATCTGCCCACGTGCTTCAAGAGGCCGAAGGGCACGAACAAGGTCGACCTCTACCTAGACAACTACTTCCAGAAGCACGCGGACGAGCTCTACGCAAGCACACGACTCCGCGAGGCATTGCTCACGGGCAACGCGACCGCCAAGGAGCTCAAATACGACGCGCTGAGCGCCACCGAGAAGAAGAACATGGACGCCGCCATGAAGACCGAGGGGCCAAAGTGGACGGAGTTCGGCGCCTACAAGAAGCCTCCGCCCAAGGAGCTGAAGGAGCTCCTGCGGCGTCATCCTGGCATCCGCCCTGCGGGCGCACGCTGGGTTTTGACCAGCCAGGGCCACAACATCATGCAGGCACGCCTGGCCATGCATCATGCCAGGAGGACAAGTCTCATATCAGGGCGGACGCGCCTGCGTGGTCCAGGGACGCGCTGTACTTGATCCTGGCCGCCGCAGCCCAGAAGGACTGGGACAACTCGTCCCACGACGCGATGACGGCCTACCTGCAGTCGGGCAACATTGAGAGGCTACTGCTCCTGCGCATGCCGGTCAAGATCCCGCCGCCGGGGACTTAGCCCGGCGAGATCGCGACGGCCACAGGCGCGATCTACGGGGCGCGCGACGCCGGGAGGCAGCGGTACCTCCACGCGCAGAAGGTCTTCGCCGAGCACGGCCTCGTGGAAAGCAAGCTCGAGAAGGGCCTCTACTACTTCTGCGACGAAGGTGGGCTCGCCGCGGTGGTCCACTCACACGTGGGCGACTTCCTTATCGCCCAGCGCAACAATTCCACGAAGTGTAAGACCACTATCGCATCGCTGGGGAAGAAGCTGCACCTTAAGCCAGTCGAAGGGGTCATCAAGTACTGCGGACGTACGATTACCAAGCTCGACGACGAGTTCCGCGTGACCCAGGCCACCGCCGCCGCGCAGGTGGACTACGTCGACTTGAAGGCCCAGAAGGGCCGAGGTGCTGAGGACCGGCTCACCGCCGCCGAGGTGACGAGCTACCGCCACACGCTCGGGCAGCTGTTGTGGCTAGCAGCGCAGACCCGGGTGGGCGTCGCTTGCCCGGCGAGCCCCGCAGCTCGACGCACCAGCGTCGCTAGCGTGGCCGACGCGAAGACGTTCAATAATACCGTCGCCTATGTGCACTCCACCGCGAACTTTGCGATCGTGCTCAAGCGCAAGCTCGTCGACCTGAAGACGGCCATCGCCGCGTGCTTAAGCGACGCCGCGTTCGACAACGTGGGCGACGTCAAGAGCCAGTGGGGCATGGTGATTGGGCTCGCCCATCGCCCGCGTGACGTCGTCGGCGGCCGTTGCGACCTGCGCCCGCCCGTCGCTTGGCACTCTGGCACAGTCAAGAGGGCGGTGAAGTCAACCCTCGCCGCCGAGGGCTGCGCAACCCTCGAGGGATCGGAGACCGACATCTAGTTCCGACAGTTGCTGACGGAGGCCTACAACCCCAAGACGGCGCTCATGCAGATTGACGTGCTCGCCGACAAGCGCTCTGGGGATATCTACAGTGACGGCAAGGGTCTCGTGACGCACATCGCTTCAGATGTGGGCCAGTCTACTGACAAGCGGTTTCGCATCGCCGCCTCCATGATCATGGAGGCCGTGCACCCCAATAGTGCGCTCAGGCTCAGCTGGATCTCGACCTGGGCCATGGTCGCGGACGCCCTGACGAAGACGACGGAGGCGGGCGTCCTGCTGTCGTCCCTCGGGGCCCGCAACACACAACACACCTATGGGGCCCGGACTACAGCTTCTACATCTGCCTGCTGACGTTCACCTTGGTCATCGGCATGACTATCGGTTTCGGCATCTTTATGGTGCTCTGGACGATCCTGCGGCAGAACAACGCGATCGCCACTCAGGAGGGCGCCGCCGAGGCGAAGGTCATGGGCGAGCACCCTGGCTGGGGCGGCCGCGTGCTCGGCCGGCGTCGCAACATACCACCAACCATTCCAGAGGGTCGCGATCACGATGGTGACCTCACGATGTCCCACGCGGACGTGTTCAGCAGCGCACAGGCTACGAGTTCAGTAGCATCGGCCGCAATTCAACAGCCGCCGCCGCCACTGGTACCAACAGAACCACCACTTGCCAGCGCACTGCCATCACCGTACACCGCAGCATCAGCGCGGGGATCTGGACGATCAGATCAGCAAGATCGCAGGCATGTTCGGCCCCCGCATCACCAAGCATTGTTACCGTGACGAGTTCATCGAGCTCCGTGTCAGCCACATCAGCCAGCGTTGCATCGCGGAGCGGATCCTCACTGACAGCGCAGCTGGATGACATGCTCAGCTGCGTGAGCGGCATTCCCCACCATGATGTTGTCATCGGCCACAACCCGCACAGTGTCTACATCACTTGCAAGACCTGCAAGAAGCACGCGTCGTGGCTGCTTCGGCATTACCATTTTGGCAACCCCGATTTCACGATTTTCCCGGAGAGTGCGATGAACGATCTCAAGGGCCGTTGGTGGAAGCTCACAGGCAGAGACGTTTGGCGAAGATCCGGCCTGACGGACAAACCGGCGAAGCCAAATAAAGAAAAGTGAGCTCCGCTTGATGGTCGGACGGCAGATTGGCCGACGGGACCGGCAATATTCTGCTGCCCAGATGTCATACCCGGCTACTCAACGTAAGCCCGCATTGCCGCTCAGCGTTCGTATTCGGCTATTCATTCGACAGTCCGCATTGCCGCTCAGATTTCATACCCGGCCAAATGTGTATGTTAGTCCGCAGTGCTGCTCAGATTTTATGACCGGCCAAAGATCCACACGTAATTCCGCGTTTGTTTCTCGAGAAGTTTCATTCTTTCAGTGTGCACATGTTTCTTAGATGCGATGACGATCGCACCCGCTCAGCATTCAGATCGTGTCTCGATTCTCGATAACATGGCTCTCTCTCTCTCTCTCTTTCTCTCTCTCTCTCTCTCTACATATATATATATATATATATAGATTTGGGTTCTGTCACTTCGCGATCGAACACTTGCCACCGCTAGCCTTGTGATCTGCTAAGGGCCAACGGCGCTGAGAGTTGAGTACGCCCTGTTTCCGTGCAGCCTGTTTGCATGCTATAGATTATCCCGATAATCAGTTCCATGTTTGCAATGAAGTTTCCGGCGAGAGGTTTGTTATAGTCCCCGCTCAGGCGGCAGCGCTCCAGCCCGAGACGGCGATTAAGAGGAGTGTGAATAAAGGTCACTCCCTTGGAATGTAAACATTGGAATGTAAGAGGCACGAGAGGGATTCCCCCCCGAAGCCTCGAGGCCCTGTGGTTTCATTCCTTGCTCCCGCCGCTGTTTTTACTTCAACTAGGGCCCTTGGCCATAGAGTTACGCAGATCGTTCGATCCGCGCTCGCTTTCGCCCAAAAGATCCGCGCCGCGCGCGCATCCATATCACAGCTATTGCTTCGATCCTTCCTCGATGATGATCGTGGCGACGACGATGATGACGATGACGATGATGATGACGACGACGATGACGATGACGATGGCGACGATGATGACGATTATGATGCTTGTGATGATGATCGTGATTACGATCATGTTGATGGTGATGATTATCATGATGATGACCGTCATGCTGATTATGATGGTGACGATGATGGTGATGATGATGACGATGACGGTGATGATCATCGGCATTGTTGCCATCATCCTCGTCATCGTCATCATCATCGTCATCATCCTCCCTTCCCCGATTATCCCGCGTCAGTTGTTTCGTTCCATCTGGGAGGAGAAGGCGAGGACGGCCCTGCGGCTGAACAGCTTGCGGACTCCCAAACTTCATTATTGTGCATACTGGTTTTCTTATTGGGGCTGTCATTGCGAAGGGGTGGAGGAGAAGGAGGGACGGGGCGGAGGTGAAGGGAGGGTGGTGCGGAGGAGGAGGCGTGGAGGAGGAGGATGCGAAGGATGGGAGGGTGGAGGAGGGGGGTGCAACAATCCAGAAGGGTGCAGGAGAAGGAAGGAGGCCACCCCGGACAGCGAAACCCAACACTCGAATAACACGAGTTGCCAGAACCGTGCACAGTGGTAGGTCCGCGCAGATTTCATGGGTCGGCGCTGCAACGCGCCACAGGGGCCGAGAGGCGCCGGCGGACATCATGATCGACATCGCCATGTATTCGTTCGCGCTGGTCGGGGCGAGGGCAGCCTTCCTGGCCGCCACGGGGCGGGAACCCTGGCAGGACCCCACGCCGCGCCAGGGCACGCAGCGGGAAGCCTTCTCGGATCCTTGCAGGGACCCCCTCATGAGTCGACTATTTTTTTTTCTCCGTCACGGCCTGGCAGAGGCAATCCGCGCGGGCGCTCGAATTGCGACGGGCACTCGGCAGTTTAATTGCCCATTTGCAAGAGGGGGGAACAGCGGGGCGAAGCGGCTGCGGAGAACATGAGGGGGTGGAGGGCACTCACCGCGGAAAGAATTTCAGGATGAGAGCGCCGGAGCGGCCAGCCAGGGCTGGAGTGATTTTGCAGTCGCATTGATCGACTACACGTTGACCCTTCGCCGGAGTGACCTTCGGGGCGGGCCCACTGAGGTCCCCCGATTGCCGAACGCGATGCGATAGTTGCGCCTTGTTCGCTTGGGTTTGCCCCCACGCGCTCTCCAGAAAGTCGCGCATCAAAGGTCACTCTTGCCTAGGGTCACGTGCGTGTAGCCGAATGAGGCCCCTGGCTTCTACGACCCCCCGCCTGATTAGAAAGCCGCGTCCACTCGCGCCATCACCCTGCGCTCGCAGCAAACATCTCCGAGCGGGAAGAAGGTCGCCGACCCATAGTGTTCCCCAGGACGAGAGGATGCCAAGTCCAGACGGAGTAAGTCCGTACGGAGTGTTCGGTCTCCGTCTGGAGTTAGCCTCCCCTGATGAGATGCCACGTCCACACGGAGTAAGTCTGCACGGTGTGCTCTGCCACCGTCTGGACCTCCTCCGTCTGGTCTAGACTCGCCTGAGTCACTCGTCTTGAGGAATGTCTTTCGGCCCCAGGGCCTGTGAAGGGCTCCGACAAACCGAACGCAGCGACAACTTTCCAGGACCCCTCTTCTCCATGACCCATTTCCTTTGTGTTGAGGGGGTGATCGGCAGGGGAAGCACATATTTGTTTCTCGAACACTTTGGAGTCAGGGCATTTGTTCCAGCAGAGCTCGAGCCGCTTCAGGGCGGCTTTCCCACACCCCTCGTTCGCCTACCGTTGGCTGTTTCCCGTTCTTGGCTGCACGGAAGAGTGAGCCTTCGCTGGAGCGACCTGTGCGGTCTTCGGGGTGCGCGGGGCCAAGTTCACGCACTTTTTACCATCCTCGTCGCTCCGTCGCACCGCATGCCATTGATCGGCATGCCGCGCACCAGTGGCCACCTTTGACCGTCACCACCTCCCTTCGAATGCAATTTCTCGGGGTCAAGTTCAGTATCAGCGCTGCTGGTAAAGTCGCAGTGGGAAACAGCCCTGCCCTGGCCTGCATGCTCAGTCCCTGCGCAGTCCGGCGTGTCGTGCAACAGTTTGGCGGTACCAGACGTGTTTTTGGCCGAAAGTGCCCCTAGGAGTTCCAAGGAGGTCCACACGGTCTCCAGAGCACCCCTCGCGAGCAAAGTTGGGGACTCCTGGGGCCAGGACTTCTTCTAGCAACATCCGAACCAGGAGTTGCTTCCCATCATGGTGGCTCGCTGCGGGCCGTCTGTGTGTGTGTGTGGGAACCTTTGTGGCCAATGGGGAAGTATATAAAACACACACATGTGATGTGGTAGACTTTGATGGATTTGTGCGCGACGTCATCGCTTCTTAAACTCTCTGCCGTCTCAAACTCTCCACCGTGTTGCCGACGCCGGCCTCACCCCGCCTCGTGGCCCCGCGGCCCCCCCGAAGTTGGCCTCCGGAAGCGGAGGTCCTGGAAGCGAAGGCCGCCTTGATGTGTCGAGCCGAGGCTTCTGGGGGGGTCTTCGACGGCGGGGGGCCTCTTGTACTCTCAAGCAGTGGCGAAGCGTCCTGGTTTGCCTGTAGGCCCACCAATCATGTTCCAATTACCTTCTGTGGTCTGCACGCAATTGTCTTAGACCATTTCTGGCTGAGAGCGTCTCGTTTGAACACATCGGGCTTTTGTTCGAAGAACATTGCTGTTGTTCTCAGAACAGTTTGGATTATAAGAGCAGTCCGTGGTAGGCTTCTAGGAATGCCGGGACGGTCGGTCCCTACGCAATAGTCAGTATCGTTCAGCCGATACTTATCCCCATCCCCATCCCGATCCCCACCATCCCACCACCCCAGTTGGGGATGGGCCCCTCGGAACCCAAAGAGAACCGTCTATATCCCCATCTAGGGGGATAGGTAAATCGGCTAGTGTGGCCCAGGCCACGCCAGTGGTGACAGGGATCTGTTAAACGGTGCTCATGTTGGCCCCGAGGTCTCCTGGAGGTCTCTAGGCTCAGGGGCAACATTAGGGGAGTACGCTCAAGTGGCATCGGGGCAGCGTTAGGGGAGGATATGCCAAGGTTCGAGGTTTTTGTGCCTTTTCGCCGCTTGCTGGCGGTTTTCGAGTTTCGGGATGCCTCAGCGGCGGCGCCTCGCCGCGAGCATGCTGGGGGTGCCCAGATCGTGCCGAACTGCCGCCAGAGAGCAGAGGTATGACCCGAAAGCCAGGGGCAACGTTTAGGGGGGATAGGCTCAGGGGGCGACGCATTGACCCCCACTCACCCGTTGGTCGCCGATAGGGGCCCGATAGCCCACCCCGCCCAGGACCGTGCGGAGTCGCTGTTTGGGGCCTATCGCCGATTGATATACACACACATATATATATATATATATATATATATATATATATATATCGGCGATGTATCGCCGATTCCAGGTGATGAGTCCCCTCCGGAGCCGGTCACCCTGGCGTTCCTCCTCGAGGGCTCCTGAGGCTCCGCAGGATCGGACGTCGCCAGAGGTGTCCGAGGCGTCCCTGGCTCTGTTCGGGGCCATTCTGGGGCCCCTTGGCGCCCGTCCGAGCCTCGTGAGGGGTGCCCCTGAGGCCCCCTGGACATCCCCAGGCATCCTCGGGTAACCTTGGGCGGTGTCGGGACCCTGGAGGCCCAAGTCGCGAAACCGTGCAGTCATCACCGAATCCCCAATGATGCACCATACGCTTTGGTGACCACACCGCTTGGGAACCACCGAGATTCGTTCCCCTCGGGACCCGTCTGCTTCATGGTGGACACGTACGCGTTACATGCCGGCACGGAACAGACGGGGGGGATGCCTTGGAACTGCCCCGTCGAGACTACAGGAACACACAACGGCATGAACATACATTGTCGAAGACCCGCGTAGATTTCTTGGATCGGCGCGGAGCGCGCCAGGGAGCCCCCGAGAGGACCTCACGGGCTTCCTGCTAGTGCTCGGCGGCTTCTGGGCGGGCAACAACGCCACGAAGCCAGCGCGCGTGGCCGCCGCCGCGGCGCTGGCGCCGGTGGTGGGCAGGGCCACGGCCTGGGCGGGCGGCTCGGGCGGCGCGCGCGGGGAGCCCGCCGGCGGAGGTCGCTACCGCCGCCCGTCGTGGAGACCGTCCGCAGCGGTGGTGGTAGTCGGCGCCGCCGTCGTCGAGGCCGTTGCGGCGGTGAGGCTTGCCGTCGATCGGCGTTGTCGTCGAGGCCGTAGCGGGTCGCCGCCGCCGTCGAGGCATTTTGGCGGCGGTCGCTATCGTCCTCGTCCTCGTCGTCGTCCTCGTCGTCGTCGTCGTCGTCCTCGGCCTCGGCCTCGTCCTCGGCCTCGTCCTCGTTCTC
>CAUYUJ010011780.1:1070029-1090029 GCA_963575745.1 Prorocentrum cordatum
GGACTAAGGAACCAAGACCCGGAACCAAGGAACCCAAATGTGGGCATTGATTGGCATTGCACGGTATGATGTGGCGAGGAGGCATGAAAAATCAAGGCACAGGAACCAAGCAGTCAAGACAGAGAAACCACATAACCAAGGAGAGGGCGGGCGGCACCCGTGTGAGCGGAAAACCGACTCGGGTGAGCTGGCCCAAGGCGCTTCGCAGTGCACCAACAGCTGAGGCCAGAGCCAAAACTGAAGCGCACAGAAAATGGAAAGGCCCCCACCCCTGCAGGTTCGGAAAGCGCCACATCGTTGAGCGGCGGTGCGACCTCCCCTGAGCACAGGATCCCCCAGAGCAACAGCCAGACAAGTTGGGTTTTTACCCTCGCGCCTTGCGTCCAATGAACCAATGGCAATGATCCAAGACCTAGATATTTCGGAAGAAACAAACCAAATTCAAGGAAACAAGGAACTACTACCAAATAGCCACGACCCCAACAAGAAAGAACCCAACAACCAAGATCAAACAACCGCTTGCAAGGCCTTGCAAGAAGGCAAGACCAATCAACCCCGAGGAAACCCTTTGTAGGGAAGCAGGAACGATGAACCTCGAGGATTCCCGGCGAGACCAGGTCTGGTACCCACCAGCTTTTTCACAATCAAGTAAGAAACCCTCAGGCGAAGCCGACTTGGGAAAAGAGTGGGGTGGAGGCGGCGAAGGGGAAAGGCGCCGTCCTCGTTGGCGTCGTCGTTGCTGTTGTCGCCGTCCTGCCTGTCGTCGTCTTGGTCATCGTCGTCGTAGTCGTCGCCGCCGTCGTCGTTGTCCGTGTCAGCGTCTGCGTCGGCTGCGTTGGCGTCGTCGGCGGCGTCGTCGCCGCCGCCATCGTCGTCGGCTCCGTCGCGCGGCTGAGGTGGAGAGCGTGCTGCCGGGCGCAATACACCAGGCGTTTCTGCCCGGCCTGCAGGGTGTGCCTCTGTCCACGGTGGCCAGCGGGGGGCCCAGGAACGGACCCACCGCGAGAATGGTGTTCTCCTCCACCTCCCAGGGCCTATTTCGATCCGCTCGATTTGTTTTTTAACACCCGCTCTGGCCGGCCCGATTCGATTCGATTCCGGCTTCAGGGCGATCCGATGCGGCTTGATGCTGGCATGGCATTGTTGTATACCCTGGCGCCGCCGACTCGATTCGATTCCGACTTCGTGCCGATGAGGCCCGATTCGATGCACGTTCCGATCCGATCTGATGTCCCGATTCGATTTGGATTGTCCCTGCCTCCTTACCGGACCCCCTCGCGACGTGAAACAAACACGGCGGAAGGTGTTTCCGCTCTGTTTGGTTCTTGGCAGTTTTTATCTGGACTTCGGGGAAACGACTCGGGATGAAGAGTTTGTCCCCGGAAAGCAGTCAAGACTTCTGGGAGCCCGCGTTCTGAGAACATGAGGACGGTGGTGCCTGGGTTCACCTCCTCCTTCCATCCCCCCGTCCTTCCCCTCCTTGTCCTCCGTGTCTCTTCCTTTCAAGTAACTACTGCCCTCGCACCTCCAGACGTGTCCGTAGGCCCATGGAGGGGGAGTCACCGCCGTTCCAAAAAAAAACATGAATCTGGGTGTACCTCCGAAAGCCTGTGCTCGTGGCGTGTTCTCATAGTTATTCGATCCCTGCCCCTTCGGTGGATGACCCCTTCCCTGCCCTCCCCTTCTGCGTGGTTCGGGAGAGAGAAGAGTATCAGTGACACGCCGCCGCTGGGAGCCCGTTGGTTTGTTCCTCCTTGAGTTTGTCTGGAGGCACGGCTAGGCTAGTTCTTCACAGTGACGCGCTGACGGATCCCCCACGGTCGTGTGCCACTGTCTGTTTCCCCATTGATTCGGAGAGGCCACGTCGTTTGGTCGGCCGGGAGCCAAGGAGTTCGGCGATATAGTTTGGTGCACAGGCGCCCTGGCGTCCCACAGGTGGGGCAGCTGGGGCGTCTATACACCGAGCTCCTGGCCGACCGAACGACGTGGTGTACACATCGAGCCCCCCCCTTCCCCGTGTGCCGGGTCGCGCGAAAGGGTAGGATAGGGAAGGGGGGTGACGAATCTTGCTGCATGCGATGCGGCTGGTTTCGGCCCCGCCGCTGGGCCCATTCCTTGATAATCCTTGACGCGTCGCGTATCCCCACGGCCTTCCTTGCAGCTGCAGCCCGCACCACCTCGCGCTGTCTGGTCAACTTAGGTGCTGCTTAGGGCGCCGGTTCGTCGTCGCGTTAGGCAATTAGGTTCGCGCGTAGCCCGCCCGACCTTTGACGCTGCTGGCGCGCTCGCCTGCGGCTGCGACGGAAAAAGTATTCCCACGGCCACAGGCCAGCGTAGACTCCGTCAGAAGGCCACGGCAAGGGACGCGACCGACCGACACGGAACCCCGTACGACCAGGACCAACGAAGCGGGACACGCACGCACACCCCCGCAAGCATCGGACGGGCCAGTCACAGCTCCAGCTGGAACGCACGTAGCGACGCACACACGCGTGGGTCCATTTGGTCAAATCCTGCACGAAACAGCCAGGCCAGCGGGAGGTGGCACCGAGGCGAATGGTGCGACAAAGCCGCCAACCCTTTCATGCCAGCTGAATGCCGCGCCCACGACGGCAGTCAAATGCACAATCCTCCCACACACACACACCTGGTGGAAGCACAGAGCAAGGATGAAGGCAGCCGCCGTTCCATCCAGAGAACGAATGCTAGCCGAGTTCGGCGCCGCTTTCAATTAGGTCTGGCACCGGTGGACAGAGCGGTGCGAAGCGCGCCATGGCTTTGCTCCTAAGGACCCAATGGTGCAGAGCTGGCAGGCCTGCGACGAATTCCTGGACACGCGGCGCCGCTGCAACTACGACGCCTACCCGCTCAATCGCCACCTGGGGCTCAAAGCTAATTTCGGGCACGCACGAAAAAAACGCATGACGAACGACCGAGCAACACTGCGGGATCAGGAAAGGGCCACGAACGCGACGCTTCGGACGCACGAAGCGGCACACAGGGCAAGCGCAGCTACGAGTGGGACGGGCCCCTTTTTATCAGAAACGAGACATCGATACCGCACGCTCGACTGCACGACCCAGCACCACCCACCACGCGACCCTTCGGGCCGTACTGAGTTCTGGATGCTTCTCTGCTTGACCACTTCGCCTCGCTTCCTGTTTTTTCCCTCCTCCTGTCCTGCCTGGGGTATTATGCCATTTCCTGTCCTTCCTCCCCCCCTCTCCTCTCGTCGCCTGGGGTGCGCGTGCACGCGGATCCACGAGCCCTGCTCTTGCTGCCTCGATCACTGCATCGCCTGGGGTACGCTTCTGCTGGGGTAGTCATCGCATCTTTTCTCTGTGCCTTTGCAGCAACCAGCTGTCACTGATCATCTTTCTTGTTCCCTGCGCTTGTGGCAATCAGCCGCTTGGTCTGGCTGCGGGCGGCTGGCGCGCTGCTGCTGCGCCCGCGGTGGTGGCGCCCCCCTGCCCTTCGTCTTCGCGATGGCCGCAAGGATTCATAGCGACGGCGTTCGGCATGGACGCGCCGCTGACCCTGCCAGGGGCCCTCCCCATCCGCTTAAGGCGTCGACGGCACCGTCACCCTGGCGATGCTCGTTGCGGGCCGCTGGCCGCTGGCTTCCTGCCGCACGCCGCGCCCCGCGCTGGTAACCTGCTGCGGTGGCGCTTCGCACCCTCTTGCACGGTTTCGCCGTGCTGGTCACTCAGCTGCCTCCGGGTCGCGGCGCGCGGGGAACCCTGATGGCTGGTCGCGTTGCTCTTGGCTTCTGCGTTCGTGCTGCCCTGCCTGGGGAAACCTTAGCCTCTCCCCGTGAAGGTCCACCCCGCCCCTGCAGCGGGGCGCCCCCGCATTCTTCAGGGCAGGTCCTGGAGCGGCCGCAGCCCGCCCGTCTCCCGTTCCTCCTCGCGGTGTCTTTCATTTACGCGGAGGTGGTTACAGGCTCACGCAGTACCTGGAGGCTGGTTTCCTCTTGGCATCGTGGTGCACATCTGGGTCAAGGGCCGCGTGTTATGCAGGATTACCTGGGGATCCACGATGGGCCCCTGTCTACCTCCGTCACCACTTCCCTGGGTAAGTGCGGCGCCTGGGCCTGCGTCCATCGTCGCTGCAGGGTCCCTCTTCTGCTTCGGCTTCCTGCTCTGCATTTTTCTACGTATTCCTGGTGCCGTTCAGTGATGTGTTTGCGCCATTCTGGCCGCGCTGAGATCCGCCCCGTGTCCGGCGTTGCTCGTTGCTTTGTTTTTTTCCTTCAGCCGGTGGCACAGCCCGCCCCTGTTTGCCAGGCGTTCGGCCCGCTTCGCGCGCCCTCGCGCCAAAAAGTACCCCCGCGGCCCCGACGGCCCCGGCGCCCACCTCCCGATTTTTCCCACCCTCGCTCACCTGGGGAGACACGCTCTGTCGGCCTGACCCCAGTCCTGGTGGAAACTTCGGCTACGCAAAACCAGAAAGACCAGCCCCGGGTCCCTGCTGGCCGCCACGGCAAGGAGCTCCGACGCCACTCGGCCTGCTGGCGCACTGGCCGCGTGGCTTGAGAGCAACAGACCACAGACGACCGAATTTGCGGTTGAAGCGCTGGGACCTGGAGGCCGCGCGGAGACGCGCCAGCGCCCTTGCCCTGCAGGAGCGCGGCCTTGCTGCTGATCGGCAACAGTTCGCTGCGCGCTATCGCGCAGGGCGGGGCGTCATCCAGAAAATGCACAATGCCACGGGCGCACGCGACATCGCAGGGGTTTGGCCCGACGAACAGTAACACACTGGCATTGATCATGCGTTACGGGCCAGCATGGCCATCATGCGGCAAAGCGCGCCACCGCTACCAGATTTTGCCGATGCACTCCTGGATTTCTATGCCAGCACAGATGGGCCCATCGGCGCCGACGAGCAACCGCGGCCCCACGGGCAGGACATCCTCACTCGCATCGGCACCCGCCCGCAGCGCTCCCAGAATTGGCGGGAATATGAAGTATACAACAGCGGTGATCGTTTCGTCGCACGCCTCCCCGCCCAAGTTTGGTGCGCTGTTTATCGTGATCCAGCGAAGATCGCGCGCGTCCTTGGGCCTTCGATCGGCCCCCTGGATTGGGTCGGCAAGAAGGCTGGCGCGGAAACGCCCGACGACTTGCGACCTTTGAAGCTACCTGCATGCACGCGGGGACTGCACGGCGCAATTCTAGCCGACCTCTTGAGCACCGAATTTGAGCCTCTTCTGAGCAACGACCAGGCAGCCAAAAAGGCGGGCAATGCTGCCCCGACATCTGCGCGGCCACCATTCACCTGGGGGGCGCCCTTGCGGATCCCAGGAAGCCAGGTCTAGCTTGGAACGCCCTGCTAGGACGACGCTTCGGTTGCACGGAAAGATGCATCCGCAGCGCCTGCGAGCCCGTGTCTGGTGACCCCATCAGATCAGTTGTCTTCCGCGACCCAAACAAGGCTTTCGAGCGCATTCCTACGCAGTAGATCAGTCGCCCCCTCAGGCGACGGCGACTTGCGACGCGGCTCCGGCACGCCCTTCGCGCCCTATTTACGGGCCGGTGGGCGCGAGCCACCGAGGGCGTGTACGCAGGGGCACGGCGTCGTTTGCTTCGCTCCGTTGGGATGGGGGGGGGGGGGGGGGGGCGGCCCCCCCCCCTCCTCTGGCGCATCAGCTGCGACCCCGTCGTCGCTGCTATCTCGAGCATCAGCAACGACCGATGCCCTACGTACGTCGAAGACTTGGACTCTTCGGTGCAGTCGGCGGCGCAGGCCGCGCGGGCCACCACGGCGCCCCCGTGGGCTGCGCGCGCCGCTGGGCTCTTCGTAGACGCCCTCGGGTGCCTGGGCGCGCGCGTCACAGGCAGGGGGCCTAGACTAACCGCCCTCCGAGCTGAGCCCCCCGTAGACAACGCGACGGATGGCGACGCGCGCCGGATTGCCTGTCTCCCTCGCGCACTGCCGCGTAACCTGTTGCGCGATTGCTTACGGGGCGAGGAGGTCGCATGCGCGGAGCGGTCCTGTCCCTGTTCGCGCAACACAAAACTGCCGCGGCACTTCCAGGAGACCCTCTCGGTGGCGCACGCTCCCGGGACACGGCCCGTTTGGCAGCAGCTGCGTGCAAGCGAGTTGGCCTCGTCTGGGCGCCTCCATCGCGCGGCGCGCCGTCGATGGCCCTCCGCCAGCCGGCCGCGCATTCACCCAGCCTCGTCTTCCTGCCTTTCCGCGAGGTGCCCGGGGCAAGCCGCCGCCGAAACTCCGCGGCCGGGCCATTGCCTTACATCTGGCCAACCGCTCCCGCACGCGAGCTGCTGCTGCGTGAAGTGCCTACCTTGCCTTGCTCATTCCTTGCCCTGCTCATTTCTTCGCCCCAGATCTCTACGTGGAGTGCGCCCTCCGTCACTGGGCGACGTCTGGGGCCCGTGGCCCGCCGTTCTAAGAGCGCGGCTAGAATTGAACTAGATATGCCAATGGGCCTCCGCGCGCATCATCTACCAGAGCCCCCCCAGGCCTGGGGCTGCTGTCATCGCCTGCGACAGCGCTGCCTTGAAGCACAGACATCTCGTCGATCGCCCGGCAGACCTATCTGGCGAAATCGCCGCTAGAGTAATCCGCGTTGGCGCCTGTCGCCAGTAGCGCGAGCGCTCGGCGAGAGCTTGGTTCACCCGAGCCGTTGCCGATAGGCGATGGGCGGCGGGGATAGGAGTTGAATGGGACCTGTTGAAATATGCCCCTGCGTGCGCAGCTGCCACCCAGTGGCTTCGTTTTCTCGCCACTGGGGCGCCCGGCTCGGCACGACGCAGAGGGGCTACCGATCGACTGCCACATCGGTGCAATATCTGCATGGGACATGCCAGACACGTCTGGCGCACTGCAGGTGCACGGGGCGCGGGCCTTGCCTTGTGCCACGCGTGCCCGGGTGGCTGGGCGAGCTCCCGGGGGGGCCATAAATGGGGGGGTCAGACACGGTTTCCTTGTCGGGCCCCTCCGGAGCCCCAGGGGGCTCAATTAGGTACCATTTGGGTACCTTTTCGAACCGCTCTCGCCCCCCCCCCCCCCCCCATTTATGACCCCCCCATTGCGCGGCGCCCAACCTTCCGCTCTTGGCAGCTCGACCCGACGCGCAACTCTCCGACGGGCTGCGCACAGCGGCCCTTGAGATCAGACCAGGTAGATCCGCGAGCCCGGCACTGCCACCGGATCAAGGTCAGCGCCGAGCATCTCTTGACCCGGTGCTCGGCGGTTGCATTGTCCTGGGCCAGGGCGCGCCCCAGCGGTGCACCTCTCGACCGGGGGGCCGCCGTCGTGAGACGCGGCGCCCACCGCGACGCGGCGGCGAGATTGGTCAACCAGATCTCGCGCAGGCATTGCGTCAGCGGCTGCCTCGCACCGCTGCCCCCCAACGAGGGCGCGCGACTGATCATCCAGGGCCTTGGTGCGCCCGTCATCGCGATCAACGACGAGGACGAAGCATGCGTGCCACTGCTCGCCCGGGAGGGCCGCGACGCCGAAACAGCCGCGTGCAGCGCAATCCTGAACTGCCGCCGAGAACGCAACCCCGCCCCGCGAGGCCGCCCGCCGCTGCGAGCAGCAGCGGCCCCCCGCCGCGCTGGGGCCAGCGACGGAGCCAGCGGCGACGCGCGCAGGCTCCCCGCGGTCGCCGCCAACGCCCGCGACGGGGGGCAGCTCGCCACCCTGCAGTCGCACCATCCACGGGCAGCGTGGCCTTTGCCGTGGCGAGGCTGGCCCCCATGCCCGCGCGCCATAGACGACCCTTCTGCCGAAAGGCATCGCTGGCACTGCCGGACTTGCGACGTGCGCGCTGCGGCTTTCCGCGCCGCCCGCGAACTAGCAAGTGGCGAAGAACTGACCGTCGGACGGCCCCTCTTTCCCAGCGCCGACGCCGCGCGATGGCGGCGCCAGATTTCTCACTGATGATCCAGGGGCCGCGGGTGCTTGTGCCGCGCTGCGGCGGCGCGACCCTGACTCTGGGGCCCCCGCCCTGGTCGGGTTGCGCGCCGTCGCCTTGCCCCGAGCCGACCATGTCCACAGCGCCGAGGTGGCGGGCTGCCGGGCCGGCCTAGCTTTTTATGCCGAGTCTCGCGACTGCCGACAGCCGCGCCCGTGCAATCGGGGACAACCTTTGCGCGGTCAGGCACGGCGCGGGCGGCGCTCGGCATCGGCGACTGCCGCCGCGCCAGCAGATGGAACAGGCCCTCCGTCATGCCGACGACTCAGGATGGTCAGTCACGTGGCGGGCAGCGCGGAGGCAGTTCAACAGGGCTGCGGATCGGCTGGCCGCTCTCGGCGTCTTTTGGGCCGACCGCCTGCGCTGGGCGGGCACGCGCAGCGCGGCGTCGCAATTCGCGCGGGCCGGCCAGCGTAGCACCATGCCTACAGGTTCCCCATGGCAGGGGATCGACTTATCCGACCCCGACGCCGTGGAGGACTTGAGTCTGGCAGTGGAAATGGTTCTTGACCTTCGCCTTCCCCTCCCTCCTCTTTTCCTCTCGCCGTCCTCCCTCGCTCCCCAGCCCTGGCCCTCCTTGGAATTCCGCGGTATTTGCAGCGGTCAGCTGCCGCCCAGGGCTTTGCGCGGCCGCCTGGGGCGCCCGTGCGAACGCCCACGTCGCCGCCCGTCTCCGCTCCATTGGCCCTTGCGACCCATCTGGCCCTCGGCGGATGGACGGGGTGGCCTACTTCGAATTTTCCACGGGCATCCTGACCGCCATTGGGACTGGTTGTACGAGATTTGCCGGGTCACGGCTGAGGACAGGGCCCACTTCCACAGCAAGGATCACAAGAGTCGCTGCGGCCAGCAAAGGGCGGACGGTTGGCCAGATCCAAGCCTGTTCGACATGCGAGGGAATTTGTGGAAGATGGCAGGAGGCACGAACGTGGACAAACATACGGAACGTACCGCACTTCGTTTCAAGCGGGGCGGTTGGGGGCCGGAGTGGCGCTTCAACGGGGCCAACTGGCAAGCGGCTGGCGACGCGGGGCCATGGACCATGCCATGCGCGGGCGCACCCATGGAATGGCCAGTAAACTGGGGCCAGGTGCCCAAGAGCTATCCAGATACTTACGCCGCGCCGACCTGGAAATGCCCACCTGGCACCGCTGCCAACAAGGTCGACGCGCGGCTCCTTGAAAGCACATGGGCGCCCGCGCCCAAACAGCACTGAGGCCGCGCAGCAACGCAGCGCCGAGGCCGCAGCCTCGGTCGCTCCACCGGCCCCTCGTTGCCCTCCGCCCCGCCACCGCGACTTCCCCGCCCCATCCCATCCTTCAACCGCCCCCGCCGCCATCGACGCCACCTTGGCTGGAAGCTTTGACGCGCCCAGCGGCAGCTCTGCAGTCGCGACGACGCCTGCGGTCGCTCGGGGCCCACGCGGACTCCAGGTGCCGCGCCCTGCCGCGCTGTGACATGGGGATGAGGCGCAGCTGCGCCATCGCGCACTGTTCAGTCCGCAAGCTCCGACGGCTCTGCGCTACGCGCGAACAACCCCGCCCCCGTCGACATTCTGGGGGCGAGTCGCTACCGGGCGATCGCGGGCTCTTCGGAACGCAGGCCGACGCGACAGCGCGTCGCATCCAGCAGATGCACGCCCGCCTATACAATTACTCACGTGCCGCGCCCACGCACAACTGCCCCATCGGACGCACCCGCGGCGGAATTTCCTTGCCAGACTCCTGGGTCACCGACGTGCAGAATCGAGCCAATGCGCCCAGCAACGTAAGTTGGTTGGAGATGCGCCAAGCCACGAAGCGAGTTGGTCCGGAACGCCCCTGCGCCCTCGACATTCGACTGGCGCCCGCTGGACCCAAGCATCATCTCGCCACCAAGTGCAACTTGTCTTCGTACTTGGAGGCAGAGGCCAACAGAAAGAGACGCGCGCTCTCCTGGCCCGCAGAATTCACGCTGAACTGGGACGGGCCTGAGCTCACCAGCTGGCACGTCATCCCCCCCGTCTATTGGGTCCAAACAATGACGAGCTCGGATACTTCTGCGCGTTGTTGCCGCGCGAGCCTGGGGCCCCCATTCCTGAAGAACAGCGGACTGAGTTCGGAGGACACGCGCGCCAACCAGCTCCCGGTGAAGTTCGACGCGTCGCACGGCCAACTGCGCGACAACGACGACATAGCACCGCGACCCGCTAATCAAGGGGAGACGCACTACAGAATTGGCATCTCGCCAGACTCCTCCGAGCACCTACCGCTTTAACCAGGCACTGGCGAATATTTATCGCGCCGGCGTCAACAAGGATGACCTCTGGGGGCTCACGCTGCCCGCGCGCCGCCGATCTCCTGGCGTTCGGCATTGCCGACCGAGCCAACAAAACAAGACTCCGACGACGCGCGCCGAAACTGCCTCCTGGGGCTCTACCTACGGCATCGCGCCGTCGCCACCATAGGCGGCGAGCTCTTCGACCCCGACGCCTTTTGTGAGGTGGCGCGGACAACGCTCTCTATCGCAGTAACCACAGCAGACGAGATCGACCGGAACGCAGGAACCGCATGCCAGCGCGCCCACCCAGTCCCTAGCGCGGACTGCCTTCCCGCCACCATCTTTGCTCACCAGGTCACCGCGGGACACGCAAAGGTTTCCGAGGCCAGCAGTCAGTTCTTGGCGAGGACCCCCCGGGCACGGGAGAAACC
Organism: Prorocentrum cordatum; assembly: GCA_963575745.1. Classification (NCBI taxonomy): domain Eukaryota; class Dinophyceae; order Prorocentrales; family Prorocentraceae; genus Prorocentrum; species Prorocentrum cordatum. The sequence goes on from CAUYUJ010011780.1 coordinate 1,080,662, forward strand.
CGAATGTCAGCAGGACTCGCGGCAGTCTTGGTGCACGGGGCACCGAAGGGATGCTGCGTGGCTGTCTGCGCCGGCTCCGACGCAGCAGCAGACCAGACCGCAGTGGCCCTGGAGCACGCCCGCAGGGATGGTCGTCTCCGCGACTTCACCGATTATCCTGCGCGCGCCGCGCGTCCCGCAAGGGGCGACAAGACTACCGCCCCAGAGGCCGCTCTCCTGACGCCGGCGAGCCATTGCTCCAGGGCTCACGGCGAGCATCCTTTTTTCGCGCACTTCGCGTAACCGCCAATGGAGGAGCTACCTGGAGAAGTTGCTACATGACTCTTGTCTCATCTTGTCCACGCACGAGGCCACTTCTCAGCTCAACAAGCCATCTTCCCCCAAACTCACCTTGAGGATTCTAGGCGAGGCAGGCCAGACAGTTGAGATCCACGCAGCGACGTCACTACGCAACGTTGTCACAAGCGGCGGGCACGGGGTAACCATCGGCGATCCGCACCAATTAACCACCACGGTTAAATCCAAGTGGACCGCTGCTCTGGGAATCGGGATTCTCATTTTCGAGCATCTAGATGCCCCTGGGTTGGGGGGGGGGCTGCGACTCCGCGGTGTACCTGACGCAATGCTACCGGATGCGCCCTGACGTGCTGTCCTTTCCCTCGCTCACGCACTGCGGCGGATGGGTCATCTCAGCACTGGCGTCCCCTTTGACGGATCGGGCATCGCTGCTGGCCTACCATGGCTGCCACATGTCCCAATCGATTTCAAACGGGCGGAGAGGCTCACGGCGCCCCTGGGGCAAGACGCCGACGCCCTGCTTCAGTACATCGACGGGCTAGGCGCAAAATCATGAACCTTGGGGGCGTTCATCGGGCCATCATGTTCGACAACCCATCACAAGACCTATCTCCTACCACTCAGAGCGGCTACGCCAACATGCGCGAGGCAGCGCTCTGCGTGGACGCGGTTCGCGCGCTTGCTCCCGCCGCGAGGACGTCGGGCATGCCCGCCAAGGTTTTCAGCGGCTATACGGCGCAGAGGAGCGCGCTCCATGATGGGTGGCCACAGACGAAAGCCGCGATCGCAGCCAGCGCGTGCACCTTCGCTGCCAAGTCCAGGACAGCACCGCGGTTTCGTGGCGACTATCTCCCCGGAACAGGTCCACGCAGGATTCCGATCAAGGATGGGGCTGCGTTGGGGGCGGGGGACAACATTGGATCCCACCTGTGCACGAGACATGCACAGACACTCACGCGGTCGGGGTCGACGGCGCAATGGCGATGGCCAGGGAAAGCGAGGCAAGGGGGTTCGCCTACTACGCAGATTCCCCGCTTGATCAGGACATATCCTGGGAAGTGCTTGCCAAGCAGTTGAACGGCACACTGCGCGCCCTGTTGAACGCGCCTGCTCTCGGCCTGGCCCTGTACTTGGCGAGCGGCCCCCGCCCGCGCAAGTGCGGGGCCGCCAGCCAACCTTCTGACCCAAGCAGGTGCGATCGTAAAATGCGGCGTCGCAGAGGCTTCATTACGACGTGACCTGTGGGGTCGACGCGGGCCACCTGGTCGACAGCGCGCTATGGGCGGCTAAGACGCGGGCCTGCGGACTAGGCCCAAGTGGGGCGACAGCGACTCCGCCGCCCCAGCGGGCCAGCTTACCAGCCGCCCGCGACTTGGCCCAGGATGGCGCAACAGGCCACACCTGGGGAAATGCACGCCACCATCCATGCCAAAACAGTTCCCATGCGCCTGGAAGCGCTAAACAGTACACTGTAGCAGGCATCGGCTACACCTCGGGATGAGCGGACTGGAAGCCGCCCTTCGAGCGCACGCCGGCCCCAGACCACAACTGGTTCTGTAGGCCAAGGGCGGTGCCAACCCGGTTTCCCTAAGGCAAGCGCGCCCCACGCTCATGTGATAACTCCCCGGGGAGACCCGGGGTTTGACCACGGGCGATTTCTTATGCCTGCGTGGCCGTTTCGAGGGCGCCTTGCAGCACATTGCCTGTCTGGCGCGAGTAAGTCATCAATCGTCACCCATTCGCCAACGGCGCCGGCTGCCCGCGGGCCTGGGCCGGGACTCTGAGCAGCAGCTTCCACCTGCTCTCCGCGCTCATGGTCCTGGAAGCGCCGGTTGTCCCAGCTAGGCTCCCAGGGTTCGCTTCTGCTCATTGCGCGGTCTGCTCAATTCGCGCCAACGTTGCGGGCGACGACTCGCGCCAGGGGAACGCGGGGGGGCCGCGACCTGCGGTGCGTCGGCGGACGCACCGCCATTAGCAACACCAGCCCCCTTGTCCCCTTGCCCTCGGGGCAGCACCTGGCGCCCAGCTCGGCCCCCCGAACATTTGCGCCCGAAGACGCGCGGCTCCCCGAAGAGCAAAAGGACGCGCGCGCATTCTGCGACCAATGCAAGAAAGAGCCATGCGCAATCAGCGACGGCGCATGGGAGGGCGTCAAGACCCGTTCCTACCTGGCGCAGCACTGGGAGCTCGCCGACAGCAGCGGCCTCATGCGTCGTTGGCCTTGCCTTTGGCGCTGGGTGCGTCAACTGGAGAACAAAGGCGCCGAGGCCCCCGCTGGGCGCAACGCGAACGACAGGCTTGCCGCTCATCAGACGGAACACGCCGATCAAGGGGCTTGGTCAGCAACGTACTCCCGCAGCCCCACGCATGCAGAGTGGACAGGCCCAGGTGCCCTACCCAACCAGGGAGCACCTGCTGGCCCAGCTGCCCCTGGAGGCTTCAGGCACGGACCCCGGCACAAATCAGCGGTGCCATTCCGAAGTGCCGTCTCATCGACGATCGGTTGGGTGCCAGCGCCACGACCGCCAGGCTGTACTCCGCCATCTGCGACAGTTGCGTCGGCGAGCCTGTGAAGTTGGCGCGGGGGCCTGGCCGCCCAGCTCCTGGCTCCTTCGTCTGGAGGCCGCGCTCTGGCCAGGGGTGCGATGGTTGGTGCGGCCCTCTTGGATGGGGCCTCTGGGTGGGGTGCCGGTCATCTGGGCTGTGGAATGCGCCCTGGCACTGCCGCAACTGCCTGGTTCACGTCGGGGGCATCTCGCCTCGCGCCCTGAATGGCGCCCTGGACAGAGATTCAATCTGCGCGCGCCCCCCCGCCCCGAAGAAGAGGCCGACTGGGCCCAAACCCAAGGCAGATGACGGTCTGCGGGGGGCGCTCGGCCAGGCACGCGCGGCGGCAGAGCAGGATGAGGGCGGACGTCGACTTGGGGGCGCGGCTTGCCCAGCGCCAACGCGCCCGAAGGCAGCGAGATCATTGCGCCGCGCGCATCATCGACATCCCGCCCTGTTTCGCCCCTCCTCCTTGTCCGGATCTGGAGCGCAGACGGGTCGAGGCCCTCGTCCAAGCGGCAAGCGACTACTGCGCAGATGCGACGACGATGTCCCCCTTGCACCTGGCCGCGCACATCCGTCGCCTCGATCCAACCGCCGACGAAACCTGGGTCGGCCTCGTGCATCGGAAGGGTCCCAAAACAGAAGACCAGAGCGAGGGCGCCCGGGGACGCGACCTCGCCCACCCCTACCTCCGCGCGCTCTTTGATGACGCCATCGCCGACGGCGGGGCCCCACCCAGCACCGCCTGGAGCGGCAAGCGCGGGGCCGCAGCCTGCCGGGTGCGTCGTCTCGCCACGGGACAGTCGCTGAAACGCTCCTATGGGGGATGCGCCAACAGGGGCGCGCCTCGCAGGGGCGCCGACCCTGCGCGCCATCGCATCGACACGCTCGCCGACTGGCTCGCAGGCTTCAACCCGTCGGTGCTCTCCGACGACGTGGCGACGCAGGTTGAGTCGGTCGCCGCGGGGGCGGGCCCTGCGCCGACGGCGAGCGGCTCAGACGGACCTCCACAGGATGATCCGCCCCCGCGTGTCCAGGCCAAGCAGGGTGGCAGAGCGGCGGCGGGCGCAGCGCCTGGGGGTCGAGCGGAGCACCCGCAACCGCAACAGACGCCAGAAGACGGAAATGCGACGTCTCAGGCGTTGAGGCCCGAGGCTAGGCTGGTAGCAGCAATGGGCGAAGACACGGGGCTGGCGAACGGATCACCTCGGTCGACTGTGGCTTGGGACCAGACGCTGAGGTACCGCGAATATGGGCCCTGATCCTGCCAGCAGACAGTGGCCCCCCCGCGCCCGTAGACTTCGCCGAGGAGGGGCCAGGCAGGAAGGCCCCGCGTCGCACGGTCACAACGAGCGCTTCTGACGAAGCAAGCAGCAGCCGCGATTTCGTTAACAATCGGCAGCCGCTGGATGCCCCCAGGTTCCTGGAGACCGCAACGGGCAGTGGGGTCGCGGCGCAGGCCGGCCTGGGCCCCGCCAGCGAGCTGCGGCAAGGGGCGCGACCGTCCGCCACAGCGCTTTTTCGAGCAGACCCAAGAAAGCGGGCCACGCACGCATAGTCCCGGCGTCGTCGGACGGGCTGACCACGGCCACAGCTGGAACGCGCGCGACGACACAGGTGCGCGGGTCCACCTGGTCAAACCACTCGCAGAGCAGTCACGCCAGCGGGGCGTGGCATCACGGTGAATGGCGCGACAGAGCCGCCAACCCATTCGCGACGAGCGACCGTCGCGCCCCAGACGGTAGCCAAATGTACCAGGCGCCCACGCACCAGGTGGAAGGGCGGGGCAAGCACGAGGACGACTGCCATTCCATCGTGGGATGCAGTCCGAGTTCGGCGCCACTTTTCACGAGGTCTTGCACCGATGGGCGGAATAGCGCCACGAATGTTCGTTTGGATTCGCTCCTAAGAACCCACTGGGGCAGAGCTGGCGCGGCTGCGAAACCTTCCTGGACGCATGGAACCTCTGCAGACATGACGTCTACGAGCTCAGTCAGCACTTGGAGCGCAAAGCACACTTCGCGCAGGCACGACGAAAGCGCATGACGCGGGATCGAGGCGATACCAGGCGACGTGACAAGGGCCATGACCGCGCTGACACGTCCGACGCGAGCAACGGCAAGCATGCCAAGCGCATCTACGACGGGGGTTCCCACCTGCCAGAAAGAGGCACCGCCTGTAGGTCCCGCCTACAGACCACCCTTGCGACACAACCCAGCATGCTACAGGACGGGCTTGCAGCTGGCGCCGGCCAGTCCTCCTGTTATCTTCCACGCCGCACACATCTACAGGGGTCCTCTGCTCCACTTTCTCTCCTGGCCGTGTGTCTTGTTTTCGTCCGCGTCCGTCTTTTACGCTGTCCACGCTCTTGACTGCGGTCAGGTGTCTCCTCTTTCTTCCACTCTTGCATTTGCAGCGATGAGCTGCCGTGCCTTCTGGCATCTGCCTCGGGCCACTTGCTCCTCGTTTTCTCCTGGCCATGTGCCCTGGAGTTCTCCACGTTCGCCACTTTGCCTGTCCATATTTTTGCAGGCATGAGCTGGTCCTGGGGTTCGCCGCCGCCCTTCTCTTCTCTTCCCCCTGCATTTGCGGCGATCAGCTGCCGTCCCTCCAGTCATCGCTCCTCGCTTCCTGCGCTCTCGTCGCTCCGCCGCCGCCCTCCCACTCTCGGCTGCTACCTGGGGCTACTGGCATGCCGTCTTGCGACTCATGCTGCTGGCCCTGGCTGCCAGGGCCGCTGGCGCCCGCCCCGCCGCCGCCCCGGGTACCTTCAGCGCGCGGGCGACGACCGCCAGCGGGCCGATGCTTTCAGCGAGGCACGCTGGGTCGGTCGCCCACCTGGCTGGCGGGGTCTCGTCAACTGGTGCAGCTGTGCCCAGATCAGGGTCATGGATGGCGCGCTGCAGCCCGCGCGCGCGGCGGCGGCGCCCCTGTTCCTCGTCGGCGCGACGGCCGCGAGGATTCGTGGCGATGGCGTTCGGCAAGGGCGCGCCGCTGGCTAGTCACTCGCCAGGGACCCCCCCCGCTCGCCGCAGGCGATGTTCGGCCAGATCTCCCCGGTGAAGCTCGGGGTCGGCGGTGGTCTCGGCTCTGGACCTCGGCGCGGGCTTCGCCGGCTGCCGGGCTGCCCGTCGCCCGCCGCGCCCCCGCGCGGCCTGCCCGCCACGGCGGCGGCGCGCCCGTCGTCGTGGCGCCGCGGGGTCGACGTCGCCCCGGGGCGTTTTTTTTGCGCGGCGCCGCCGCGCCGGCCGCAGCTGCCTCCGGGCCTCGGCGCGCGGGGCGCCCCGATGGCTGCTCGCGGCCGTTCTCCCCGGCTCTGTGCGCGCCCCAGCCTAGGGGGCCTCCTGACCTGCTCGCTGGAGGGCGCGGAGCGGCCGCAGCCCGACCGACTCCCGCCTCTTCCTGGCGTAGCGGTCCTTCCCCGCGCCGTCGCTGCCCGATGGCGTGGCCCGCCGCCCGGGGACCTGGAGGCAGTTTGTCGCCTCTGCGTTCGCTGGACGCGTCTCCCGCGCTGATTGCGCCCGTCTCTCGAGGTCGGTCACGCTGCCCCCATGCGCGCCTGCTCGCTTCTCCACGTCCGTGATGGCAATTTGGTTTCGAGGACGTCGACTTCGACAAGCATGCCTGGAGATAATGCTTATGGACGTCTTTCCTCCTGCCGCTTTGTTGCCGCATGTCAGTTGGTTATGTGTGACTGCGCGTTGGGCGGTCGCCCCTTCACCCTGCACGGGCTTCCTATTCGGCAGTTTCGTGGACTTCGTCGGCGCCGGCTTGTGATGCCTCCCGCGCCGTTTTGGCTGCGTCGTGCCCGTTCCGCTCGGGGTTCGTTCGCGCTGCTCTTTCGGGTGCGCCTGCTCGTTTCTCCAGGTCTGTGAAGGCTATCGGGTTGCAAGGGCGTCGAGTTCGACAAGCTTAATTGCCTGGCGAGCATGTTCACGGACGCCTTTCCTTTCGCCGCGTTGGCTGCCGCATGTTTGCTGGGTCTGCGCGGCTGCTCTACGACACCTTCCTCGGCAAGTTCCGGGGCTGTCGTGCTGCAGTTTTATTGTTTTACCATGTGGGTGGTCGCTCGCCCACTACACCGGCGTTCCATCGGCACTTTCGTGGACGAGCTCTTGGTGCCTGCGTGCGCTGCCTCCCGCGCCGCCCGCGCCCGAGGCCGCCTGAGGCCCCGCCCGCCCGCGCCCTGTCTCCCCAATTAGTGCTTCGCGCGCCCCGCCTAGCTCTTAACTGGAAGAGGCCCGCTCTCGTCCCGCCGACCAAAAAGTGCGCTGCCTCCACCGCCGTTTTGGCTGCGCCGTGCCCTGTTCCTTTCGGTGACGGGCGCTGTTAATTTCGCTGTTGTTGTTGTCCTTCGTTTCGGCGCGGCCCGTCCTATTTAGCTTGCACGGCGTTTGATGTGTTTCCGCGCACCCGCGTGCCAAAACAGCCCCACTAGCCCATCCAGAAACAATGCCCATGAGAGATGACGGGGGGATAGGAAGGGATACGGATAGTCAAACAGCGAGGGCGGCCGTCCTGGACGGCTCGTTGGGGCCATTTCCGGGCCCGCGTGGATGGGGGGGGGGTGCGACGGAGGAGGAAAAGGAGGAAGAGGGGGAGGAGGAGGAGGAGGAGGAGGAGGAGGAGGAGGAGGACGAGGAGGAGGAGGAGGAGGAGGACGGAGGAGGAGGAGGAGGAGGAGGAGGAGGAGGAGAGGAGGAGGAGGAGGAGGAGGAGGAGGGAGGGGGAGGGGAGGAGGAGGAGGAGGAGGAGGAGGAGGAGGAGGAGGAGGAGGAGGTGGGGAAGAGGCAAGAGGTGCAAGACGAAGAAAAGGGGGGACGAGGATGAGGAGGACGAGGACTAAGAGTAGGAGGAGGAGGAGGAGGAGGAGGAGGAGGAGGAGGAGGAGGAGGAGGGGGAGGGGGAGGGGGAGGAGGAGGAGGAGCAGGACGAGAAAGAGCATGATTTCGAGGAGGAGGAGGAGGAGGCGGAAGAGGAGGCGGAGGAGGGAACTGACGAGGACGAAGACGACGGATATGAACGAGAACGATTGGACGAGGAAGAGGATGATGATGATGATGATGATGATGATGATGATGATGATGATGATGATGATGATGATGATGATGATGATGATGATGATGGTGTTGGTGATGGTGATGGTGATGGTGATGGTGATGGTGATGGTGATGGTGATGGTGATGGTGATGGTGATGGTGATGATGTGATGATGATGATGATTGTGATGATTGTGATGATGATTGTGATGATGATGAGGATGATGAGGATGAGGATGAGGATGAGGATGAGGATGAGGATGAGGATGAGGATGAGGATGAGGATGAGGATGAGGATGAGGATGAGGATGAGGATGAGGATGAGGATGAGGATGAGGATGAGTTTGAGGATGAGTTTGAGGATGAGGATGAGGATGGGGATGGGGATGGGGATGGGGATGGGGATGAGGAGGAGGAGTAGGAGGAGGAGTAGGAGGAGGAGGAAGAGGAGAGGAAACCGGAGGAAGAGGAGGAAGATAAGGACCAGGAGGGGGACGAAGACGAGGACGACGAGGACGAGCAGGAGGACGAGGACGAAAAAGCTTCTTGCGTGCCTCGGGTGAGCTTAGTGGGCCTTTGGGGGGGCCGCTCAAGGGGGCCTCTTGGGTGCCTCTCGGGTGCCTCATGGAGGCCTCTTGGGGCCTCTTGGGGCGCTCTTGAAGCTCTCTTGGGGTCCCCTTGGGAGCCCTGGAGGGTCTCTTGGTGCCATATTCAACGCGGTCGGTCAAAAGAAGGGGGCTTCTCGATGTCTGCCCCCCCCATCGGGGAACACGATCCTCGTGAGGAGTGTCAAACATTTGCCCTCCCGCTGGCCGAAAAAGGACCCTCTGACATATCGGTCCCCAGGGAGGGGACCCGAACGGAAAAGGGGTTGTGGAAGAAAAAAGAGATCACCCTTAGACCACCTGTCGCCCAAAGGGCTGGTGGGATTGCACGGGCGCCTCCTGGCGCTTGGAGGCCCCAGGGAGACCAGCAACGTAATCTGATTCTCTACCCTACCCTTTTTGCTTTGTTGCTATCCTACCCTACGCTACTACCCTACCATTTTACTTTTCTACCCTGTCGCCCCTCCCCGACTGTGGTGGCTGCGCTCCTGGGCCCCGGCCAGCCCGCTGCTGCTGCTCGCCGGGTGGGCCGCCGTGTGGCTGCCCCTCGCCGCCGTGTGCGCCGCGCTCAGCTGAGCGCTGCGCCGGAAGGCCGAGGGGGCCCGCGGTCGGGCGTTGCGTGGTGGTCCAGGCCTCAGGCGATCGCAAGCATGGATCAAGGGGGCGTGGATTGGCGACGGGTCCCGCTTCCATGGGAAATCGCAGACTTCCGCCGCCGAGCGAGGCGGCACCGGCCACATGTTGGGGAGGGCACTTCCCACGATCCATAGATTTGGCGACCGCGCGCCAAATCCATGGATCGCTAATCCATGTTTGCGCGCCCCCGAAGGCCTCCCGGATTGGCATAGGGGGATTGGCATAGGCGGATCGGGGGCAA